>JBAIZL010000005.1:229969868-230387368 GCA_036971475.1 Prosapia bicincta
TACACACGCGCGCGCGCGCGCGCGCGCACACACACACAAGCGCGCGGACGCACATACACACACAAACGCGCGATCGCGCGTGCGAGCGCGTGTGTATAGTTGCACATTTAGGTTATACAGAATGGTCAAAGTTCGTATGCCGGGGGAGGAATCGATTAACTGTATTAGGCCTATACTTTGATGGCCTTTGTACATGTAAAAATTATTCTGTTAATAAATAAAAGCAAAAATATCTACCTATTTTTGTCTAATTCATATTTTAATTAGGAAAATATAATATTTTTGTACAAACGAACGCTCTATAAAAAAGTGTTACTTCTACATTGAACTGGAAACTCTGACAGCAAAAATTTATATTTTTTGTAATTTGTAGGTGCCACAAGCATAAAAACAGTTTCTTACATACATTATGTTCCAATTTTTACGGATTATTTTTATTTCTAAAATCACAAACAGGCTTTATACGAATATTTGAGCAGGGGCAAAGAAACTGAGTTGCGTCGGAGGCGTTACAGGATAGTTGTAAGAATCTTTTCGTGATTCAAACTTTACGGCGCAATGTAGGTCTCTTCTCCTATATAGGCAGAATACATTGCTCAAGAAATCTATTTCTTTGGCTTTCGTATAATTATTTTAGTACCCTAATTACATTTATCGCTATATTTATGATATTTGCTAATTTTTAATTGTAATTGTTAATAGTTATAACTTTAATAAACAATTTCAGACTCCTCGTCAAAAGTCATTTAAATGAACAAACCCGACGAAAGGGCGATGTAATCTGTATTGTTACGTTAGGGATATAATCTTTCTTTTATTCTTTAGGGTACTGTAGTAAAATTGGGGTTTTCTCGGCCAACAATGTCTTTTAAAAATCTCTTATCTTAATTATAAAATTATTTCGGAAAAATTTGTGTTTAGAATTGCTACCAAATTCCACCTACAATTTCGCCTATGATGGTCTCTAAAGAAAAATGACATTGATAAAATTTCGAAACACACAGATTTTGTTCCAACCTAAATAATAATAATTTTAAAAAATTCAATGGAACTTGATAAATAAGCACAATTTTATGACTAAAACTGATTATTCAAATGAGTTTTGAAAATCTCCATCCTGACTCCTCCATCGGGATGTAAACAAGTTTAAGAAAATAAACGAGCTTTATTTATAATGTAAACGTGTCAACAAGTACAATTGGGGGAAGTTAGAGTTCAGGGGCCATTACAGTTTCCCATTTAAACATTAACATCGAACGATATGTTTTTTTTAATACAGTGGTTTTGTTTACTTTGGTTTGTTTTCCTTGAATTACGAGAAATTAGCGGAGTTTTGAGTTAGTTTTCTAGAAAGTGCAAATTACATGTTCTCGAAATTGCGAAACCAAGATGTCTTTCCTTTTGCAATTAATGAGAAGAATCTCTTGTGTTAGCAAAAGTAATCGTAGATGCGAATGGAAAGAATGCACTCTTGTCTTAGTAGGGCAACGGACAGATGTGACGATGACCTACTATAGTTAACGGTATAGCATCGCTCTCGAGGCAAACACTTATTAGTGGTTTTATATTCATTTAAAATAAAATACTAAAGTGTTGTTTAGATTTTATTACCAGACAATCTCTTATAAAAATGAAAAAAATTACTAAAGAACTGGACAGATTTGAAGATATACTTATTAAAACAAAAAAAAAAGAATTATTTTAAATCTTAGTTTGTAAAAACAATTTCAATATAAAAAGTAAACAAAATGTTTAGAGCCATAAAGCATTTTAAAAGCTGTTTATATCTACTAATAGCTAAAAAATAATTATCGTGGAATAATTTTTTTTGTCGGTCTAGGTAGGTTTCTGAACAGAAATGCCTGTATAAACTTTAATTCGTCCTTCATGGTTTTCTATTTCAAACTACTTCGAGCGGGTTGTTTTGTCTAGACATCTGTATTGTTTTTATAGCGATAGTAAAATACCAATTACAGTATATTTATTCATCTATAAACTCAAGTTTCTCTTCTCCATGACAAATTGTTTATAAAAATATTAGGTCAAATATACTTACGAATATATTTACTCACTTTCAAAAACTTATTACTACTAATTTATTTACTTAGAAGAATATTTTTGCAAGAAATTAAAAAAAAATATTTTAATGTATGAAAAGTAACATTAATTATAACATTAACAGGAAACGTCTATTACTATAATGCTCTAATGCTTCAGGGGTAAAGCTGTTCAAGTCATGTAACAATCAGTAAAACTTTCAGCTAAAGCTAGGAGTGAAAGTTCCAAGGCACCATGAGAATGCTGCACACAAACTCTCAGATTAATGGTAAGCCAGAGGAGCTCTGTTAGCTTCTAGTTCAATTATAAAAAAAACTAAAAGTTTGTCCTTTATTTATGTTTGGTAACTTATAATCAAAAACTATGGGCTATTTAAATTATCTATTTTCTGATAAATCCATCTTCTACCTAACTTTTGTTTACTTTCCTCCTTAGAATACAGTCTAATACAAACGTTTTTTTGTCTTCCTAATTATACATCTAATTCTCTTGCTAATTAGTTTCTATATTTATAATTAATATGATAGATTGGAGTATGATTATTCAGAATTGGATAGGCTACTCCTATTGAGTAGACATGACAGACAATGGTAAGTTGCTTTTAATGATAGGCACAGAAGATAACAAAAAGGGATTGGGGTAAGGGAAAGGGTATCATTACCTATTCTGCAATGATTATGACTGTGTGAAGGTATAAGGGAGTGGGGTAGAGGTTATTTGTTCTGTAACAGGGAAGCCAAGTGGGTAGACATGAAAAAGTGGGGTAAAGGTAATCTGATGTGTAATGTATAAGCCTAGTGGGTACACTTGAGGAAGAGGGGTGAGGATAATGTCTTCTGTAATGGAACATCATAGTGGGTAGACATGAGGGATTGGGGTAAGGTTAATTCGTTCTATAATGAGTAATTCTAGGGGGTAGACATGCAGGAGTGGGGTAAAGGTAATATGTAAGCAAAGGAGAGGAGTGGGGTAAGGGTTATATATACTGTAATGTGTAAACCAAGTGGGTAGACATTATGGAGGGGGTTAAGGCTAATCTGCTATTTAATGGAAAATTTAGTGGGTAGATATGAGGATTGGGATAAAGTAAATCTGTCATGTAATGGAATAGCATAGTGGGTAGACATAATGAAGTGAATAAGGGTAATGAATGTTGTACTGGATAAGCCTAGTGGGTAGACATAAGGAAGTAGGGTAAAGATAATCTCTTCTGTATGGATAAGCCTCTTGGGTGGACACGAGGGTTTTGGTAAAGATAATCTGTTGTATAATATATAACCTTAGTGGATAGAGATGAGTTAGTGGGGTAAAGGTAACCAGCTATGTAATGGAAGAGTATAGTGGGTAGAAATAAGCAGTGGGGTCTCATAATCAGTTCTGTAATGGAAAAGTCTAGTGGGTAGAAATGAGCAGTGGGGTAAAAGTAATCACTTCTGTAATGGAAAAGCCTAGTTGGTAGAAATGAGCAGTGGGATAAAAGTAATCACTTCTGTAATGGAAAATCCTCCCGGCAAGCTGGCCTGAGAAACCGGGCGGGTCCACAGGTGGCGGATAGTGAGACGGCCTACAGAAATGTAGGTTACCTGTGAATAAGGATTCCGGAAGGTTTCTGAATATGCAGGCCTGGACCAAGGCTATGGTTCAAAGGTGAGGAATTATCCCTCCTCATCAGTCAACCGGTTGGGGGCGGTAGAAATAACTGCTCTGACTGGGGAGACTGGGGTAGTTGGGAATTAAGTCCTCACAATGCTACTCTCACCTCCCAGGTGAACCAAGGGCAATGCGACAGTGAAGTATGGGCGGGAAACTACCCTAACGACACAGTTGTAAAAAAAAAAAGTAAAGCAGGCTGTTCGCTTCATGAGCAACAGTTAATAATGTCCTGAACTTGGGGTGTGTTTCAAGGTCAGTGACTGAATACCCAATCCAAGGTGGAAGGCATCGTGCCGAAGGATGAATGGCTGCAGGGTATAAAATGCAGTTGCACACGATCCCCTTGAGGAACCAGACAAAATCTCATTGTATGTTGTCTTGCCAGGGCAGTGGGGGCTCTGCTCTGGTCGACCGTTATTTCCCCCATACTCGTGGGACGTTAATGGACCAAGTAAGTAAAAGAATTGATTTCGAGACTGCACAGACAGTGGGAGACAATGAAACGGCAAACCGTGAGTCTGTAGCAGATGTGTCAACGGTAACCCTCACTGGGGGTGCGGGGGCGGCTGTCAAGCTGCCGACTGCAGAAACCGGTGAAGTGGCTGTAGAGTTGAGCACGCTGTCTAGTCCCGGGGCTGCTCTGCGGACCCAGGCGATTGCAAATTAAGCAGAACAATGATCAAGATCCTCCAAGTGAACCTACAGCATAGCAGGGCGGCGAGTGCTGTCGCGTGTAGGATGCTGGACAGGGGAGAGGTGGACTTGGTTCTCATCCAGGAGCCATGGATTTCTGGAGGACGAATATGCGGGCTGGCGACATCTGGAGGTAAGTTGTACGATAAGGACTCCGGTGTTCCCAGGACGTGTATCCTGGTAAGGAGGGGGTTGAGTGCTTTTGTACTAAGGGACTTCTGCTGCAGGGACTTAATAGCAGTGACGGTGGAGCTGCGGGCGGAGGGGAGGATGAAGAGGCTGAACCTTGCCACGGCATATCTCCCCTTTGACTACGCGGGGGCTCTACCAACACAAGAGCTGAGGAGGCTGGTCGAGCACTGCGGGGCTGTGGATGAGGAGCTGCTGGTGGGGATGGATGCTAACTCCCATCACACTTCGTGAGGAAGTACAGGTACCAACACTAGAGGTGAGGAACTTTTAGCTTATCTTAGCTCTAAGAATTTACTAGTCTTAAATCAGGGGGAAGAGCCGACGTTTGTCACTAGGGCCAGACAGGAGGTCCTGGACATTACGGTGGCATCGAACCAGACGGCTAGGTATGTACTAAACTGGCATGTGTCGGATGAACCATCTTCTTCTGACCACAGACATATTAGGTATGATATCTCTCTAAATCCAGCCATGCTTCGGCCAACCAGGGATCCAAGAAGAACAGACTGGGACTCCTACAGGAGGGACCTGGGAGTTCGGATTGAGGAGGCTGGATTGGAGTATGGTGGGAGGAGAGAGCTAGAAGACTCTGCCGCATTGGTTGGCGAGGCTATAGTAGAATCCTTTACTGATAACCGCCCTCTCAGTGAGGGGAGAAAAGTAGGGGATCCGTCATGGTGGAACAAGAAGCTAGCCATACTTCGGAAGACCACCAGGAGACTCTTTAATAGAGTAAAAAAGAACGGGGAGTGGGACCAGTATAGGAAAACACTAACCGAATACAACAGGGCAATTAGAGAAGCACGCAGGAAGTCCTGGAAGGAGTTTTGTCAAGAGATTGACAAACTCGGGAAGGGGCACGACTGCATAAAGTGCTCTCTAAGGACCCAGTTAACCCGGTAGGGATGCTAAGAACCCCAATGGGAAATATAACAAAAACTGCAGGGGAAACTGTGGAAGAATTAATCAGAACACATTTCCCTTCCAGTACTCTGAGGAAAGTTGGGGGAGCAGACACTGAACCAGTTGCCAAACTCTCCCCAAGACGTGGTAAGAGGGAGGACTGGGAAGTGGCAAGGAGGATAGTAACTCCACAAAGGGTAAGATGGGCTATTGGCACATTTAAACCCTACAAATCTCCAGGTCCAGATGGGATCTATCCTGTGCTGCTGCAGCAGGGAATGGATTTGCTGGTACTGGTACTTACTAAATTATACAGGCTAAGCATTGCTCTAGGGCATGTGCCGGCAGCCTGGAAATCTAGTAAGGTGGTCTTTATACCTAAGCCCACCGGTAACCAATCGGAAGGGAAAGGATACAGACCTATTACACTCATATCCTTTGTTCTTAAGGGACTTGAAAAACTGGTTGATAGGCATATTAGGGGGGGTGCTTTGGCCATAAAACCACTGCATTGGAACCAGTATGCTTATCAACCGAGGAAATCCTGCGAGGGAGCTCTCCATCAAGTGGTTGGTAGGATTGAGCAAATGATCGCCAAGAAAGGTTGTGCCATAGGTGCCTTCCTCGACATTGAAGGGGCTTTCAATAACCCCTCAGTGGAGACGATGGTAAGTGGTGCAAGACGTCATGGAGTGGATGCAACCACTTGTGGTTGGATAAGTTCCATGTTAACAAACAGAAGCATTTCTGTAGAGGTGGCAGGGGAGGTCAGAAGGGCGGAGACAAGTCTGGGCTGTGCGCAGGGGGGAGTTCTCTCTCCTCTGTTGTGGTGCCTAGTGGTTGATAACCTTATTGAACTCCTGAATGAACAGGGGTACTTCTGTCTAGGATATGCGGACGACATAGTTGTTCTGATCCTGGGCAGATTCCCTGTTACAGTCCTTGAGGTAATCAGAAATCCTCTACGACTGATTGAAGAGTGGTGTAAAAAGGAGAACCTTAGGGTAAATCCAAAAAAGACTGCTCTCATTAACTTCACCAGACAGCGAAAAGATCTGACGACCAGGATGCCCCGCTTGTTTGGTGAATACCTTGAGTTTGTGGGGGAGGTGAAGTACCTGGGAGTTACTCTGGACAGGAAACTCACCTGGAACCCACATCTTGAGAGGACAGTTAACAGGGCCAAAAGGGCACTGATGACTGTGAGAAGAATGGTGGGTAAGAAATGGGGACTGAAGGCATCAATGATGCACTGGATGTATCTGAGGGTGATAAGACCTATGATTACCTATGGAGCTCTGGTGTGGTGGACAAAGGCCAACCAGGCACAGACAAGAGCTAAACTGAGCTCTATCCAGAGATTGGCCTGTCTGTGCACACTGGGAGCGATGTCAACTACACCAGGTGCAGCAATGGAAGTAATGCTTAACCTCCCTCCCCTTGAGCTTGTCCTTAGGGGAGAGGCGAGGCTGGCGGCATGGAGATTGCGCAACTCAAGCAACTGGGCTAACCTCCCAGATGTCTCGGGACATATGAGTATCGAGTGCGTGGTCAAAGAACCCGTCTTGGAAATGGGCAGCGACCACATTACTCGAATGTTTGCACCTGACCAGGTCCACCAAACTGTGATGGAATGGTCAGGGACATTAACATCGGGAGCTCAGATCTGGTACACAGATGGCTCCAAGATGGACTTTGGCACTGAAGCGGGGGTGTATTGTAAAAACCCAAGGGTAGAACTAGTTTTTTCCTTGGGGAGGCATACCTCTGTCTTTCAGGCCGAAGTATATGCTATAAATGCCTGTCTGGGAGAGATAGCGAGAAGGGAAACACATGGGACCCGGATTGCTATTTTCTCCGACAGTCAGGCAGCAGTTAAGGCACTAAACGGACACGTGGTCACCTCGGCCATAGTTAGGGAGTGCCTAATTAACCTACAAGCTCTGGCAAGGCACAATCAAATCAAGATAAGTTGGGTGCCAGGGCATAGGGGAATACTTGGAAATGAAGCCGCAGATGCGCTGGCCAGGGAGGGGTCTTCGACTCCCCTGATTGGACCGGAGCCTGCGGTAGGTATTTCCAAATCCATGGTCAAGATGACAGTGCGAAGGTGGATGGCTGAAAGACACTGTGAGCACTGGATCAGGGCCGAAGGGATAAGACACAGTAAGCTAACCCTTAGGAAACCTTCCCTGGGGCTGCAGAAGAGTCTCATCTATCTGTCTAGGCAGGAATTAAGGATAGCCACAGGTCTACTCACGGGACACTGTGGACTAAGGAAACATTTGCATAAAATGGGTATCTACAAAGATGAACCAGTGTGCAAATTATGCGGGCAGGTAAAGGTAAAACTCTAGTCAGGAAACTCTTAAACCTCGTAAGAGGGAAGGGGTTATTTGACTAGATCAGGGAGGTAAGTACAATATACCTTAAGGTAGCAGTGCTTCGGGCAATTCAAACCCGCTCCCAAGTTAAAAAAAAAAAAAAAAAATGGAAAATCCTAGTGGGTAGAAATGAGCAGTGGGGTCCCATAATCAGTTCTGTAATGAAAAAGTCTAGTGGGTAGAAATGAGCAGTGGGGTAAAAGTAATCACTTCTGTAATGGAAAAGCCTAGTGGGTAGAAATGAGCAGTGGGATAAAAGTAATCACTTCTGTAATGGAAAAGCCTAGTGGGTAGAAATGAGCAGTCGGGTCCCATAATCAGCTCTGTAATGGAAAAGTCTAGTGGGTAGAAATGAGCAGTGGGCTAAAAGTAATCACTTCTGTAATGGAAAATCCTAGTGGGTAGAAATGAGCAGTGGGGTCCCATAATCAGTTCTGTAATGGAAAAGTATAGTGGGTAGAAATGAGCAGTGGGGTAAGGGTAATCACTTCTGTAATGGAAAAGCCTAGTGGGTAGAAATAAGCAGTTGGGTCCCATAATCAGTTCTGTAATGGAAAAGCCTAGTGGGTAGAAATGAGCAGTGGGGTAAAAGTAAATCTTCTGTAATGGAAAAGCCTAGTGGGTAGAAATGAGCAGTGGGGCCCCATAATCAGTTCTGTAATGGAAACGTCTAGTGGGTAGAAATGAGCAATGGGATAAAAGTAATCACTTCTGTAATGGAAAAGTCTAGTGGGTAGAAACGAGCAGTGGGGTCCCATAATCAGTTCTGTAATGGAAAGGTCTAGTGGGTAGAAATTAGCAGTGGGGTAAGGGTAATCAATTCTGTAATGGAAAAGCCTAGTGGGTAGAAATTAGCAGTGTTGTCCCATAATCAGTTCTGTAATGGAAAAGTCTAGTGGGTAGAAATGAGCAGTGGGGTCCATAATCAGTTCTGTAATGGAAAAGCCTAGTGGATAAAAATGAGCAGTGGGATCCCATAATCAGTTCTCTAATGGAAAAGCCTAGTAGGTAGAAATGAGCAGTGGGGTCCCATAATCAGTCCTGTAATAGAAAAGTCTAGTGGGTAGAAATGAGCAGTGGGGTAAAGGTAATTACTTCTGTAATAGAAAAGCCTAGAGGGTAGAAATGAGCAGTGGGGTAAGGGTAATCAATTCTGTAATGGAGAAGCCTAGTGGGTAGAAATTAGCAGTGGGGTCCCATAATCAGTTCTGTAATGGAAAAGTCTAGTGGGTAGAAATTAGCAATGGGGTAAGGGTAATCAATTCTGTAATGGAAAAGCCTAGTGGGTAGAAATGAGCAGTGGGGTAAAAGTAATCACTTCTGTAATGGAAAAGATTAGTGGGTAGAAATGAGCAGTGGGGCCCCATAATCAGTTCTGTAATGGAAAAGTCTAGTGGGTAGAAATGAGCAGTGGGATAAAAGTAATCACTTCTGTAACGGAAAATTCTAGTGGGTAGAAATGAGCAGTGGGGTCCCATAATCAGTTCTGTAATGGAAGAGTCTAGTGGGTAGAAATTAGCAGTGGGGTAAGGGTAATCAATTCTGTAATGGAAAAGCCTAGCGGGTAGAAATTAGCAGTGGGGTCCCATAATCACTTCTGTAATCGAAATGTCTAGTGGGTAGATATGAGCAGTGGGGTAAGGGTAATCACTTCTGTAATGGAAAAGCCTAGTGGGTAGAAATGAGCAGTGGGGTCCCATAATCAGTTCTGTAATGGAAAAGCCTAGTGGATAAAAATGAGCAGTAGGGTCCCATAATCAGTTCTGTAATGGAAAAGCCTAGTGGATAAAAATGAGCAGTGGGATCCCATAATCAGTTCTCTAATGGAAAAGCCTAGTAGGTAGAAATGAGCAGTGGGGTCCCATAATCAGTCCTGTAATAGAAAAGTCTAGTGGGTAGAAATGAGCAGTGGGGTAAAGGTAATTACTTCTGTAATAGAAAAGCCTAGAGGGTAGAAATGAGCAGTGGGGTAAGGGTAATCAATTCTGTAATGGAGAAGCCTAGTGGGTAGAAATTAGCAGTGGGGTCCCATAATCAGTTCTGTAATGGAAAAGTCTAGTGGGTAGAAATTAGCAATGGGGTAAGGGTAATCAATTCTGTAATGGAAAAGCCTAGTGGGTAGAAATGAGCAGTGGGGTAAAAGTAATCACTTCTGTAATGGAAAAGATTAGTGGGTAGAAATGAGCAGTGGGGCCCCATAATCAGTTCTGTAATGGAAAAGTCTAGTGGGTAGAAATGAGCAGTGGGATAAAAGTAATCACTTCTGTAACGGAAAATTCTAGTGGGTAGAAATGAGCAGTGGGGTCCCATAATCAGTTCTGTAATGGAAGAGTCTAGTGGGTAGAAATTAGCAGTGGGGTAAGGGTAATCAATTCTGTAATGGAAAAGCCTAGCGGGTAGAAATTAGCAGTGGGGTCCCATAATCACTTCTGTAATCGAAATGTCTAGTGGGTAGATATGAGCAGTGGGGTAAGGGTAATCACTTCTGTAATGGAAAAGCCTAGTGGGTAGAAATGAGCAGTGGGGTCCCATAATCAGTTCTGTAATGGAAAAGCCTAGTGGATAAAAATGAGCAGTAGGGTCCCATAATCAGTTCTGTAATGGAAAAGCCTAGTGGGTAGAAATGAGCATTGGGGTAAGATTAATCAGTTCTGTAATTGGAAAGCCTAGTGGGCAGAAATGAGCAGTGGGGTAAGATTAATCACTTCTGTAATGGAAAAGCCTAGTGGGTAGAAATGATCAGTGGGGTAAGGGTTATCAGTTCTGTAATGAAAAGCCTAGACGGTAGAAATGAGCAGTGGGGTAATGGTTATCAGTTCTGTAATGAAAAGCCTAGACGGTAGAAATGAGCAGTGGGGTAAGGGTAATCAGTTCTTAACTGGAAAAGCCTTGTGGGTAGAAATGAGCATTGGGGAAAGGGTAATCAGTTCTTTAATGGAAAAGCCTAGTGGGTAGAAATGAGCAGTGGAGTAACAGTAATAAGTTATCTAATGGAAAAGCCCTAGAGGGTATAAATGAGCAGTGGGGTAACGGTAAACAGTAATGTAATGTATAAACCTAGTGGACATAAATGAGCAGTGGGGTAACGGTAATCAGTTTTGTAATGGAGAAACCTCTAGGATATAAATGAGCAGTGGGGTAATGGTAATCAGTTCAATAATGGAAAAGCCTAGTGGATAGAATTGACCAGTGGGTTAACAATCAGTTTTGTAATGGAAAAGCCTAGTGGGTAGAAATGACCAGTGAGGTAAGGGTAATCAGTTCTGTAATTTAAAAGCTTAGTTGGTAGAAATGAGTAGTGGGGTAATTTTAATCAGTTCTGTAATGGAAAAGCCTAGTGGCTAGAAATGAGCAGTGGGTAATGAGTAAACCTAGTGGGTAGACATGAGGTAATGGGATAAGGGTAATCTGTTCTGCAGTAGAAAAGCCTATTATGTAGACAATGAGAAGTGGAGTAAGGGTCACCAGTGTCATAACTACCACATGAGCAGCTGAAGCACAAGCTGTAAAGGAATTAAAAATAATTCTGTAGGGCACTAAAATAATGGAGAAACTAATATTTTTTTTTTTGTATTGCTTATATGCCTAATCAATATCAGGCAAACCTGCTACTTATAAGGTTGAAAAAAAATCATTATTAAGTTTTGCCCGTAAAAACCAAAATTTTTAGTTAATGGTTCTAAGGAAGAACTGTTCTCTAATGGGTAGATAGGTCTAGTGAGTAATCTTAGTGGGTAAACATCCTTCTTTAACTACACAAAAGAAGTAGGAATTCTTCATGTATAAAAAACTGTCCATTTTGAGTTATGATTCTCTTCTTGTTGTGTCAGAGGAGATTTATGTTTTACTTTAATCCTAACTCTAATCTCCTATATCATTTCCATGTATTTACTGTGATACTCTTAAAGTAATGTGTAAAAATTACACAATTTATGAAGCTATTCTGGAAAATTGAAAAATAAAATAAACCTGCAAAATTACGGCGTTAAAATCCAATACAGGAGAAGCTAAAATCCAAAACAGGAGAAGCTAAAATCCAATACAGGAGAAGTTAAAATCATAATGACATCGTATGCTAGATGTAATTATACTACAACTTAAAGTGTAAAGAAGTTATAATTTAAAATGTAAAAAAAAATTTTAAAGTATTAGGAAGTTGGAAAATGGAATAATGGAGAGCTAATCATTCTGTAAGTGGTTTGTTACATCTCTTTGGCAGGAGAAGAACGTGGGTGGCAAGTGGACTGATGAACCTGGCAACTCTATTGCCCCAGATTCCTATCCTGAAACCACTAGTATCTAATTAGGTAAAACAGATGATGAGCACTCAAAATGTTAGAGATTCAGCTTTATATTCATAACTTGAAAGTTTCTGTGATTTCATCACTCTGTGAAAAAAATAAGAAAAAGAGGGGATTGAACTTTTAAATTATATAACTTTTTTCATGTGAATCAGTAAAGTTATCACCTATGAAAGATGGCAAACAGGAGAAAATTCTATTTTGTTCTATATGAACAGCCATTTTGAGAGTCTGGCGATTTTGTGAGGTTATTTTCAGTTTGGATTGTTGCTCTATGTTTAATGTTTCAGTAATGGTTTGAGTTGACAATGAGACATATAACTGAAATGAACCATCATAGAAAAACAGTCATATTTCTTTCATTAAAAAAATAATAAATGATACTTTTAGAAAAGTTTATATTTTTAAAATTTTAAATGTACCATATCTCAAGTAGAACACGGTAACAAAAAGTGTATTTAATTTTTTTAATCTTAAAATGTCTTATACATTTCATAAAATCTGCAATTGTTGTGTTGCACATTTTGAGCCTTTTAAAGAATCACTTATTTATTGTTAAGACTTTAGTCCATGATTTGCAACATTGAGTAATGTATTGGCCAAGTGCAAAACACATTCTGCTAAGAAATATCAGTTAAGTTGAATTTCAAGTTATTAACTATGAAAACAATTTTAATTTTAACACTGTTTTATATTTGAAAATCCATCTTCAAAACATGCCAAATTCTACATATCCATTTTTTTAAAAATTATTTTAAAAATGCTTTTTATAATTATTTTCATACTATAAACAAATTAATACTAATTGTACATAATTATTGTGCTTTTTCAAATTTTGTTAAAGTTTAGGAAACATTATTTCATTTTCAAGAAAAAGCAACAAAAACAGTGCTACCTAAAAAAATTTCAAATCTTATAATTACTTTCACATTTTAACATAAGGTAGAAACCAAGATGGCTGATATACTTGAAAATAAAAATCGATATTCTATGAAATACAACATATTGCTGTTGAATATTGAAAAAACCAATAACCTTATACATAAAAGGATACAAGAAGGCTCTTTAAAAGAAGCAAGGGTTAGAAGCAGTTAAAAGTAGTAGTAAAGAGTGATGAGTAGGATGAAAATAATGAACCTTGAAGAAAAATTTATTATCGTCCTAAAAATTTGAGTGAAATAGTACTCTTTGGTGTGTCATGTCACAAAAAATAATAAATAACAAACTTGTTGAATGTCAGCAATATATAAAGCTTTAATCTGATAATAAACAATTTTAATATTTTTCAATATATTTGTTATATCAAATGAGTAAAATTACTCAGGTAGTTTGCTATCAGATGCAACAAAAACAAATGTGTTTTGTTAATTAAAAAACGGGTAATTCCCAAAAAATTAAATTTAATTAAGAAAATCTGTGAAAACTGAAGGTAGGATATATAGTAAAATCTCTATAATCCGGCATTTATCTGTCCAGCCCTTCCAGTAATCCAGGGTTTTTGTTAAAGATGGAGGATTGGAATGTAATCAATATGTAAACATAATTTGCATATATTTCACTGCATGTCAACAGTTACCTTCACAGCTTCTGGTTCTAGTTTTGTAGCTCTTGATATATAACAGTATGTTCCGTAATTTCAAACCGTATGTTGTTCCAGTAGTTAATCACAGTGACCGTTACTGAAGTGTAACAACGTCTACAGTGTAAACAAAAACATATAACATTAACTTTAGTTGAGAAAAAGGAGATTTTTGACAGACTGAACAAAAGTAAAGAGGTAGAAATTGAGAGGTTATGCTAAATAATATGAGGTTGGATACACTACCATTTTCATGACATCAGACATAACAGTGAGAAAATAGCAGAGCATCCAGTAATCCGGCAGTGTCCCAGCCCTATGCCTGCCGGACTAATGAGAGTTTACTGTAAGTCTTAAATTCATATGTTAAAAGGCAGAAAGAGGTAGAAATAAATGAAAACTATTTATCTTGCAACTTTCTGTTGAGTGAAACAATCTAAAAAACAAAAATTAGTGAATAATAATTTAACCCTCAAAATTTGAGAGGAAAAGGAAAATATAAAGTTTAAAAAAATAATAATAATACTTATTGGTAAAATGAAACACATTTATGTCAACAATTCTAATACAGAAAATAGACATCACAAAAATCACATTCAAGACATGATTAATAAATCTTAGAGTTTGAATACTTAATATTAATAAAAAGATAGAGTAATTACCTGGAAACAATTATATTATCATATTACAATAGATGAAGTTTTACACTATATTATTAGAATCAACATAATGATTAAGTCTTTTAAACACATAGATATTCTTAATAAACAATATCATTAGAAACTTGAGTAAATACTAGAGTAATTTTGTAGGAGTCTTTCTAGCCTTTCTTTCAACTCCATGAAGTCCTAATTGTTTACAATTTTTTTTACTTCCAACTACAATTTAATGAGATTTAAAATAACATTTGGTATCTGATAAAATTAAAGTATACTTTTAAAATGAACTGTGTAATTTACATATAGTTGTGTAAGGAAATTAACACCTTTGCATTAAAATATGTTATTTTTTTTGCAAACCCACCATATTCCTGAATATTCAAACAAAATATGACTGATAATTACATTTTATTTAGAGGCCTAAAATATTAAAAAATTTCAATATATTAGATGTTTATTAACTGTTCAATAATTAACTAATTATTAAACTCTGAAATTCATCAAGCAGTTATAACCTTTTTATTGTACTTTTAACTTATAATTTATTTGGCAATAGGACACTACATAAAATTTCGAGAGAAAGAAGCACCTATTCCTATCAGGGCAATTAGTAAGATAAATGTAAAGAACACACACACACACACACACACACACACACACACACACACACACACATATATATATATATATATATATATATATATATATATATATAAATAAATTAAAATATAATGCTTAAAAATTAAAAAACCTCTGCACTGATTGAGATCAAATTTTGACACTATACAACCTGCTTTAAAGATTGCATTAGTGGTTGTGAGGAAACAGCTTTTTAAACGGTTAGCTCTGTATCAGAAACCACGCCATCTGCCAGAAGCAAGGGGAACACTAGCCATAACAGCTGTAGTTGCAAAATGATGGAGCTTCTTATAAAGGTGTGTATTCCACAATCTTCATATACTTAAACTCTATCATCCCCAATGAAGTACATTTAAAGGAATGTTACTACCTGTGAATATATATGGCTGAGAATATTTTGCATAGAATACAGCTAGAAAGTGTCAATATGATCATGGAATTTAAAGAAGGAATTTACAATGAAACATTAATAAATATTGAAGACAAGTGCCTAGATACTGCATATAAAGTTCTTAGTCAATCGGAAATGCTACCATTTTGCTGAGCTGTGACTGTCATTTGATGTGGATTTGTGGTATAACAGAGTTATAACACTGGTGGTCTTCAGTCGTATAAACAATCAAGCATTGCAAATTAACGCTTCAACAGAAGAGCATTTATAGTTGCAAATGTTAATGATAAATGACAGAGTTATGGGAGACCTATTCTTGAATGTCATAGGAGGAACTAGGAAAATATTTATTACCAGATTGATTCTGGCAACGGTTCAATCAAAAAACGACATAGCCTTAGCTCTCACTCCATCTGGAGTGGCTGCAACATTGTTACCACGTGAAAGGACTGCTCATTCAACTCTGAAAGTTGTCATTGAACATTAAAATCATCGAGACTCCCATTTGCAATATTTTCAAAGAATTTCGTATGGTAAATGTATTACAAAAATGTAAACTCATTGTTTGGAATGACTATAGGATGGTACATAAATAATCGCTTGAAGCTCGTGGTTGATCATTGCAAGATTTGTATGGAAATGTTCAACAATTCGGGATTGCACTATTATTTCTTACAGCTGATTTTAGGCAAACATTGCCTGTAATATCTTGATCGGCACAAGTGGATGAAATAAATGCTAGCCTAAAATATTCAACATTGTGGCGACATGTACATACATTGCAGATTACTACAAATATCCATGTCCAGCTGCAGAGTGATAAAGTTTGAATGTCTGACAGAAGGTCAATGGACCATAGATATATTTCTTTATTTACCCTGTAAGTTTCTTTGTCAAACAAGAAATATCCCTTAGAAAGCACAAATGTCTAGTCTTGTGCGTGTCATATTAGAAAATAACTCTCTTGAAGCAAACAAATCAATCAAACAATGCCCTACATTCAAGATTAGCTAGACTGATGTTTATTCCTGACAATAAATCAGGATCAGGCTATTACTACATTGATCTGGATATGAGGGGTTTTACTGTATTGGGGTTCATTGGAAGTCCTATTTTTTCTAATGCACAGGAACTTATATCGTGTAATTAGAGTTTTCGTTAAACCGAGGATGTCTTGTTCCCATTCACCTCGAATTATCGAAACTCTACTGTATTTTATAGTTCATTTTTGTAAGAAAATATTATACTTTAAAAATATCTTTTAGTTGTGGAAGTTTATATGAAATACTTGTTCTGTAAATCCACCTAATTACTATATTTACTAACTAGAGGTGATCAACCCTAACTTGGCCCCATTTAGTTTACCATTTCTCTTTAATTTACATGATATGAGTCCCCCAGTACTCAAGTTGTTAATGCCAGTACCCAAGCACTTCCACCAGGTGAATATCTCAATACTAACAATTATTAATGCCTCTATCTTGGCCTTATCTCTTTCACCGCTTTTCACAACTACTAGATGAATTTCACAGTAAAGAAGATTCTAGCTGCTGCCCCATCCTTATCTAATTTAACAATGCACAACATAAAAGAACTTCTTTTTACAATACTTTTCAGATTTTTCAATCAGAAATAAGAAAGAGGAAACCTAGCAAATTGTTGGCTTAGGTTGAAATTTGCATAGAATAATAAATACTAGAAAACACAATTTTTTTTCAAATATATTTTAAAAATTATAATTAAGTAAATAATGTAAATGTTTAATGTCATTGAACAATGAGCTGACCTAGTATGAAACGTGTACTGAAAAAAATCAGTGAGTAGTGGTTTTTTTGCCAAGTTAGTACTGAAAGTGTAAGTTTAATATCAGTATAAGTCAATAACACTGGATTAATTACAAAGTTCTGAACATTACTAAACATTTTAATTTAACCACCATTTCTTAGTTGCACTTTCTTTTTCAGGATGTAACAAATAAAAGAAGTCTCATAACACAAAATTTAGTTGATTTTGTTGAAATAATTTCCAGATATAATGAACTTTTTGGAAATCCTTACTGTAATTGAATCATTAATACTCCATAATTGCAAAATAATCCCAAGAAAAATTAATTTGTCTTTCTTAACTAAAAGGCAAATTAATTATTTTGTTGCTCATTACATTTAAACAGTAAATACTTGAGCATCAGTTTACTAGTTAGGTTTACTTCTGGTTATCACAAATACAAAACGTTAATATATGTTATACCATGAATTTCTTACCAGATCTTTAGAGTTGTTTTATACATTTTTTTATTCATTCTGTTTTTTACAGGGTTTATACCATAGAAATAAAGTTAAAATATAGTTTTTTTTGTTACTTTTGGTGTGTTTCTAGTTTAAAAAAAATAGATTACAAGTATTGTTAAGAAATTAATATATACTATCTAATTATACATACAGTTATAAACTTAAGAAATTTCAACTGAGTAGTTACAAAATATGTTATAATCTTAGGTATACAATTACTTATGCTTGTTGTGGGATATTCACTATTAAAATTGTATAGGTGAAAATATGGTACCTATATGTTTCACTAAGATGTGATAACAGTGATAAATGTTTTAAGCCCAATTTTAATTCTTTATTTTAAAAATTTATTTGTATTTTGTTTCATAAAAAGTTTACATTTATAATTATGAAATTAGTAGCTTGCACCTATATAGCAGTAAAATTACTTTTATTTATTATGAAAACATGAAGATTAAGGTAGCATAATGGTTACATATTTGCAGTAAAATTTTTAAGCAAAATTAATTTTATAAATGAAAATAGAACATTTGAATAATAGAAATGTTCTTGAAACAAAAAAAATTAAGACTGCCTGAATACAACCAGAAAGAGATTCAACTAAAGTGGAAGGTATGTAAGATTCAAGGGTTTACCCCACATTGTGAATTCTTTTATAGACATTTCATAGATTTTCCATTCTCACAGTTATATTTTTGTTTCTTTCCTATAAAAACAAGCCAGACTATACATAGAATGTATGTTGCACAACACAGAATGTTAGCATCAACACATACTAAAAGAATGCAATAGAATTTGAACATTTCTACCTAATTTTCTAGTCATCTATGATATTTTATTACATCTCTATGCATTTAACAAGTACAATATATAAATGCTTAAAGTTTTTGTGTAGTTATTAGAAAAAAAGAGTAACTCATTTTAAATACGTAATTATTAACATTTTAAAACAAAAATCACATAATCTTTTCCTGAAATAAAATCTTTGTCATATTTTTGGACAGGATGAATGAAAAGTAATATATTGGCAGGGACTGATATATAATACAGCCTGAAAAAAATTTCTATTTGTGATCTGGATTACTCCTGTTTAAAAGCACTATGAAATACAGAATGACTCCAAAAACCAATAAATTTATTATCTTAATAAAGATTTAATAAAGAAAGCTACATATTTTCTATATACTTTTCAAGATAAAATTACCTATTTTGTAAATTGTTATTCAAGAAAAATAATCAAGTTTCCATTTTTTGTCCTATGACAACTGTGATAAAGTTAATTACTCAAGGGTTGAAGTTTTAAGTTGAGTCATAGGTATAAAAAAAAAAAAATTATAGATACAAATTTCAAATGTGAGGAAAATTTCAAGAATAAGACAAATCAAATTATCAAACATTCAGTTAATACAAACACATAGGAGATGTCTATAATTTAGTAGACATTTTTGACAACACAATCTAAAGATTTTCTAAAGGAGAAAAATGACTACATTATAGAACCAATGACAGAGATCTTCTAAACATAATAAATACCTTTAAAAAAAATATAAAACTTAATAGACACCAATAATATAATATTGGATAATTTATATAAAATTTGTTAAAATTCTTATTACAAAATATATCAATGTTTATTTATATATTATTGTATATTAACAAAATATTTGTTTACTGTACTAAATATTAGTTTGACTAGCTGCTATTTTTTATAGTGAGATGATTATTTTGGAGGCTGTGCTTTAGAAAAACTCAGTGCAGTGCGTAATTTATTCCTAACACGAGGTGATGTCCATTTAGAGTTGATACCAGGAAACTGCTTCAAATCTTTGGGACACACCCCTTCATCCATTTCATCAGCTTCTGTCTTTATTTCCATTTTCTATAAAGAAAAGAGGTGAAGTAAGAAGTCAAATATTTTTTATATAGGGCTGACAGTGTAGGCTAAGAACCAAGTATGTATGGCAAGGACTGAGTGTGAACCTATGAGGCTTAAGCTAAGAATGGCCGTTCAGTTATAACAGATGTTTAGTATATTCTTTAAATAATAGATGTAATAAATAATAGAAGTAGAAAGTTATATAAATGTACATTAATACGCAGTTATAATTTAGTGTCATAAACCTCTTCTAGCCGAGATAATGATACTGTCAATAATTTAATTAGTAACGAAATAATGGGTACTATTAGTTAAAGCAGAAATGTTGAGGCCTCAGTTTTGTTGTAAGTGATGTTCTTTCTGTCCTCTGATGTTTGTAGAATAATTTTTTAGCATCTTAATGATAAGTAAGAAATTGTTAATTTTAAAGTGTCAAGGAAAATTTGTTTGATTTATGAAAACTCAATGACAGTTCAAGAATAGCAAAGAGCTAGAATTAATACAGATTTTGCTTAAATGAAACATTTGCATTGTTTTCGGATAAAATTCACAAAAAGAAAACGGAAACATGTAATTTTTCAATTAAATTTGATATTGATAATAACATAAGGGAGAGATTCCTGAACAGAATCTTATCAATACTATTTTCCAGAACTAGTGATGCTGAGAAAATCTTCACTAGACTGAGAACATCCCCCTGCCTCCTACAATGCAGCACCCACTGGATTATATAGCCATATGCCAGATCATATTTATCACTTTTCAACATCAACATTTAGAATAATTAAAATTCTTATACTTAATAGCCAACCATTAATAATAAATCCATGTTAATTTGTCTTAATTCTAATTCAAAAATCATTATACAGTTTTTGAGAAAAGTAATTGTGCCAAAAACTTGAAATAATGATACAGGTCAATTTGATATTGACAAAATTTTATAATAAATTAATTATTAGGAATTTAATTATATTAGTTAAAAAATGACATAAATTTATCACAAGCTATATAACTGTTCATTAATATAATTTCAATAACAAGTTTCATGTTTTAAAAATAACTATTAAAAATGATGAGTTAGTATTATCAGCTATTAGGTAGCTAATAGAGTAATTAAAAAACTTACCTAATCTGTAATCGTATTTTAAATCATTTTATGAAAAACTTACTGAGATAAAACATGTTTGATTTTTTATTTGTTCTGTCATAAGACACATCATGTTACAATAATGTACGAGGCATGTTTTTTAAGTAAGTACCGTTTTGAAATTAAAAAAAGATGTGCTAAGGTATCTCAATAATTTTATTTTTACATGAAAGCTGTACCTTAATCTACTTTTCTACATAATTTCCGGTAATACTCAGGCACTTGTCATAACGTTGTACCAGTTTTTGAATACCCTCCTCATACAAGTCTGCCGCCTGGCTTATTAACCACTGCATCACCGCTGTTTTGACTTCGTCATCATCTTGAAGACGCTGACCGCCCAGGTGTTTCTTCAAGTGCAGGAACAGATGGTAGGCACTGGGCACCAGATCAGGGCTGTATGGAGGATGATCTAGAGATTCCCAGCAAAAAGAAGTGATGAGATCTTTGGTCTGATTCGCCACATGCGAACGGGCATTGTCTTGCAGCAAAACGATGCCTTTGCTCAACTTGCCACGTCTTTTGTTCTGAATTGAACGGCGTAGATTGTGCAATGTCTTACAGTAACCTGCTGCATTGATTGCCTCATTACGAGGCAGAAATTCCACAAGCAATACTCCTTTTCTGTCCCAAAAACTGTGCACATGATTTTCCGGGCAGAAATTGTTTGCTTGAATTTCACTTTTCTGGGTGAATTTGAAGTGCTCGGTCACAATGCCATACAAAGCAGTACGAGAAACATCAGGAAAGTCATCCCACAAGGAGGAAATCGTAAAGCGTCTGTTTTGTCTGACCGTATTGTCCACTTTCTGCACCAAACTGTCATTAACGACCGAAGGATGAGCGCTCCGTTGTTCATCATGCACATTTGTACAGCCGTCTTTAAATGATCTCATCCACTTTCTTACCATTCCATCACTCATAATGTATTCTCCGTAAACTGCACAGATCTCATGATGAATTTCTGTAGCTTTTAGGCCTTTAGCACTAAAAAATCTTATAACAGCTCGCACTTCACAGTCGGCGGGACTCACCTTTATCAGAGGCATCTAAAACACTCAGTACAAAACGTAAACAAGGAAGAATTAGACTGTAATGGCATCAGTGCGAATACAACAGATGTAGGTACCCAGTGCACATGCTCAAAACCCCGACCGCAGCGCTGCGGCCGAGGTGTGGCAAAATGGCACTTACTTAAAAAACACGCCTCGTTTTATTGGAAACGTCATAAAACCTTATATTACAAAAAATTATTGAGTATGTTTTGTATCATAAACAATAGTTAAAGTTAAGAGTGTATTAGAGTGAACCTTTTTAACTACGATTTAGGTTCAGGAACTGATATTAAAGTTATTATTATCTATTAATTAAGTTATATATATATATATATATATATATATATATATATATATATATGTATATATATTTTAAGATAAATATATATGCATAACGTTATATCAGACAAAATTGTTATAAGTTTATGTATTAGGCAGTAGAATTTGATGCTAGAGGATTGCGGAAGCTACCTACATCTGTGAAAAATATTAGTTAATTTATTATTCCTTATCTGACTGGCAAAGGGTGTAGTAATTCTGAAAGAAATAAAATGTTTCATTTTCCCCATTCATTTTTTCTCTATATAAAGACATACTGGTACAGGATATTTGGTAGTGTTATAAAATGTTGCCATCTTCTGTTACTGCTTCGTAACAATATAAGTCTTTAAATTTATCTCTATAGTTTATGTCTTATTAATATTTAAAACTAGCTAATTAGACACTTGATATGTTTGAAAACTATATTTGTTAAAAGTGTTAACATACTGTATATTTATGTTGTAAGATTACTAAAAGGCAATAAACAAATAATCAAATAAAATAAGTACCCCAATAGGCAGTAAGAATTTTTTACTGGAATAATTAAAAATAATTCAGGCTATATTTAAACTAAACTGAATCTATAAAGCTACACCTGATGCAAAATATTCTCTTACCTGAACAATCAGACGTAGTAATTGTTGCTGGCTGTCTAGAGAATTGCAAATATTTTTCAATCTGTATTTCATTTTATCAATTTCTGCTGTCATGTAGTCTTCATTATTTTCCAGAACCATTTCTAAACCTTTTAAACATTCAAGACTTGTTTAAGAAAAGTTTTGACTCTAAATATTAGATATTATATTAGATATAATATAATATATCTAATAATATATCTATAATATATATATATATATATATATATATATATATATATATATATATATATATATATATATTTGTGTGTGTGTGTGTGTGTGTGAGTGTGTCAATTAAATTATCTTTCTTGTTCATTTGTTTTCAGATGTAGTGTAAAATAATAACATATTCTCAGTTAATTTAGCACACTCAAGAGATAATTTTTTCATTCTGGTAATTTTTTCTTGCCTCATTCCTAACCTTATTCTTAACTTTCTTCCCCATCTCCAATTTGATAGGGGAGGAAGTAAATATATCTTTTTATTTTTTACCCCTTTATAAAAAAATAAGAACACAATGGTTATTTCCAGCAATTAAGAGGTGTTTTAATTGATTTATGCCATTCTAAATATCAAAATTAGTAAAAACATATGGGTTAAATTTTACATTAAATAACTCATGAAATTAGTTGCAATAAAAAAATATAACATTTGTTGATTCCATCTTCGCGTGAGCTACTAGTAATCACTTACACTTTTTAAAAAATGTTTTAACTTGCCTATAGTAGCACTTACTTTGTTTGTTGAGGACGGCCGTTTCGGGAGATGTGTCCCTTTGTCAACTCAGACCGTAACTTCGGTCTGAATTGACAAAGGGATACATCTCCCGAAACGGCCGTCCTCAACAAGCAAAGTAAGTGCTACTATAGGCAAGTTAAAACATTTTTTAAAAAGTGTAAGTAAAAAAATATATTTAAAAAATCTAAAACTTGTGCTGTTATTCCTGTATGGTCACACTCTCGTACTATAAATTATCAATTTATTCAGCACGTGATTTGTTATTTGAAAATTGGAATAGATAATGAAAAATTAAGAAATTAAACTAAGACTGTCTTACCAATCCCAATTTATTTTGAATAATACCTTAAATTAAGAATGATATTATCTTGGGGAGTGGTTTACATTACAAAATATTAAAATAATGAATCAAATTAATAAATCATACAAGAATGTTTCAACACTTAAATAAATTTGTATGACTGCATCACACAGATTTTAAAGTGGAAAACCTAATGTGTATAGTTCATTTCTTAACTTGGAAAATGAAAATAACAAATATCAATTTTAGAACGTTCTTAAAATTTATTAGTTTTAAATAGAAATAAACCTAACTTTAATAAGAAATGAAATGTTTAGGAAAACCATAAAATAAATATTTAAAAACTTGAAGCTTACCATCATCAGAGAACGGATTACACAACCATTTGCGAAGCATAAGGTCTACAAAACCAAGTTTACATTTAACTTCATTTGGATATTCAATCAGTTCCATTTTATCAACTTTTTCTAGCAACACTTGAGGCAGTTTCCTTTCAAGTTCTGTGTGGAGTACGACCTGTGAAGTTTTATATAAAGAGTATTATAATAATAACAGGTATGAAAAATTTAAATCACATTCATTAAAATGATTTATTAACAATTGTTTTGTGAACATATACAACATCAGTTCCCAAACTTTCTTAATCCAAGGCTTCTTTTATGTGAAAACATCTTGCAGTTCATCTGATTACAATTGATCATTATTTTGTTGGTAGTAAAACTTCAAGACAATTTCTATCAATTAACTTTTTCTTATTACTTACTTAATACAGTACAAATATATAATGGTATATTTTCTTAGAAATGTTTTTTTAGAAACATAGACAATGTGATTCTGTATATATTAATTTATAATGCAATTTCTTGTATTATTTTTTCTCTCCTAATGATATTTTAAAAAATTTACAGTTTTATTTGTAACACATAAAACTAAAGGAGACATAATACCTACAAATTAATCCCTTCCCAATATTATGTTCTCCTGCTACTAAGGTTTGTTAATTTACTTACCAAAAGAGAAATATTATAAGAAAGAAAATTAAAACTGTGATTAAACTGGTTTAAGAAACAAGATAAATGGTGAGGTTTGAATCCCATATTTGCACTTTTCATAGTTAAATACTTACCTACTTTGTGAAATTCTGCTTGTTTGTAATACCTTTGTATATGAAATAAAAGTCATAATAAATAGTCCATAATAACCTTTTCTAGTTAACAATCATTCAATTATTATCTAAAGTTGTTGATTCTATATTGATTAAACAATATTTTAAAATTTTAATTCCTATATTTATGTAACTTATTCCAAACCTGCATGGCGAGTCTTTTAAGCTGTGCATTCCTTCTAACAGACTCAATATCCCCAACAGCCAAACCAATCAGTAAATTCATTAAAAGAATGGGCATCAGTACCATGAAAATACCAAGCATAAAAAAAGCTGGAAGTGGAAAAGGTAAGCGTCGATTTTCTTCATCTCTTTCATAGAAAGGTTGAACATATGTACCTAGGAAATCGATCTCTCCAAGCATCATGGAGAATGTTCTGACTAGTGACATTGGAACATTGCTAAATGACAGGTGCTGACCCTGAAAAAATTATAGTTAATTTTAAACTGGATAAAAATAAAAACTGTGCTCAATTAAAAAAAAATTTCTCAAAATTTTATGTCTATATTTATTTTTAAAGGATAGGGAAATATCTGAAATCTAGTCAGACACATAGGGTACAGGGATGTTCACCTCATGTTATTAAGACATCCTTATAGAAATGGTCCCAAGACCTTCTTAAGTGCTTGTGTAAACTGTAGGAAAGGTCCTGAAACCATATGTTCCCTTGGATGATGGTTCAATAGTCAAACAAATAGAAAATGTTCACTATAGTAATGTAACACGCTAAATAAATCTTGACAACAATTCATCATGTTGCATAAATATTTATTTTAATTAAAGTTGCTTGTTGTAACCATCTTGAATTCACTGATTAAACTATAAGTAATTATTGCATAACTATGTGAATACTTTAAAACTTACTTGCTGGCGCATTTCAAAACAATCGTTTAATTTACAAAACTAATTGATATACTGACGGCTGTTGCTCAAGGTAAAAGGCTGTGAGCTTATGATTTATGAGTGTAGGGGGAGGAGAGGTTATGTTAGTTGTTTACTATATAATGGAAAAGGGTGTTGAATTCAAAGTGTGTATGTCATTTATGATATTTTCTTTATCTGTTATGCGATGTTTTTATATTTCATATTTTTCTGTATTTGTTAGATTTTAACTAAAGAGAATATTGAAGTTATTATGTATGTTTGTGTATGTGTGTTATGTGTTTTGTATATGTGTTGTACGATTGTTTTGAAACGCGACAGCAAGTAAGTTCAAAAGTATTCATTTAGTTACAAAATAATTACTACTACTATCATTAATCAGTGAATTCAAGATCATTACAACAAGCAACTATAAATGCATAATCTAGTAAACACATAGACAAAAAGAACTGATAAAATATACAGAATTCAGTTATTCTAAACCACTCAAGGGTTGATTTCAGGCTCAAAAGAAATACTGTAAATTGTCTACTGCTGGTACACATATATAGAATTTTAAACATAACCCATAAACATTACATATACTGAAAAAAAAACATATAACAGTCTCAATTTATATTGACAAGGGTTTAAATCAAATGTATTTGTGATTAAAAGGTTTTATTGATTTAAATTAAAAATTATGCCACAGTTGCTTCAAATTGTCTTTGATTTATGAGCTTGTATAGGAAGAATTAAATGCGGATATAGTTAATGTTTTTAAACATGTTTTAGATAAAAATGGTTCTGATTTTAGTGACATGGAAAATCAAGAGGTAGAACAAAATTGTGAACAGAATAGTAATAACGAAGAAAATGAAAATAAGGCTACAACAACTAGATGAAGTCAGATAAATAATGAAATGGGTGAGTAATGTACTAAAGATAAATAAAGATTATATGAAACTGGTATAAACACGTTTTGTATATTTATAATAATCCTTTATATAACCTTTAGAGAACTTAAATGTGTCTGTTTAACAAAAGTGTTTTATTCAAATTAAAATTATATCTAATGTCAGTGAGGGAATCTTTGTCTATGCTTAGAACATAGTTACAATGGTCAGTTCTAACAAGTATGTGTAAGAGAGTTTTTAAAATGTCTAATTTTGTGTTGAATAATTATTGATGCTAATACAATAATTATAATAGCAATTAATAGTTGTATGCTATTAATAGTGCAATATTATAATTTAGCTTTGTTAAGAAGTCAAGAGTAAAAATATGAATACATTAAACTCCTGATTATCCATGGGCGATTTAACCGGTTTGCGGATTATCCGGGGTCTGTCATTGTTTTACAAATATTCCATTTTTATTCCAATCAGATTCATGTGTTTAAATTTCCAAACGGTGAATTACGACATAAATACATATAAGGCTTAATAGAAGTTAAGATGAAAGGAATAGATAAGTAAATATGTACGTCATTATTTTTACATTGAAAGGGAAGCATCCCGACGCAGGCCAGCGAAATAAAAGGGGCGAGCAGACTACTGTATATAAGAGACAATGACAAATTGCTTGGACGCCCAAAAACCTAATGTGTATCATAAGATTATAAACAAATGTCAGGTAATCTTGGCTATAAATAGTCTAAGATATGACATATGCATTATCCATGTCTGTCATATACATTATCGATCTTTGTGGCTTTGTGACACAACTAGACACTGTGGGACAAAATGGTTCTTAAGAAACTTAGATCGCACATTAAAGCTAAATCATTGCCCACAAAAAAATGACAAAAGTGACAGATTTTTTTTGAATTATGTGTAAAGGAAATTACATATGTACATACATACTTACTTGTGACAAATACTTATGTACGTATTGTAAATAGTTAGACATATAAATGTACATGTTATAATCCGTCAAATACATCGATATTTTAAATTATTTTCTGTATTTATTTTGTCCTCTGAAGATTATTTGTGAATTGCATTAACCAGGGTCATTATTTGTGTAACTTATGGTATAATAATCGATTATCGATCGTTTTGCGTATTTTTTGTTCATAGCTGATTATCCGTCGTTGCCGGTCCACCCTATTCCACGGACAATCAGGAGTTTACTGTAATTGTATTATAATTAATAACTAATTTAAAGCTTCAAACAAAAATACACATAAGTGAGAGAGCATTGTTACGATAGGTGAAACCAAGTAACAAAATCCATGTCATAATGATGAAAAACTGTTAATATAACATCTCCACAGAAGTAGTTCAACTAAAATTATTTTACTCAACTTGAAAATTGCTTGCAAGATTGCTTCAAATACAGTTAAATTATGGCTTTGCTCTCTTTTAATGTAATGGAGTGTGTGACAAGTGTGTGGAATACTATGTCATTTTGACAAGTAACAAGTTAACAACAACTGCATTTACTTTATTTGTAAATAAAATCCCCAACTCAAACACTCTGACTCTGTTAGTTCTACGTATATTACTTAGTATCATAGTTACCCCTGAGAGGAGGATGTAGAAAGCAAGTCCAAAAGCAATTATGAGTATAGAGAACACCACAAGAACTTTAATCAAAGTCTGAAGAATCTCCAGAAACATCACCACATAGATCCCAACCATGTCAAACCTACACAGAAATAAATAAGAAAAATAATTTTTAGTGGATAAGTAGTTAAAAGGACTACAAGCAAAAAGTTTTGTAATTTTGTATTCAAGTTGTAAATAATTCTGCATTAATAAATTTGTAAATATGAAAAGATAAAAGCCTTAAATGTCTTTTAAAACATTCAGAAATCCATATTCAACATACATTTTTCTTAAACTGTTTTACTAAAACTTTTTGACCTGTTAAATAGTTGTTATTGATATCACTTGGAAAAAACCACTACCCACTGATTTTATTTAGTAGACACGTTTCAGACTAGATGAGTCCATTGTTTAAACACATGAATGCATGAAAAGCATCTGCTGAAAAATATCGATAAGCAGTTTTTTTTTGACAAGCGATAACAATTAAAACTTTTTTTTTAAACCTCAAGATGTACAACACAAAAATACCAAGCTGTTATAAATAGGTTTGAAACCAAAGATTCATAAAAAATACTTTTAAATTTACTCCACACAACAAAGACGCATAACAATTTTTTTGTAAATCTCATAAAGGTCACTACCAGAAACTCCCTAAACTCTTTCTTACAAGGAATTTTAAAAAATATTAAAACCATCCCAGCCATAATTGGTGACTATTCTACAAATAGAATTTAAAAAATACCTCTTGCTTGAAAAACATTTTTCATAAAAAATATAGGATTTATTAATAATTGTATAACCTGATCCAAAAATTTAGGATCACTGCAACAGAAGCAACAGCTGCCTAAGCATATAAACCGGACATCATAACTTTGTACACAAGTACAAAAGTGGAATTTATGTTGACAACCGAATGAAAAGTGAATATTCAATTACTCATGTTAGTTACAGGTTGCCATCCAGTTTTTTAAAAATTTTGTCTAATGCACATTGCCATTTTTAATGAACAATTAAAGTATAATTTTAATAAATCCAAGAAGTTGACACAAAGAGTAATAATAAATGAAATTTCATGAAAATTGAGCTTCAATTCCTATTTTCTCTCTTCCCCTCAAAGATAACATTCAAAATGTGACTGAAAAAAACAATTAAAAGGACCTACAGTCATAAATGTGCCAAAGCAAAATGTGACATTTACCACAAACACAGATTTACACAAAATAGATGTATGCCTTGTAAGAAATATCTGTGCAAGGTATACATGTCTGTGAAAAAAAACAACATATATTTGTCAAGATTGTTACCGTAAAAGAAAACAAACTTGTTGTAACAGAAGAAGACCACAAATAAATTTCAAAAGAGAAGCTATTTTATTTTTAAAATTTCAAAAAAGCACTCAATGTTATTATTATTAGATCAATATATCACCAATTCTCAATAACATCTGTTGCTAGCAAATTAATTTGATTTAGAAATATTTATGTTAACATAGGAAAAGTTTAAAATATTTCGTTCCTCTTGTAACTTACTATAATAGGACTTATCACGGAGTACAAAAGCTTGTAATTAATAAGTAAAAATAAGTTTCAACTGTTTTAATACGCTACAGAAATTTAAATTCTCACATATATGAAATTGATGTAAATAAGGCCTTTATTATTTTATTTATTTATTATTTATTTACAAAAGATGAATTACAATTTTAAATTATTTATTTACAAGGAAGAATAAAACATTTTTAATGAGTGAAAATTAAAAAAAAAATATGTCAAGTGCATATTTAAATAATTTACCATTCTAATGTAAAGAAATTAAAAATTATAATTCCTTAAAAGTTATTAAATAACGCTAAATTTTTTAGTTATTTTATTAAAAGTATAATACAAAAAATAAAGGATAGAGTGAAAAGAAAAGGTACTCGAGTTTAAATTAGCTAATAAATTTAACGAGTAACGAAATCGGTATTGAAATGAAGAAAATAAAAGTGAAAAATTCTAACTTTTAAACTCTCTCACAAAACAATCATTCAAATTTCTGTAGACTAAGAACAGTGCTACACACGCAATAGTGTTCATTAGGACAGTAAAATACAACTAACGGCAAAAACAGCAAAATTAATAAAGAAAAACAAATTGAAATTCAGAAGTGCAGAACAGTTCCTGTAATCTACAATCTCGATACAACAGCTTAAAGAGCCAATGAGAGTTGTAAGGCACTAGCATGAGTTGAAGTGAAGGGAGAGGAGAACGGTTTTCGACGCGTATAAGTGAGAATACAAGTAAATTTATGGAAGTTGAAAAAAATAAAACTTCAAAAGTTGGCAGATGTTTTAATGTTGGTTTGTGCCTAGAAGTTATGGTTGTGAGCAAGATGGTGATCTATAAAAATCTTCTATTGTCTGCTTACAACTTCGGTTATAAGTCATAAGTCAATGATCGGTACTTCAAAATCAACTCATGTAAATACATAATCGACTTGAAATAGTTTCTGATGTCTAAGGACTCAAATGAGCCAGAAGAAGAGCCTGGGAACCAAGAACGTTGAAGGCAGTGCAAATAATTAGCAAGTCAAATTTATTCATTTAATTTTAGTAAATTCTTTTACAAAATATTTTTCAGAAGTTGAAATTTTATAAACACAAACCATTACTTTACTAAAAATCCATTTTTAAATGTAGAAAGATAATATGTAAAATATACATTTTCAATGTGCAAGATACTTTTAATTTGATACATAAGTTATAATAAGTACTAAACACTTTTAAATGTTTATAAACATGCCTATAGTAGCCCTTACCTATGTTTGTTGAGGACGGCCGTTTCGAGAGATGTGTCCCATTGTCATCTCAGACCGTAACTGATCTCAAGGTTTATGTAGGTTAGGGTGTTAGGGTAGGGGTGGGATATTATGGTGGTGTGGGTGTATTTTGTGAGTATTAGGAGTTATGATGTCAAAAAGTGTGTGCGAGCATGCATACTCCTAATACTCACAAAATACACCCACACCACCATAATATCCCACCCCCCACCCTAACACCCTAACCTACGCAAACCTTGAGATCAGTTACGGTATGAGTTGACAGTGGGACACATCTCCCGAAACGGCTGTCCTCAACAAACATAAGTAAGTGCTACTATAGGCAAGTTTATAAACATTTAAAAGTGTTTAGTGATAACTAGTAGCTCACGTAAAGATGGAATCAACAAATGTTATAATAAATAATTTTAAAGGGCTAAAATAAAGCAGTTTTGGGAGAATAAATTAAGAAAGTTAATTCTATCTCAAATTGTTTAAATATGTTTAATTTCAAAGAATCCGTCCATGGTAAAACTAATCGAAATTAGACAAATTATTGTAACCAAAAATCAAGTCATCTTCAATGACACAAATTTATGAAAGTATACTAAATTTAGATGAGTATTTTAAGAATTAGCAGAGAACAATTTGAAATTTATTTCACAAACAAGCATCAGAATAAGTAATTAAACAAGTAAATATAGGTTTTTAAAATTTAAAAATAAAATAATATTTCAAGTTACAAAGATTAATAGCAATTTTAATAAATATAATATAGCAGATTTAATTACAGAAATAAACATTTTGTTGTATATAAACTTTAAAGACAACATCAAGAGACAAGGCTTTTATATTTTAAAAAATGTTAAAGATAGAAATTAAAACCATAGGAAAATCATTTGAAAATAATAAATATATAAATAAATAAATAAATACTGAGTTAGCTCAAAAAGCTACTTAGTTTTAATACACAAGTCCATGAACGAGCTCCATTGGCAGATCCTGCTAAAAATAACACAGGAACCTGCATAAGGTTAAGCAGGATCATATTTTGGACAACAAAACTGGGATTATTTCAGTAAAATGGCGAATGGTAAGATACTATATATGTTTCAGTGTTCAGTTTAATATGTATATTTTCAGCTATGACTAAATACTGACAATAACAGTAAAAAAATTGACAATAACAATTTTAGCCAAACTGATTATGAAATTGGGTTTTGGTTAGTAAATAAGTACATCATCATGTCATATGTCGGTGAAGGGGTGCTGGGGTTTATTGCAATACATGAATGGCTGCCAGCTGCCACAACAATGAATTGGTGATGAATAGCAGGTGACCAAATAAAATGAATACAGCAATTGTCATTTTATGCAACACCAACATTATCCTAAACTGAACTTGGATTTTTGTGAACTTTATTAGGATACAGATGGCAAAATTTGTAAAATACAAGATGTAATGTCATACAAGTTTGATAATATCATGGCCTACTGAGATATCTTGTAATAAGCTACCTATAGGTTACATTAAACGTTTAATAGTACTCCTGAAAAACTGATTATGTTCAGTAAAATAGTATCATAATATTATGCTAAAAATATAGTTTGCAGAAGTTGAAGATCCTAATAAAAAGATGGATTTTTACTTCCACACCCTCGATTTTTGCTTATCTACACATTTATTGTATTTAAAGATTCATAATAGTTTATTTATTATTTTGTACACAGTTGGTTAGTATTATATAAAAATTGTTAATACAATCTAAAATTACAATTACCTTTGTAAATTTAGAAGTAGAGTAAACCAACTAAGAAAAGCTGTAATTGATGCAGAAGATACTTGGAATTGGTCGACATGAGGTGTGTAGAGGGGCAATACCATTAAAACAGCTGCTACATATAGTAGCCATGACACAAGATTAGTCGGATCCAGCAAGTACTGCCAACGTTGTTGGTATAGCTGAAGAATTTCACGTAGAGAATTAAGTACTGCGTACACCATAATGATTAAAGCAGACATGTTCATAGCAGGCATTGAAGAAAAGCTCTTTCTCTACAAAAAAACAATACCAACACAAAAACAAATCACAAAATATACTCTAAAATGTAAATCTTAAAATAAAATACTGAATTTAAAGTATACATAAACAATTTTTTAAAATTAATCACTTACACAATAGTTTATGACTATCCGAACTTTACATTGACTAAAGTTCGGATGGTCATAAACTATTGTTTAAGTGATTAATTAAGATTTACCAAACGTAATGGACTACAAAATTCAAGAATTTTTAAAAAATTTAAGCTTTACAATAAAATGACTTTAGTGAACCTATAACAAAGTAATTGAAACTAATTCATTTTTCAAATTTGATAAAACATTTTCAAATGGACTAATTCATCAAAATAACTACCCTTAAATATGTTTTATCAAAGTTTTTTTTCTTAATTTACTTTTTTTAAATTTTAGCCAAGACCCTATATTACAGTCTCAATTTAAAATATTTCTAGAATGTCATGGACTTGAGAAATGAATGATAATTGTTTAACTGTATTTTTATATCAACATATTACTTCTTTATTGTTGAAATTTTGTTCAATTTATTGTGACAATATAAACAAAATCTATATTTATATAATATGTATGATTTTATGGACATATCTACTTATTTTGTATCATACATTATTCAGATTAATTTTAGTATTTAATCATATATTTACAATTATTTATCTAAGATGATGAACAAAGTTATATGGTGTTTTAGCCCTTGTTATATGAGACTCTTAATTTCAAATAAAACTTTTTAAAATAATAACAGTTGATTCTTTTCATCCAAACTTAATGTAATTATTTCTATTACACAAAGTAAGAAGAATGTTTGACTAAATACTCAACATAGACGATTTATCATTATGACTAAATTAACTTATCAACATAGTAACTATCCTTAAATAGCCAAGAGGTCAGCTATGATCCAATTTGATAATAAAAAATATCTTTGATTGGACTATCCTCATTTAAACCAAAACTAAGTGCTACTATATAAACAGCGTAGACATATTTGTATATTTTAAGCGCATAAGTAAAACAATTTTTTTCTTAAAAATGTGGGATTTGTATCTTTTTTTATTTATAATGTTGGAAATATATTTAAAAACTTAGGGATGTGTTTTAAAGCAAGAAGTGAAATGATGATTATTTACAGTTTCTGATAAGTGTTTTTTGCTTGGCACAAAAGGTAAATTTTCTATAAAATGTAAATTTAAACTTGAAGTGGTTCAATAAAATTACAGGGCAATGTTAGTGTTTTTAAACACCAATGTTATAATCTTATTTTCTTTCAAGTGTTTTCCCAAAATAAAAGTTTTTTTCCAAAATAAGAAAAATACAAGAAATATATCTATAACCTAATAATGAAATAAAAATGCTTACATTTTCAGTTATAATGTTGCTGCCATTAACCATTGCTGTTACTGATGGCGATTCCATGAGTTCATACGAAAAGAATGTAACAAAGAATAGAAACACCAAGTACATCAGGAGGTGAACAATATGAAAGTATTTGCCATAAGAGTTCCACTTCATTTGTAAGTATTTCTGACTGAGTGGATGAGCAAGAAGTTCGACTCGCCCATGTGTTACCATTGCCTATATTTGGTAGTTTGAGTAATATAGCAAAAACAAACAAACCAAAACATTAAAATTAATAATAATACATTAGTGTGATAACTTATTTATAATATTAATTTTTTCTTTGTTTTAATGAAGAATTAATTCAGAAATTCTGTTTTAGCAAGGCAAATGAAGTTATTATTCAAAGCATGGTATACCTATATTATTATAACTATTGAAATATTGTTTTAAAATTTAATCTCATTTCTCAAAATTTATCAGTCCTGAAAAGGACTATCATAATACATTACTTTTTTTAATGATCATTTTTATTTTAACTAATTTTACGTTTACTTAATTTTACTAACAAAACAATGATCTGAAACTGGCATTCCGAGTCTGTATTCTTAAACAATTCTTACTAATATTTCTGCCTAATTCAGTAATTATGGAAGAAAGTTATGATAATTAAAATTAACTCACTTAATCAAAACTACAAGACCAGTAAAACATTCTTATTTTGTGATATAATACAAGTTATTAAAAACTATCAAAGTTGGCATCACTGAAAGATTACAAAGGAAAAAACCCACAGAATCACTAGTGTTACCATCCTCACTTGTCTGTCCAGCAAATGTTTTTCATTAATCAGGAACGAAATCCCACCCAACAGCAACCTATTAAAAGTTAAAATACTAATTACACACAGTATTACCTACTTACAAAATTTTAAAAATCTACTAAATATTTGAACCCAATCTTTGGAATATATCTAAAATAAATTGGAAATGCCAGATGGTAACTATCTGGTCAGACAGCTGATGACTAAGCTGGTAAACCTTTACACAAGAGGGGTTAAATAAGGGTATCATAGAATTAAGTGTTGGACGAAAGAGGATGTGTTCCAAAAACTCACCATGTGTTCCAATAGCAATTCCAATGATTTTTTTGCTATTCATAGGAGCATTCTTGTGGTAATATGAGTTGTGTGGAATAGGAAACAATTTATATGAAGAGTTTGGTTAAGTACTTGAGAGTAACTAATTGGGATCGTCTCCATTTCACAATTTTTCAATCTCTTTCAGTAAGTATTGTATGTTATAAGGCTCTAACTACAACTATACCTTTTAATAGGTTGCTGATGTGTGTGTGCTAATTCCTTCCTGTAGATCCAGCGATTTGTTGATTAGTCAGAACAGGCTACTGGGTTGAGGAGTGGGATGAAAACACAAGTAATTCCTGTCTTCTTAGTTTACTTATAAACTTCTAATATTACTATTAGAGATTTTGTAAGTGTATTAAATTTTAATATTTTTTTCAAACCTTAATCTTTCAAGTTACTTATTATCTTGTATTATAACCAAAACTCAGAAATCTAAGGAACTTATAAAGCTGGCAATTATTAACAAACTTTAATAACCTTATCTTTTTTGTAACTCAACTAACATCATACTATTCTGATACAATTTAGATTTTGTATGGATAAAATTATTACTAATGGAATTTTTATTAGTGTCATAAGTATATTAAAAAAATACCTCTTACTAAGAAAAAATATTATTTATTAAAAATATATAAAGATATATAGAAGGTATAAAATATCTTGATTCCCCTGAACAATTCTTTATGTTTAACTTCTTTTACCTAAAAGAAATTACCTTCGAATTAGGTAATGGTAGTGCACTATTGTTGATAGTATCATCAGGGCACAGATCTGTTCTCCTAGTGCAGGGGAATGTAAGGGATTTACACCCAGATATGAAGGTATAAAAATTGTGCCCTGCCTGTAGAAGGATACACCATTTCCTACACAGGTCATGGGCAGTGACAAAATTCTAACGACAATAATTATATCAGTAAACTGTGACAGTAGCTACCACTAGCATATTACCTGTAATATTCTGCTCTATTCTTTGGAGTTGGACCTATCAAGGTTATTACAGGATCTCAGGTAAAAATCTTTTACATAATCTAGAGAAAACATATGAGTGATTTCCTAGATTTGCAATACAAGTTCATTAGATTAAATTTAATAACCTACAATGTCTCTTTGATTTGAAATAGAAAATACATTATAATACAATAGATATAGTTCTTAGAATAAATACCTAAATACATTTAAAATTTTAAATATATACTTAATTAAATATATTAAACAGGTCATCTCAACAGTGGATGGTCTTTAGGACCTTTTCTACACTAAAGGCTTGGATCCAATTTGACCAGTAAAAAATAAGAAAATGAACTCTAAATAGAAACCCAGTATGTATTACATCATATTATGCATACATATACTCAATTAATAAATAAATATTATAGGACACTGGAGCAAGCACAGTGCAACAGGATGGTATAGAGTTGTATAATTACTGGTTTTTATTGCTTTAGAATTCAGATTTAACTGTCTTATCCTGAATATCTCAGTCTATATCTTGGACTTAGTTTTACTGTTGGACATAAATAACAAATAATTAAATACAGTCGAACTTACATAGGAACATACAGGGACACTAATTAAAGAAAAAGCTTTGGAATTTGCTGAATTGTTAGGATACTGATGTTTACGCCAGTAATGGTCGGATAGACAAATTTTAAAAAACAGCATACCATTGTTTAAAAAGTCATTTCAGGAGAAAGTGCAAGTGTTGACAAGGTTAATTGTGAATTTTGAAAGGAATATGTGTTAAAAAAATGTTTAAATGATTATGCAGCGAAAGACATATTCAATGCTGATGAAACCAGTCTGTTCTTTAAAGGTTTACGTAACAAGACACTGACTTTTAAAACTGACCTATGTTGCGGAGGAGAAGCAAGCAAACTATGAATTACCATATTAGTGGCAGTTAGCATGTTGGGAACAGGAAAACTCAAATTGCTTGTGATTGGCAAAATCAAATCTTCACAATGATTCCGAGGCATTAAGTCTTTAATAGTTGAGTACGCATTTAATAAAAGGGCTTGGATGACAAGTAAAATTAGTATTGAATGGTTGCTAAAGCTAGACCAGCAGATTTCCAATCATAATGGCCTATACAGAATACGGAAAGTACTGTAGGTCATATGGATATATAATACGGTGAAAGAGTAACATTCTGAATACATTTATGAAACATTTTTAAATTTTCAACTACATAAATTTTGAAACACTGTAAATTGAAACATTATAAAACGTTATCCTATCTTAACATTGGGCTATTAGCTTACACAGGCTTGTGATATTATACTGTATTTATTTGTGACTGTCAACGTTTGTATACCACATTAAGGTGGGCGGGAGTATTCTAGGCAAAATGACTTCTCATTAATGAATACCTCTAAATAACAAATTTTTTATCTGGAAAATTGATTTTGTTATACAGAAGTTCAACTGCAATTACAAAACGTCATTATCAGTTAGCTTGCAATCTTATTTTTTTTAAAACTGTTCAGTATCCATCATGAATAATCAGGTTGCTGGAGGTGATTGATTCTATAACTAATTGAATATAATTTATAATAATATAAATTGATTTGCCTGAGTTTCCATTAATCATCTCACACTTTAGATGAATGTAATTACTGGGATTTATATATTTTTATATGCACTGCATGTCTCAAACCTGATTACAAAATACTGGATGGCTGCAAAACATAGCCTCATATGTTTCTCCAGAAGCTCATAAAAATCTGATAACTCACCTTTGCAAGGTACTGGGCTCTTGCATAGGCATCGGTAGTAGTTCTAATTATTGCAGATAACTTTTTAGAAAATAAAATGTATAAAATTTCAGGTAGAAAGTTGGAAGAAGTTTTCTTTATATGTAATATATTTTATAAAAAAAACAATCATATTTAAAGGATGGAACTATGTTACTTTTATACCTATAATTTTCACTATTAAATTAACAATATGCAATAAGTATTTCCTTATTAACAAGTTCCTCATTTGGAAAATTTTCATAGTGCACCCCTCTTAAGATAATCCTAAATTCACCCCTTCCATCACCATGATAACAATTAAGAAATAACACAACATTTTTTCTAATAAGAAATAATAATTTCATGTCAGTTCCTTAGAAAACTTTCCCAACACAATAGTCTGTATGATGTAACTGAACAAGGAAATGTAAAAACAACTCACAAAAAATAAGACAAATATTGTGTGACCTTGACCAAATCGAATAAACAACCTGATGGAAAAGTAAAGTCAAATGTTAGGTCCTTTACTTAGGGGAGGATGGAAATGAAAATTGGTACATGTCTCACAGTTGTATTACGTCAGTTAAGGGTTGGTGAGTTAATTATAACACCAGTTAATTAAACACCCATTGACTACTTATGGTACATTCCTACTCAAGGTAAATTTCTGTAATGATTTTTTTAAGAAATGCTGTAGACATTTGTATTAGAAGAAGCAAATAGTGCTGTAACTTTAAATGGTCAAAACATAGAAAATATTGGATATTAAATAATAATTGGTAGCTATAAGTTTTCTTTAATTTCATTAGATTTCTGAGTTCTGTTTTAACTTCTTGTTAAGGTTTACATTCTTGTTTATACTATTATAAGAATGTTTTGTTTATTTATATAAGTGTTGAGATATAGTTACACTTACATTAACAACTTCTAGAGGAGCAGGTCTCCACTGTGGATTATTAAGTTTCTTACGTGTTGCATGTGTTTGTTCTGGTGACAGCTGGTAGTTCCTAAAGGAGTACTTGATCTGTAACGTGCAACACATGCCATGCAAAACAACATTGTTTTTAAATTTTAAACAAAACAAAAAATATAAAATTACTACACATATAAAAAACTGGACAAATAACAAAATAAAAAGTGTGAAGAAACAATTAGGTTTATGATTAGGTAAAATATATTCAAGAAACTGACAATTGGATTTATAAGTATGTATGTGTTACATAATAATTTACTAAACTGTGCTAACCTAAAAATCCGCTCAATCTGAAGATGAACCCAAAATAGAGAAAAATATATCTAAGGTCTACAAAAAAAAACGTTTTCTATATTAAAATAAGTTGAGTTTTAGAAGCTGTTTTACTTAGAATTTTTAAGTAGTAACATAGTCTGATAACTAAAATTTTAATCCTACTTCAGAATGTCAAACGACTTCCAGCTGAACAAAGGTTTTGCCTTCCCTGTCAACTAGTATTTTTTCCTATAGTACCAAATGTATGCAAACTAAAAGCGAATGAATAAAACTATATTTTTTAAAGAAACAGTTAAAAATCTTCACCATGTGTAATGCAATATGGTTTTAATCAAGCTTAGTATAGAGATTCCATTGAACACTCTTTTTGAAATACAGGAAGATGAGCTATTAATAAAAAACAGATCATTCATTAGAGTTCTAGATTTTAGGTAGAAGGAGATGAAACTGGCAATAGGAATCAGTTAAAAATAGAAATAATAATTTCTATCCTGAAGGAATGTGAGTAATAACAGATATAATTCCAAACAAATATATTATGAGGTAACAAATTTGGAAACCAGTGAAGGTATATTTGGTATCTATTATACACTAACTTCAGTTAATTCAAAAATTAAGTTAGTTTAAAGAGACTTGGTTGCAAGTCTTATTATTAGGTTTTTACTATTAAATTTTTAAGTAATAGTAGTTAAATAGATCAACTCCATCTGCTTTGTCTTGCATTACAGTTGCGCATCTGCCATTGTACTATTGATGCCCCGCAGATCTTCACACTGCTTCAAGTGGTCGAAATTCAATATAAAGTTAAGGTATTTTTAATAAAATAATAATATAATAAAAATATTATAATTTTGATATAAGTAGGAAATAAACTATTTATATTTATTAATTTGATGTGCAAAGTGTTAAATTTAAAAATCTATTTTAAGTTATGGGGGTTTAAAGCCAATTTTCAACTCTTTCCCTAGCTGAAAGACTTATTTACTTATAACGATAAACTTATTGATTCCTAATTGCAATGTGTTAGTGAAATTATAAAATATACCTTAATCACTCAAATCTTTAACAAAGTGTATACATTTTCAAAAGCTTCCCTACTCCTGTTGACAATAATTTGGCACATTTCATCTTTAATTAGGCAATTTTTTACTATTACCATTTCTGCACACTAGGTCATATTTTTAAGGTTTTGGCTCTAGGTTTTAAAAATATTTTAAGCCCTGAGAATTGAGATTGAATACAGATATATTCAGGTATTAAATGCTATTGTTCATAAAATTTATTTAATCTTTCAATTAAGTATTAGCGACCCAGTAGTAAGCATATGATAGCCAAAACTAGCATTTCATCTTCACCCTTTCATTCATTTTGACACATTCCTGAAATTGTCCAACCGTTGCCATTTCAAACTATCTTTGAAACGCTTTCTAGCTCTTTTTACATGGTTTGAGATTTTTTTTCATTTTGTAGCTGCTATGAACAAAGTACAGAAAAAATACTAAAAACTATAAAAAACTCTTTTTACAAAAAATAACAAGTACGAAAGTTCTATATATAATGCATGCATACCTGTCATAAATTATTTTGAGTTTATACAAGTGTTATTTTTAGAATTATAGACATTAAAGAAGTAAGCTTCTCTAAACTATCATAGAGCCACTTATGCACAACAATAAACTATTTTTATAAATAAAACATTTGTTGATTCCATCTTTGCGTGAGCTACTAGTAATCACTAAACACTTTTAAATGTTTTAAGCTTGCCTATAGTAGCACTTACTTTGCTTGTTGAGGACGGCCGTTTCGGGAGATGTGTCCCTTTGTCAATTCAGTGAAAGAAGACCCAACAACAAAATACAACGCTCAAATCAAAGAAGCAATCAACAAAACAAAACTTAAACATCCCACACCACACCAAAAAGCACCTAAAACAAATAAAGCCAATAGCCCCTAAACTAAACGCCCTGCCCAAACTTCACAAAACAGACATCCCAATACGTCCACTAATCAACCACACAAGCGCCCCTTCTCATCTTCTAGCCAAATTCCTCGACAAAACTATCCGAAACCATATAAAATTTAATAATCATTGTAGCATGAAAAATAGCCTAAATCTAATAGACAAAATAAAAAACGTAAATATCCCACACAATTCCACCTTTTGATATATCAAATCTATATACAAACATCCCTATTCCAGAAATCATCGACATCCTCAAAAACATGCTTATAGACACAAATACACCACATACACACATTGACGAAATCATCCACCTCACAAGATTAAGCACATCTCAAAATTACTTCACCTACAACAACACATTCTACATCCAGAAAGATGGACTACCTATGGGCTCCCCCATATCTAGCATCTTAGCAGATATATTCATACACCATATTGAACAAAACCACATTTTACAAACAATAAATACTCAGAGAACATAATTTACTGGTACAGATACGTCGACGACATCATAACATTATATAATGGCAACACACGCAGAGCACACATATTTCTAAAACACCTAAATTCCATACACCCAAAACTAACATACACCATCGAAACAGAACAACAAAACTCCTTCAACTTCTTAGACCTTACAATTAAATGAACAGACAAACAAACACATAAATTCAACATATACCGAAAACCCACCAGTACTAATACGACCATACACAGTTCCTCAAACCACCCACACCAACATAAACTAGCTGCTTACAACACCATGATATATTGCCTGCTTAAAACACCGTTAGACAAAGATGAACACTACCAGGAGTTAAACACCATAAAATATATAACACAAACAAACGGATACAACCCAACAATGATTGACAAATTATACAACCGCCTAAAAAATAAACATAATAACCCAAATACAAACACACAAGATGACAATCCCATAAAATACTTATCAATACCATACAGATCATCCAAAACCCACAACCTAACCAACACATTACGAAAATACAACTACAAAATAGCTTACTCCACACACAACACTCTCAACAAACAATTTAAACCCAACAACAAAATCAACGACATTTACAACACCACTGGAGTTTACAAACTAACTTGAAGTTCATGCCCTAGTTTTAACATAGACCAGACAGGGAGGTCATTCTACACACGTTACCAAGAACATATAAAAGCACTAAAAAACAATAACTACCAATCAAACTTCGCTGATCATCTCCACTCCACAAAACATGACTACATAGACATAACATCTAACCTACAAATTCTTCTTAAACAACACAGAAATAACCAACGCTACACAACCGAACAATACAAAATATATAGGTACTTGAAACTACACCCTACACACACTCAATACACAATTACATTACAACTCACACGCACTTTTTGACATCATAACTCCTAATACACACAAAATACATCCAAACCACCAAAATATCCCACCCCCACCCTAACCTACGTAAACCTTGAGATCAGTTACGGTCTAAGTTGACAAAGGGACACATCTCCCGAAACGGCCGTCCTCAACAAGCAAAGTAAATGCTACTATAGGCAAGTTTAAAACATTTAAAAGTGTTTAGTTATAAATAAAAGTTATTTACAATAATATATATATATATATATATATATATATATATATATATATATATACATTATATTCTATATATACATTATTCTTCTAAAATCTATAGCTTTAATGTGTGGCATATAAAACACACTACTCACATGGTTGATAATTTATTATTTGCATGCAAAACAATTGAAATATGTGAATTTGTGCAAATATAAGCTTGTCTTTTTTTAACCTACGAGGTGTCACACAGTCTTTTAGACCACATGTTATTCCTTTAATTGAATTCCAGGAAAACTACTTCAATATATTCATGCTACTTTTAGTAGCTCTGAATGGGTCATCCACTTGGATAACTAGATTTGTAACACTAGTGCGTAGTTACTGTTCAACTGTTCAACTTTGCACAGTGCCTGATTTCTAACATATTTATAATTTGTTACTTTACAAGTGATTTATTATGTTTTATTTTAAATATTTTATAGTTATATATTTTAAATATTTTATAGTCATATATTTTAAATATTTATAAATATTGGCATTCTCTTTCATAATTTTATATTTCTTTTATGTAAATATTGTGTTTACAAAACTATATATGTATACCATTTTAAAAAGCTTTATAATATATTAATTTATTGTGAGGAAATTTAGATTATTTATTTTAAAAATGGCTCAGACAGAAGCAAAAATTCTTAGACTACTAGAAAGCATAGAAAAAGAAGAAAGGAAAAACCTGATTGTAATTAGGCAAACAATATTTACATTTGGTTGTTATTACCATCTTGATTTCACTATTTATTCATAAATAGTTATTTAAAGAACTAAGGGAAAACTATTAGCTCAATATTCTAGTAGCAGATTAGGCTTTGGCAATGAAACACTAGCTTCGAAACTCATCAGTATATTAACTTCGTTATCACTTAGTTCAATGATTAATTATTTTTGAAAAACTATTTATTAACAATCTGTTTAGCAAGAAATTGATAGAACTGCTTGTGATGACTTTACAACACAAATGCACCAAGTTTTAATCTATTGAGCTTGATATATACATAAAAATGACCAACTAATCAAAACAAGTGGGACCTGGTTTTGAAATGTAAAGGTTGGATGTGTAGATTTCTTTGACATATCCTAGATAGGAGATCTAGCTATGCAGATTAAAAGAAAATCAACCTAATTTATTTTTAAGACAAAGAGTTTACCATTATATGACTAAACATGAGTACTTTAGTAATAAATATACTTCAAATGGCTATTGCGCAAGAATTTCTGAGAACTGATATAGACAAAAGATATAAATATGTCCTGAAACCATTATAGATAATTTGATCAAACATGGACCCCAGACAGGTATATGTATATAGATTATTTATCTTGAAAGCTGGCTTAACACTGAGAAAAAAATAAAACATTTTGTTCCAGGCATATTTGTAATAGTTTTTACACACAGAGGTGTAAAACCCTATGTAGCAGCCAATATACTAACAGTTGAATCAATATGATTTGCCTTAAATCAATTCTCCAAGAGAAGCATTCATTGTAAGAAAATAAAAAACCAATTTTTATAAAATAACAATTTTTATGAAGTAAATATTCTCTAAGCCCTTAAAAGAAATTTATAAGTTTTACCAGTTACAAAACTATTGTTTTCTTTATGTTTAAACAAATCCTTTAAAAGTTTTTGAAAAAATATAGAAATTTCAGAAATATATCAGATATGCGGATTGTAGAGATTTAGACATTTAGGTTATACAATCAGAGCAATATTATCATATTTATTGTTGAGAACTACACAAAAACTAATGGTTTATTCACATTTTTAAAATGAATAAAAGAAACTAAACATGCAAGACATTATTCATACACATACATGATGCATGCAACACATACAACAACCACTCACATTTAAAGCTGGTAAAGGTATTGGTTTACAAATGTTTAATGCTTCTCCTGTTTTCTGATCCATCTGTGCATACATACGTGGACACTGGAGGCAAGAGAAGTTGTACTTGATCTGTTTAACAGGCTTATTGTTAGGGAATATTTACAGTTATTATAGGACAAGGTCAATAAAAAATTCCATTTAAGGGAATGCAAAAGCTAAAATTTCTCCAAATCAATATGAAATAAGTTAATTCTTATTTTTGCTATTACTTGCGACCAGACTTTTTGTTAACTAAAAGTTGTTAACAAACTCCATGTTGAGGCTGAAGAAGTCATAAGACGAAAACGTTTCCTCCAAGTGTAAGTTAACAATTTAACAACTTTTAGTTAACAAAAAGTCTGGTCGCAAATAATAGCAAAAGTGTAATAAGAATTAACAACCAGCTCGTCATGAACAGCAACAAGATTTCCAAATAAGTTAAGTTATTAGAAACATAGTTTAATAATTACTTTTTAAAACCTGTCTAAATATAAATTAATAAAACCTAATCATCACAAACAAAACTTTTTGTTTAAACCCTTATATACGTTTCAATTAATTGTAAATCATCTTCAGAGGAAATTATTACAAATGATTTTTATAATGTACTCAGAAGTTTAAAAAAACAGTTTTTTGTGGTTGAGAGGTTTTATTTATTTAAATAAACAAATGATTTAGTTGCTTCAAATTGCAATATATGATTATGCATATTGTACAAGTTCAGTAAGAGTAAAGTATCAGATTGACAGAGCCTCATTATACTATTTCCTGTATTAACTATGTTATCTGGCATGTTGCTGCTGGTATGTTTATCTTTCAATGACTAATTTCATTTAATTTATTATTCCATGTAAATGACACTGGCTATTTTATCTACTGAGTGTAACATTTTCATTTATTCTGAGAACTGAATGAAAGAAAATATTTAGTTGTTAAGCTAGACAATAAAAATATTTCATGTAATTCTGTGAACCATTCTTTGTACAGAGATAGAACAATTTTTAAAGCATACCAATGAATATACATTTTGAAATACTGGTACCAATAAAAACTTTAAATGCGGGTATGACTGAGAGTACCATTTAATATTTTTGATATGTATGAAATATTCCACTTCATTCTATTTACAACTAAACATGGGAAAAGTATTTTTCAAATCTTGTGCCCCTGGTAATCTAAACACTCTAGGCATTATTAACAATGAAAGCAGCATAAATAGTAATTTTTCAGTTTGGAATGAGACATTGAATTATATGTTTTGGTTGACCAATTTATAATAAAAATAAACATTTGGAAAATTTGTTTGAGTTCTTAGTTTTCTTTGCCATGAAGTATATTCCACAATTTTGTATTACGAAACACATAAATTCTTTGAGTAATGCTGTGCATTAACATTGTATTTTAAAAAATTCAATATGTTTTGTACCTTTACATTTCCTTAAATAACACAGCATATGATGATTTTGATTTGTGCAAGCCTAGTTAATATAATACAATATGTTTAACACTAGTGCTTATAAACTGTACATTTGAAATTAGGTAAGCTTTACAGTATTAAGTAAAATTAGAACAAATAAATAAATTATGTACAAGTCCTAGAAAAACATATTTATCTATATACATATGTGTATTTGGACAAGTCATAAACACTCTTCATTGAATGCAAGATGTCTATAACCCATGCAGTTAGTTATAAATGAAACCAGAAATACATATACATCTCTCTAAATATATTGTAACAGATAAGGCCACACCCATGATTTAGCATACTGTTTAAAAAGTTTAAAAGTCTATTCATATTTGAGCAGACACAACAGTCCAACGTTTCTCATACAAACGCCAGGAACCTTCTAGAAGTAGCGATAGAAATTAATAGTTAATTAGCCTAAAAATTGCCTTATAAATTAATGAACCCCAGTATGAACATAACCATGCATATAAATCTTCTGCCTTTCCTAATGATGTCTTTTCCTTTAATATTGTCATAATTTTGATTCATTAGGAATAGTACAATATCATGTAATTCTAATAAGACTTTTGAAACATGGCAACTCCAATATAGAAGGCTGCTTATTTTGTGTGTATGTGTGTTTATGTATATACATATATACTGTAAATAACTGTGGCAAAGTATAGGTACATCTATTACCTATAAATGTGCCAACAACTAATAAAAATATAAACTCATAAGAAATCTAAAATCATTTATAATTCATTGGAAAAAAATGGGAAGTATCCATAGGTAATAAGGGGGTTCTCTGTTGTCAACACATTTGATTTAGTCCTGCAGCGGGCACATTAAACTACTGCAGTCCCAATCTCATCACCTTCAATACTCGCTGTGTTTATTATACCAACTGATCTCACAGTCTGTTGTATCTATTATTCACTTGGCTCTCTCTGCTTGTTCTCAGCAATTGACAGCGGTCATGTGTAGTAACATCTAGTTGATTACTCAATTATGAAATTTTTGGCCTCTTGACAACTTAAAAGACATTCTTGTCATTATAAAGTTTTCAGTTTTTAAAAATTTTTTAAATCTATGAAAGTTAAAGGCTTTCAAAGCATTTAGGGCTGAAGCCAAACTATTATCAGAGAATATATTGTTTCAGGTTAAAAAAATGTGTCCAAACTTGTTTGACCAAAATTACTTTAAAGTGAACTGAATGTGGTATATATAATTAATTGCTACTTTCCAAGAAAAACACATAGCTTAAGACAGTTTTTACAGAAAAACCATTTAGTATTCTGCTTAGCTAAGAGGATCTGTATGATGCTAACAAAGTACTATATCAGTACAAGTTTTTTGGCACTTAAAATAAATCATATGCATTGAGATCCTCATAAGGAGAAGAGCAGATGAGTAATTAATTTGTCATTGCAGTCTATTGAAAATGAGCTTTTAGAAAGAAATAAAGCAGTAGAAGACTTTTATAGTGCTGTGATGCAAAACACAGTTAGCTTTGAAAATTCAAAGAATAGAGTTTATCTACAAATAAAGTATATAGGTTATACGAATTTTGTTCAACAATTTATTTTAAAATCTAATTTTATAAATACAAATTATATGATTAAATATTGTTTACAGTGTAATTTAAATATAAATTCACTAAAACACATTACCAATAGCAATCATTAGTATCCAAACAGTAGAATAATCAAGACATTTTTTTAAATGGTTTGTGAATCGGCCTGCTCCCTCTCTTTCTATGTATTAGAGAAAATTAGGTGATTTATTATGTTTTCCACTGATATATATATATATAAAAGGACTAGAAATTTTTAAACAAGTATTTGAAATACGTCAGAACATTGAGATGGGTAAAATGTTGTATACTACAAATGATGGATATCTATTTGTGAGATATTTGAAGTGAACGTTATAATTTTTTCAAAGTTTTCTGGAGATATTTTTAAATGTTAGGGCTGAAACACCTAGAATAATACATAGTGTTCTCAGCTACACAGAGTGAGATCCATTAAACAGACAGACTTATGAGCAATAAGAAATTAGCTCTTTCAAATGTTTAAATCATTTGTTAATAGTTGTATATAGCACTCTGTTTACCAAGCAGTAGTTGCTTAACTAAATAATAGTATTTATTGATTCCATCTTCACGTGAGCTACTAGTTTTTACTAAACACTTGTAAATACGAGTATTTACAAACTTGCCTATAGTAGCACTTACTTATATTAGTTGTGAATAATTACTTACTTAAGTTATTTGTGAATAATTTTCATAACTGGTCCCACTATCATGACAATGAACACATAATATGAATAAACTAGGTTATAGCCAATCAATTAAGATCAGTTCTAAATTTTGGCAACAACAGATGTAAACAACATTTGAAAATCCCTTCACTACAGGCCAAAATTAATCACACTATCTGTAAAAATCAAATTAAAGATCAAGGGATATCAATAACAGGTCTTTGGACAATTTTGAAATATCTCCCAACATTACTTCAGTATCTCATTGAGAGTAATTTAGATAGGGATGTATAAATTCGGAAAATATAACAAGACAAATTGTTAATAACAATTTTTAGAAATTCATGCTGTAAAAATTCTTCCAGCATGAGTAAAACTTGTATCATCTCTTGTCCTAATTCAACCTCACCTTTTTTTGGTAAAATCTGGTCTAAGTAACTCTGTAGATTGACTTAAGGCAAGTTATTTATTATATCAGAATGGAGGAAACGCTGTTATTCTTCAATTAGTAGGTAATATAAGTTGTTCTTGACTCCACATTAATAATGGTTGTCTGCACAAAATGACATTGGTACTCAAGAATATATATATAAGAAACTCTCGAAATTATAAAATATAAATTAGAACATGAGAAAGATAAAAAAATTAACATTCGAAATTTAAAATAAATTAAAAATAATATTAAATCAAAATTATTCTCCATACAATGTCAAAATTTATAAACGAGAAGTTGGCCTTGTTATGGGCTCGCCATTATCAAATATATTATCTGAATTTTTTTTACAACAGTTAGATAATAAAATAAAAATATATGATAAAAATTATTATTGGTTTAGATATGCAGATCTTGCATTATTGTATTATTCATTCCTGATGATATTGGTACTGTTTACCAACAAAAAGCTTTGAATATAAATTAATAAATAATTCTTGTATTTGAATAAACTTAGTTGTTTTTGATATATATATATATATATATATATATATATATATATATATATATATATATATATATATATATATATGAACTTTTTAACATTTAAGTGATAGCCTATATAACACGTTGCCTATACTTATCATTTTGGCAATCATTATTTTTCAAGGAATTCTAAAAGTTGTAATTAACACAGTACTTACATAAAATGACTTGGAGTCTTTTTTACAATTGGCTTTTGTAATGCATTTGTCCTGAACAGACTCGAACACCTTAGGCATGGAGGCAATCAGTGCAAGAGTCACACAGGGATGTTTGTCTGAGCGCAAGGCCATTATTTCCTGAGCTCTGCAATATGACATAATCAAAGAATATCATTTTAGTAAAATGCCATATAGAACAGTAAAGTAAGTCTAGATTAACATGTAAATACAAACACTGTGAAATACAAAAACAAATAAAATGCTACTTGTGACTAGAAACTTGAATCCTGATTTCAGGATAAATATCTATGGAAAGAATTTTATAGAATTTCATCAATCAGGGATGAAATTTGAATTCATTCATGAAAAATTATTTACAATATAGATTAAAATTTAATTAAAGTACTTTCTTAGATATAACAAGTTCCTTTGTGATATAACATCAAAAAGGTTAATTTAAAATATTTCACTGATATCTAAAAAAGGTAAGTTTGTTAGCTTTTTAATTTTTTTCCATTACCTCACATCCTCATGATATATATATATCTTGTACAAATTTTCTGTCGCTAATAAAATAAGTTTTTATTTATCCAATTAGGTTCAAACACATTTGTTTAAATCTATAGTGGATGACAATTGACGTTAAAACAGTTTTTTAAACATTTATTCAATAATTAAATTATAAAAATTTGGGTGTTCTAGCCAGAATCAAACTGAGTATCTTCGTGTTCAAAGTTCATTGCGTTTTGGCACTGCACCAACTTTGTCATAGCTAAAAATTTATTTCTCAAAGATGTATGTATGTATATATATATATATATATATATATATATATATATATATATATATATATATATATATGATGAAGAGTTATTATCTGGAGTACATCCGTTCATTCTGAAGTGCACAAATCGCAGTTCTGACGTTTCGCTAGAATCACATCTAGCATTGACGAGGTGAATCCAACAACAGTTGAAGAGCGAGTGCACATATATATATATATATATATATATATATATATATATATATATATATATATATATATATATATATATATATATGAACTTTTCTTTTGACCCCATCTGATTGTCATCAAAACCTCTATTTTACAACCTTAAATTGTTGCAATGGTTACCATAAGATATCATAAATAATAGTCCAGAATTAAAAATAAATGAAAAGAATAAAATAAACAAACAAACTTAATTAAATGGTATTGAACCTTGATTCACAAACGGACAATGTGGAAGGAAAGCGAAAAGAGACTATAATACAATGCAAACGACAAAAAAAAGAAAGCATATAAATAATAACAAATAAAAATTATAGTACAACATAATACATAGAAAAGAAAATTGAAAATTGCAAGGAAATTAGCTTTCTATTTTGCCTCCTAACATTGTTATTTTGACATATTTATAGTAATTGTAGTTATAAAACAAAATAAACTAAAATAAAATTTCCTTTTTGATCTAAGTAAGAATAGATGTTGTTTCTTATAAAAGAATGTTATAGTTGTTTTTTATAAAAAATAGAATAGAAATATCTCTATAAATATTCAAATAATATTGTAATAATTTATTTTGACTGATATCAATTCTAACCAATAATTGCAATAGTTTTATGTAACATTTAACTGCCAAAAACAGGTATCATACCTTGTGTCATGTGTTACCATTGCTAGAGCAGCTTCTGGAAACTTATAGTAGATTGCATAATCAATGGCACTGAGATCAATGTAGTTATAGAGTAACTTACAATCCATAGAGAGAAGTAATGCTATAGAGTTGGGTTTGTTCTCCATTGTACCAAGATGAAGTGCTGTGTTCTAAGGAAAATTAAATTAATATATTTATAATCAATATGTAAACTCTAAACAAAATATAGTACCCTAAGCATTCTAATACATTCACTTAAACAATGCTTCAGTTTATGACAATCCGAACTTTAAATTTTGTAAATTTGTTAAAACTTACTGAGACAAAACATTTTCGATCACTACGACACTGATGAAGATCACCGCATAGCGATCGAAAACGTTTTATCTCAGTAAGTTTCAATTGTTTAAGTGATTAATTTAAGATTCACCGAATGTAATGAATTACAAAATTCAAGAATTACAGCTTTGATAAATTAATTTTATGATTGATTTCATATAATTAAACGGTTTATGTAGTTGTGATCCTATATTATAGTTTTATAAAGTAGGCCTTTTATTTTGTTTTACTGTAGTTCTAAAAATATTATAGTTGATTATTCATTCATAGTTTTTATATGTTTAAATTTTTCATTACTCTTACTTTATAAAATAATACATTTGAACAACTGTGTTGAAATTTACTAAACCAAACTTTGAAAACCCTTTTGAAATTTCAAAATACCAATGGTATAAAATAGTTATATAAATATATCCATTTATGGAATTTGCCATTTACAATGTTAACATCTTCAGAAGCATAACCATACCGATCATTGAGGTTTTGGGGTTTTATTATAGATTTATTTATGCCTATTTTAGGTTTTTTTTCTTTTTAAAACAAATATGCATAAAAGGTATTTACCTTAAATTGAAAAATTCTACCTTTATACATGACTTTTATTATATATATTAGGTTACAGCAAAATAAATGTAGAAAAGATTAGTTTGAATATTTTAAATATTGTTTAAAAATACCAAACTTTCAGCACTAAAATACAAAAATTTTAATAATACAAGTACAAAATTACCAAAAATTTAGGCTACACCGAATTAGACAAATTTTAGAGTAGCTTCAACCTTGAATATTCATTATGTTTGTAACTGAATTGATACATTAAAAGTCTAAGAGCAACAACAATTCTGGAATTAGAGTATCATTTTAGTATATTTATTACATCATCTAAAATTGTATGGTTCCCATAATTCTTTTGTGCTTACAGCATTTTTTGTTACAATTATATTGTTCTTAAATTTTGTAAACATTTTGCAAAAACGAAATACGTTTACCTCAATGCAACTATGGGAATATCACTTCATTGTATCAAAGTATGTTTAAACATAAAAGTTTGAAAAAATACTATCTGTTTATTCTTTTTTACCTTGATACACTCTGAACTTTTGCTGCTACAAACTAAACAAAAACGTAGGGTACTAATATATTAAAATAATTTATTTATTTCCTATGTTTATTATTAATATTAATTAAAAAAAAAAAATATTTGTTGTTATCTACTGCAAGATAAGTAGTTTTTATAAAATTTATGTTGGTAGTTGTTTGATCTATTAATACTTACATTTTACTGTCAATAAATTGATAAATACGTTCAAGCTTAGTTTCCGGAATTGTTCTGATCTATAAAAGTGCCTTACAGTGTTTAACCCTCGACAGGGCGCATGCGGATTTTTTCTCCTATCATTATTTGTTAAGAATACGTCTTTTCAGTTGTCAGTGAATATTTCCAGCTTGTTACTCCACAACCTACATTCTAGGAAACGGCCCAACCTATTTTTGTTAATTTTTTCCAAGTAGCATTAGTGTGAATTTAACCTTTGTCAATTGCGGTCAGATTGCGTAGGTTTTTGCCCTCAAGTACATTTTTGTGTAAGTTATGTGTGCAGAGTCCTCATGCAGTTATTTACAAAATTTGTGGGGTTAAGTTATTACTGTTTTTGTTGTTATTATTATTTTAGCGTTGTATGTATTTTTAGTATCTAAGTTTTACATTTTACTGTTGTTCCATTTGAAGAGAAGAAAATTCGTAAAATACTATTTGGTGTTGAAAAAGAAGAAAATCAATAAATACTTTCTACCGGAAATTTTTGTAGACAGCTCTTTGACGATTCTGATGAAAACCAGTCTCTTTGCCAGATGATGAATCTGATGAAGAAGTCAATAAAATTGTAAATGAAACAAATGAAGACATAATAGGTCAATCGGAAAATGAAGAGAATGGCCAATTTGTTGAAATGTCAGATTTTGACGTTGATTGTGAAGTCACCCAAATATAAAATCATAAAACGTTTAAATTTTAAAGGGTATTTCTGTGAAATAAACCTTAGCAAGCGCCCTCTCCTATTTTAAACATTATGCGCCCTCTCGAAGGTTAAGCAACCCAAGGATTCCTTTAGTATTTCCAATCACATTCCTTAAAATCTCAAGCTAGTGAGAAATTATTTACAATTTGTATCTAAATGAAAGGTAGTGCTTCCCAACTAAACAAAAACTTTAAAAAACATCAAGACTAATTTCAATTTATTAATGGGAATATTTCATAAATATGATATTAGAAAGTTTGTTCATATGTAGTCAAATGCATGAATAGTCAAGGTGATTATCTCGAAAAAAAATAACTGTTTGACTTTACTTTTAATAATAAAATAGTATTTCATATTCACTTGTCTTTTATTTGTGGCCTGTTGCAGGTTAAAAAAAACAATCCATTTTTAATCTATTGAAATAAAATAACTTTTGTTAAGACGTAAAGTAAAACACTTTTAATAGTGGAAAAAAGGATTAAACATATTATTATAGACATTGTACCTTATAACAATCACTTTATCTAACTGTTTTTAAACCTAATAATTAACCCTGTAGAACAATGATCATTTTCTCTAAAAAACAGCTAGCTTGATTATAATGCATGTAATTAAGGTGAATGCTACTTCTCTTCACTTTATCTTGTTATCAAAATAATCTAAGCACATACTTTTCATGGAACACTTCATTCTTCATCAGGTGTTATAAAATTATTGTACAACTATCTCTTGATCTTCATTTTTTCTGATCACAGTTATTAATAATTATGATATTCTTGTTCATTCTTTAATTAAACTTCAAATCAAACTTTAAACTTTAAACCAAACTCAAAAAAGTATATAAAAATTTAATTTTTTCTACAATTTATAATAATACAACTGCATAACTATTTTACAAAATACTATTGAAAATTAATAAGAACTTGCTGGTAAATAAAATTACAGGTAAATTTTAACACGAAAAACAGATAGAGGAATAATTGTTAGAGATTTTTCTTTGTAAAAGCATTTATTGTTTCGAAATGCATCAGCAAGCAAGCTCTTATGTATTCACTTAGTTAAGCACAATTTAATTATATTAATTGTGTAAGGATCTAAACTACTTGACAAGATACCACAACAACAACTTTTGGACAGAGTGATGAGACAGTAGAGAACTAAGAGTACGCAACTAAAACAGTTCCCATTTGTGCCCAGTGGCGGCTCCTGCCCAATTACATTGGTGGGGCTCATGACAAGGGGTCTCCCCAGATTTACGAGGTGCGGAGAAAATTTTGAAATTTGATACCCATTTAACTCGTTTTACATTCTAAGCACCTACAACTTTTATTAAGTTATACTTATTGATTAATATATTAACATTGCTATAACTAATAGACGTATTACGGTGTGATTTACGAAATGTTGTAAGGTTGGGTAGTTAAGTGATCGCCTATTGGCTGCTAAAGCGTCGAGTACTCAACGAGTAGTGTGAATCATGTTTTACTTTTAAGAGTATTATTAGGCCACTGTGTATGCTCATCAAAAGATCTATAAATGGAAACAATACTTATCTAGTACATAAATATTATTCTTTAAAATGAGTTTAAAATAGTAGTTTCATAAACGCATATTATTATTAAATATAAAATTTGATATGTTTACTTTGAGTCAAACGCACCAACATTTATTTGTGAGAACATTACAAATAAGCCTACAATGCTGCTTCCTAATCAGCAGCACTGATTAGTCATTTCTCAGCGCATGCGCAAGACGACGGGACTCCATCCCAGGCCACCTGTAACAGGCGCATTGAGTGACGTCGCCGCACAGTTTTGGCTGTTTCAGCTTATTCCATGCACACTCAATGCACTAGTCTGGGGCTCTCTGCTGTTAGCCCCGTGCGGATAATTTCGTGCGTCAACTGCTAAATACTTTATGGTTTTAACATTACTTAAATAATTCTAAGCTCTTCTTAACCTAATTTAAGATAAATGAATATTAATTAAAAATTAATTTTTGTAATTGGGAGGGCTGCGCCCCAGAGCCCTTTAGGACAAACCGCTACTGTTTGTGCCATACTCTCCTTATGTTATCATTGGAGTTTTAAAACAGGCATAATAAAAAGGAAATAACATTCAGCCACACATTACTTACCCCATCTTTATCAACTTGATCTAACAGATGTGAATGTACTGACTGTAAAAGCTCCATAGTTTGTGTATATCCACTCATTGCAGCTAAATGAAGTGGAGTACGTCCATTATGATCTCTGTGAAGTAAAGCTCCTCGATTGAGTAAGAGCTGTACCACTCTGTTGTGACCTAAGATATGTAATAAAATAATAATACCTATAGGATATATAAAATTAACTATATGACAGAATGATTTAATACAATGAAATTAAATACAATGATTTAATTTTATAAAGGGATTTCTAATATACCTTGCTGTGAGGCGATATGAAGAGGGGTCAACCCTTCACCATCTGTTTCATTGATAATAAAAGATCCTTTCTCTGAATCTAAGAGTTGTTTGACTGTATTGTAACGCCCATATCTGCAAATTTAAATACAAACCATTTAAACACTCAAGGAATTTTTCTTGACAAAAGAAGTGTTCTATGCTTTAAAAGATGCAGAAAGACATACTATTTAAATCCTTTGTTAAAAAGTGACGCTCAATTCAAGTACACAAATAATCTTTGCAGCTGTAATATAATTAACTATTTCATGCAGGTAGATATTCATATAATTTTAGGCACTTGTATGAAGTTTTTTATAAATGAAAATACAGTTAATAAATGGTTCAATTCAATATTTATTTATGAAGGGAAATACGGTCGATAAATGGATCATTGGAATATTTATTTTAATAATCTGGAGGAAAAGGAATTATATTGAAATTGTATTTATTAAATTACAAAAAAATGGTGTTAACCATTAAAAATTATTTTGTTAAGGTGTGCAGTATGTATTAACTATTGTTTAACATAAAGGTTTATATTTGTTACAATCTATAAAAGAACAGTACGTTCTTATACAACTGCAGATTTTTACTTTACCTTGCTGCAAAATGTAATGGACTTTCATTGTTGTTGTTTTTCAGATTGATACAGGCTCCAAGTCGTATAAGATTCTCTAAACTGCGGATGTGTCCCTCTCGGCTAGCAAAATGAAGTGGTGAACAACCAGTACTGTCTTTTTCATTTAGCAGTTGCTGTAAGCTACCAGCTGATTGAGCCTGGGGGGAATGAAAACAAAAAACAAATAAAGATACACATTGAGATAAAATTTAAAAAAAAAACATATTTCAACAATTTCATAATTTTTTCTACCTAACATAATTTTAACAAAACACTTCTTAATTGTCAAAGGTAAGACAATTTTGAACAATTTTTTTAGCTTAAAACTTTCCACTTTTTTAATCGTTTGCATATTTATTTTTTAATATGTTTAACATTTTTTATTATTTCCACCTTTTATCTCATTCATTACTTTTTTTATTCAACAATTTTATTCAAAATTTAAGTTAATATATTCTGATATTAACTCTCTAACTTTTTGTAATTTCCCTGATAAACTGTTATACACATTATAACAATATCTGTAAAATTATAGGAAAATTATCTGGAAAAAAATATTTTAAAAATATATTCATAGTTGCATATATGAAGAATCTTGAAGTAACTTTCAATGTTTGAAATATAACGCTTTTGGCTGAATAAAGACAGCTATTTTGAGAGATGTGACTTTTTCTCAACTGAAACTTTAACAAATTTTTTTAATTTTTAAAGATAGGATAGAGTTTGGAGAGTTGTATTAGGGGTTTTCTTAGAGTTTTGGGGTTAACTACATAGGAATAGCATAATCCACCCAATAAGAGTAGCAGAAATGTAAAAACCTTTCAAATTACATTTGACATACACATAATCAACACCTAATTAATTGCAATTCAAACATGTTTTTTATATACTCCTAAATACTTGAAACTCTCATAAAGTCACCAGAGTTTGCTAACAACACCCTAAAGAGCAGTGGTATTTTTAAAAGGAGATGCCAGTAAAAGGACCCAACTCCTTGAATAATTTGTTAATTATTCCTTCCGCCGCCCTCATTTGTTAATGACTATAAGTACATACTAGTAGCTTAAGACAAGGATGGACAGAAATAATATAAATAATTGCCTTAAACACAGTAATGAGAGAGAAGAGGAATTGTATCCAGTAATGTATTAGAATAGGTTTTTGTTCCTATATTTCCATAATCGAATGCTGTATTCTATCACTATTTTTTGCTAAGCAAGTTTGATGAGCGAAAAAATATCATACTTGAGGGGAAAATGTCATACTTATGGGGAAAAATATCATATTTAGTACACATTAGTTCATTATAAGTAGTGAGATTTAGAGTAAAACTGTTTTAATTTTTACTGTTGTGAATTGTTCTCACATGCTAAGCTCTAATTAACTTAATGTTAATAATATTTAGTGTTTAATATAAAATATTGCTCTGCAAAGTTTCTCAATATAACAAGAAAATTATAAATGTAACAGTTATTTTACAGTAAAATTTGCTTAGAACTCTAATAAAGATAATTATCATAGACAAACTATTATTGATCTTCTATTTTGTTAGTAGCAAAAACATTAAAACTAACATTCACTTAAGGCAGAGTTACATGCTAAAGAAAAACTATTTCTTTAACCAAGGAAAAATTGTTAAATATTGTGGCTAAATAATATCTATATTAAAATGTTTTATGAATAAACCTGCCTTTATTACTTCATGAGCAAACTCTTCAAGCCGGCCACCATTCATGACAACTAAATGAAGCACGTTTCTGTGGTTGGAATCTTTCAAGTGAATGTTTGCACCCAGTCGGATAAGAGTCAGTACAGTTCTCCAACCACCCCTAGATGCTGCTAATAATAATGGTGATCTCTTTTCCTTGTCCAATGAATCGATATCAGCTCCCTAAAAAACAAATTTATAATTTTGAAGATCAATACATTACTTTTTACGCCATTTTATTGTTATTGTTATATTATTGATTGAATTATTCTTCAAAATTACTTACTTGTTGAATTAGGTAGTGAACAATCTCCGATCGATCAAACATAGCAGCACAATGAAGAGGTGTCATCTTCTGTACATCACAAGATGACAAGCACAGATGTTTCTCTAGAGGCTGAAGTCCAAACATCAACTTCACAATGTCTATTGCTCCTTGAGCACAAGCCAAATGAACTGGTGTTGATAGATCGTGCTGTTGTGTTGATATTTTTGCACCAGACTTTAGGCATAATTCCACTGCCTTAAGAAACAAAATATTTTTTTAATTACTGGTATGTACTAATATGAGCTGTAACTGGATGGTGGAAATGACAAAAGAAATCTTGAACATCACAAGAAATGTGTTATGTGTAACTAGGAAAAAACAGAGTTGTTTTTTTAAATTTATTTAATGGAAACTATAGCAGTATGAAAATTATTTCTACAACTGACTACTTGATTTTATGTATACCTCTACACTAACTGACAAGGTAATTTACTCAGAAAATGGAAAATGTTCTGATTTTGTCAAAGAAAATCAAACAATAAAGTATGAACATTTGTTGATAACATCTTCGTGTGAGCTACTAGTAATCACTTACACTTTTTAAAAAATGTTTTAACTTGCCTATAGTAGCACTTACTTTGCTTGTTGAGGACGGCCGTTTCAGGAGATGTGTCCCTTTGTCAACTCAGACCGTAACTCGTACTATTAATGGAGTAAGTAGCTATAAAGCAAAGTAAGTGCTACTATAGGCAAGTTAAAACATTTTTAAAAAGTGTAAGTAATAAAGTATGGTCGAGATAAAAAAACAAATTTTTCTTTATTTTCTAAAATAATCATGACCCAGTCATTTTCACTCATATTAAAGGTATATTTCATAAAATAGCATGGCTTCGAAAATTTCTGACATTGAAGTATTAAATAGGTAATTTGAATTAATAAAACCTCTTAATCACAAATAAAACTTTTTATTTAAACCTTTAAAATGCACTTACATATGTGCATTTCATTAGTGAAGCAATCAAACTACTCAGAAGTAGTTATTTTTGTAATAATCTCCTCTGAAGGTGATTGCTTTGGAACTGAAATTAACACAAGGGTTTGAATAAAAACTTTAGTTATGGTCAAGAGATTTTATTATTTAAATTATAAATTTACATTACACTTTCTTCAAGTTGTTATTAATTAGATATGCAAGAAATAACTAGGTTACAAAATTAAAACTACAGTACACTATATTTGGAAAGCATGTAACTGATAAAACTGAGCCTAAATTTTTAAAACTGAATACAGTAATATCTTACAAAATACAGCAGAATATATAATGAAAAATGAGCATAGTAGCAGTGTAGTTCAACAAGAAAGAATTCAAATGATAAAAATTAGTATTTTTAAACTACTGATTACACTCTTGCACTTTTAAGAATATAAACTTTCCCTAAAACCCTCTTTTGTATAACATGGGTTACATAGCCCTAAGGAGACAAGTATAGCCTAAGAATTATATTCCAATTAATAGCAATTACTGTATAAGCAATGATATAATGCAAAAATTTTGTTTAAATTGTTTAATAAAATCATTTACAAAGATATAAAATTTTTTAAGTAGCATACATTGATGCATATTTACTCTATAAAGTATGAGCAGGGAAAGTATTCCAAAGACAATGAAACTTACAACTATTTTGTGTCCTAAAATAGCTGAAGTTGCCTTTCAAGGTATAATATCATAGCTTAAAAATGAGGTGTAGCAATAAACTATGAAGTTGTGCCACTACCTCAGTATACAATAAAATAAATAATTACCAAAGTTAATTAATAAAATACAAAGTAAAAAGAAATGTAGACCTAAGAAAAAAATAATAATAACATTTTCCCCCCAATATAATGCTCTTAGGATAACAGAGATCTAAAAAATAATGGCTTGAAAAGTCTACGCTGGTAGCTTTTTATTTTTAAACCTGCATGAAGGGGTAGCAGCCCCAAGCTTTTTAAATTTTTGGAACTGACTACCAATATACTAATTAATCAGTCTCCATGAATATTGTCCATGGAGCTTAATCCTTCAGATCTATAATATCAGGTTTACAAAATATGCATTCTTCCTACCTTTCTATATGTATTGAAACATTGACTCCACACACAGTCAACCGACTACTTTTAAACTGGAAAAAATCATTCACTGTGGATACTAGCAGATATAATAATGACCATGTCTTGGGCTTCATTTTAAACCAGAATTAGTACATTATCTCTATATCATTCATTTCCAGGAGTCTTTCATATTTTAAGAAAAGAATAACTAGTAGTTGAGTGAAAAATAATATTGAATAGTACCCTAATCAAAAATATATTTGAGCACCCTAATATCTTCAATATCAATAAAGAACCCCAGATGTTTAAAACAAGAGCTCAACATTTCTTCTTTTATGTTTACATTCAACCTGACTGAACTCCTATTTTCTGTGTAGGAAAGGAGACAGTTTGTAGAAACTATGATTTCATTTGGTAACCCAAAACAATAGCTGTTGACAAATCTATCACTTTCGATAGATGGCAAGATGTATAACATATAAAGCGAAACACTGAGATGCTTCGAGGTTGTAAATTTATAATCATGGAAAAGAAGAAATATTATTATATTAGATTTAAGCTTGAATTAAAAGGACAACCACCTTGTCTCTCACATTACTAGGGAATGTCACCAGAATATTTGAGGGATACAGTTAATTAGAATAATGAAACATGATGTAAATATGTTCGTGTATAGTAGTGTACTATATTGAGTTCCCATTTCAGAGCACATGAATGCTGTCAAGTCTTCAGATAAATGCTTAAGAGCTACCTTAGAATATTATATCACAAAACAGTACTTATTTCATATCAACTTCACTCTAGTTTAGGTCTTATTTGTTTGATTAGTACATTACAAGAAATTCAACCTTATATCTGGTTAAAGAAGTGAAGGACGAAGTACAAGGACATAGCTAAGGGGGTCTCAGAGATACAGACCTCTCCCTTCTTGAAACGTTTTAACCACACAAATTACGGAAGAATTGAAAAGTTCTTCTTTTTGTGTCAAGGTTACTAACTGTACTAACAGTAAAAAAATATATTTAAATTTACTAGACTTAATTTAGAAATGGGACAATTCAAATATGAACCATTTACAAAACCATAACTATGTTCTATGCAACACAAAAATACGGACAACATTAAGACAGAAATGGTGAGAGGGTCATGTGACTCATTCTCCTTACTCCCCACTACACATATTTCTGATAATTCTCCACCTGTAAGACCAGGGGATAAAGAAAAGCGCATCACAAAATCTTGGGTATTGTCTGTACCTAGATGTAATATTTTGGTTGTCATTTCATTCAAGATTAAAAGTAAAGTTTAAAAAAGTTAGTGGTTATTTTATTACAATTTGGGCAATAATAGTGTCGTGGTTTTTGTGTTGTATATCTTGAGGTTAATTTTGCTGAAAAATATCAGTGATAATAATAGTGTGTCATTGAAACATAAGTTGTTTGGGAATTTGTGCTTTCAAAATGCTTCAATTTCATTTAACTGCAGTCATAAAATTTTTCATAAAATGTGCCTCAAAGTATGTAGGTTGCCCTTGTCTTGTAAAAATATTAAGTGAATAAAACCATTAGTTATATAGCAACTTGACTGACCTTAAAGTCTCCACTATGAACAGCAGAATGGAGCGGAACATTTCCTTCAGCATCAAAAAAAGTGATCATTTCTTCTCTTCTACAACCACGAGATTCAGCCCATTGCAGAAAAACTTCCATTGTGCGAGAAGAAGCATTCTTAGCTGCCTCATGAATTGGATAGTAGCCGTTATTGCAGGGTATCCGAGGGGATGCACCATAGACTTTGATCTGAAATAAATTTAAAATCGATAGTTCTTCATATATATATATATATATATATATATATATATATATATATATATATATATATATATATATATATATATATATGTATATATATATATATATATATATATATATATATATATATATATATATATATATATATACATATAAATAAATAAATATATATATATATATATTGTTTAAATAAATTTTCAATTGGTAATAAGGTATTTTTTATTCATACATTCAAGTTTAAATGAAATATATTTTTTTAAACTTGTAGAGTTGATAGGATGTTACTTGATGTTAATGCAGTTGTATCAGGCCTAAATATTAATGCATTACTTAAATTTAATTCATTAATTTTAATAACTAATTTCGCTTTCTATTTTGTCACTTAATAGGCTATTGTGATTCTGTCATATAGGCCTTTCAAATTTATATTAATTGTAATTATTTAAAAGTAACTAAAATATTAATTGTAAAAACTGTATTTTAAAAACTTGAAAACAATTACCAAAATGTTTTATGACATATTTGAAGTTTACTATTACAAGATACAAAACTTAACAATAGGAATAATTTATTTCCCCTAACTTGTTTGTACAAACAATGTATGAAATATAATTTCTCCATCAGCTTAAAATACATGTAAAACCAGTAGTCTGTACACAATACACAAGTTAATTCCCCATTTCTATTTTCTTATTGAGGATTCATTTTTTATTAAATTCATATTGAAGATTCCTGTACCTGAGAAGGTTGTTCCCAAATTGGCAAATACAAACTATTTTTTTTTACAGTCAGTTTTTTATAAGAGTAAATTTTTTAATCAATTTAAATAATAAAAAATTAAAATTTGAAAAAAATAATCTTTGTCATAAAGGCTCTACTAGTAAAGAAAAAGAAATATAAGGATTTTTTAAAATAAAATGCCCATGTCAATATGTATTTTTTGAAATGATGTATTTTATAAATGTTGAGAAATTATGAATTATTGCATAGAAAATTCTAGAGTAAACTAGGTTAAAAGTAATTTTAAGGACAATAAAGTTTAATTTTTGCAATGTATATAAATTATATTAATGGTAAATAACTAAGTTTTGAACTCAAAAAAGTAGCTTAATTATGAAATAATCTAAATAAATAAAAAATATAAGTGATTTATGAGTATTACTAGTAAAATTATATAATAAAACAGAACTAATAGTTAAAATGTAAAAATAAATATTAAATCTAAAATAAAATTACTAATGTAAAATTAGTAATGAATTAACGTAAACCCTGATAAAAAAATTATTAAAATTAATACTTATTTTAAAAAATACTTAACTAATTGAATATGTAATTGGTTACTAGCTGACGCGTTTCAAAATTAGTGTAATCAGTGAATTCACGCGTCATCAAGTAAGCAATTAGTTATTCACTAAGTTAAGTATGTTTTAAAATGAGTTTAATCAGTGAATTCAAGATCATTACATCAAGCAACTTTAAAATTTATAAATGTATATTATAATTATATTCAGATATGTTCTAACAATTTTAAATCTCAAAACAAAAATTACTAGCATTTAGTAGTTAAGGAAAGCATTTTTGTAGATAAAATAAAATAAAGATTAAATAATCACATATTATGTAGTTAATTTGATAAATAAATTTTAAAATAAATAAGAAACTTTTACAATTATCAACTGTTTCCATCTTCACATGAGCAACTAGTTTTTAAGTAAAATCACTTGTAAATATGTTACACTTGCCTATAGTCGTACTTACTTTAATAACTGTTGAGGACGGCCGTTTCGGGATATGTGTCCCATTGTCAACTCTGTTACGGTCTGAGTTCACAATTGGACACATCTCCCAAAATGGCCGCCCTCAACAGTTATTAAATAAAGTAAAATCTACTATAGGCAAGTGTAACATATTTACAAGTGTTTTTAGTTAATTATGTTACTATGTAATATGTGATTTTCAGGAATGTGTTTGAATGTAATATATATGTTTTTTTTTATTAAGAATTGAATATAGTTTATATGTAGAGGGTCGGCATCATGAATAGAATGAATGTTTCGAAACGCCTTAGCAAGTAAATAAAAATATTCGCTCAGTTACGCAAATTTTGTTATCATTTAATAAGTAAATTCCAGATGACTACAATGAGCAACTATAATATAAATAATTTGATGTTATTAATTATATAAGTACATTCTCATACAAACACTGCATGTTGAGTTAACTTATTATCTAATGCTGTACCTGTTGGCTTAAGGCAATTAGTGTTAATATGTAACAATTTTTAAAAATCAACTTTACACATCAGCTATACAATTAAATAATTAGTGTTTTCTAATTAATTTAATTTATAGGTTAAATATAAATAAACCCACATGAAACTAGAAAAACACTTATAAGAAATTGTCAAAATACTTAAAATATTAGCAGTTCATAATAAACAAAAATCATGAAAAGTCAAAGCCTGTAAATATATCGAAACTAACAAGCAAAGGCCTCTTTTAAAATAAAAACTTGACCTTTTTTGTACTTTTAGAATCTGTCCCATATTATTTAAAAACAACACAGGTTTCACTAAGCACTCGTAATCATAACAGTGCCCTTTTAAAAAACTCTAATCGCTTAATCTGTTTTAAAACAGCTAAGTCATTGCTAATTATTTTTTTCTAAATTCAGAATCCTGTTTCTCAAGCCGTGCAGTTTTAGTGAGTACAGGTACATAGTTAGCCCCTAGTTGTAATACGGTAAGGTATTTAAACCATGGAAGGAGATGTAAAAAAATAATTGAAAGTTAAATATAACAAATAATAAATAAATTAAACAAATAGGTACAATGAAGCTTAAAATAATAAATAAAGATGGAAAATACAAATTAATGGAATACGAAAGGTGAAAAAATAGAATTGGAAAAAACTACATCATCAAAAGTCATAACGTAAAGAAGGCTTTTATACTTGGTATACAACACTTACAGTATTGTTCCTTTAAACAGAGTAGCCGAAGCCATGCTATGATCTGAAGCTCATTGGCAAATTATATTATCACCATTCTCAGCAGTATCTTTGCAATTTTAACCGTGGCAATAAATAATCCACTGGCAAACTCAATGTTTTTGATTAGTCGCAAATGTTAAGCAAAAAACTTAATTTCGAATGGTCAATTAATAATTTTTATAACCTAATAAAAGATAGAGTGATTTTATCTTTTGCTCTAGTGAATACATGGTCTAAACATGAAACACTTGTTAGTAGATCTAGTTGGTTAGTTTATTAACCCATTGAAGTCAACATACAATTCTGACTTGATGCGCCCATTCCTAGCCTAGTGTGTCTCTGGGCAGCACACAATAATGTATTTTTGTTATTTGTGAACACATACAGATAATATTTTATTTCTTGCTAGTGTTTTACCGTTACTACATATATAGTCTGTCATGTTTATTTTATAAGAATGTTCTAAAAATTACTTTACTTTGAAAATGAAAACTACTAAAACACTAATTTATAAACAAAAAACATAACAATTAAATGTTTATAAATGTAAATTAACTATAAGTAACAACACCATTGAACAACAAAACAAAACCAAAATTATAAATTTATCCTCAAATATAATGATTTTACACAACCATAAACAAATGTTTACAAACTCCCGAAAATCAATAGCTGTGGACAACTCTTTGTATGCGTAAATAATAGCTTCCTCAATTGGTTATGGTGCTGAACCCTATACTGGTTACAGATTATTTATACTTGTCAGTTCCATCCCCTGGCCCAATTGTATTTAAGTCACCAGTAATATTATATAATTTTTTAAACTTAAAAAAATGTAATTACATTAAATAAATAAATAAAAGAAATAAATACAAACTTTACTTCTACATATTTCATTAAAAATTATAATATTCAAAGCTGGAGACTGAAATTTCTGTTTAGCTATAAAACTAAAAAAATCTCTGATAATTAAATAAAGTAGTTGATATGCTAATACTTTAACACAGCCCTTAAATTTATATCTCCTAAAAGAGCAGGTCCATTACAAGGAAGAGAATCTATCCATATGAGCTAATGAATTTCTGATATTTTTCGACTACAATGGAGAGTCACATCCAAGGTAAAAGTGGTTTACACATTGTAATGAAAGAATATCAAAATATTGAAATATTATTTATAATTAAATCTCTTATGACAATTCTCCTTAGAATCACAGTTATTTTTATATAACTCATTATTACTTTGAACCCTATTGATGATTTTTGGCAGGGTTACCAAAATATGTTATTTTCTAAAACATGAGTTTAAATCCCAATATAACAGAATCATCAAGTTATTATCAATAAAACAGCAACAAAAATGTAACTTCATGTAGAAATTAAATAATGTACTATGTGATATAGCATTAGCTACTTAGTAGGAATATGAGTTTACACTGGAATTTCTAATGAATGGATATTATACAACAGCATCAAAAAAAAAAAATAATAATAATAAAAGGCAACACTAGCAGAAAATGCAAGATATCTACAGCGCGTGAGGTTTAACGGTGTCCCTTGTTCATCTCTAGCATTTGACTACAAACCTAACTGAAAACAATATGCAATACATACATCATCTCTTTCGTAATCGCGTCTTTGCACAAGCAAAGTAACACATTTAAAGATCATGGCTACATCAATCTATTAGAGCCTATCATTTAGTTAATTAGAGCTGTTTACACTTTAAACACGACAAATGATGTTTTATGAAGTGTTGGGTTTTGACTCGGCACTGCAGCCCAGCCCACCCTAGCGATCTCAAGGTCAGAGACACAGTTAAACCTCATACACTTTATACAATTAACCACTGAGAACAGTCTATACTGTATACAGTATACTAGTTTATTGTGTCTTAACTACTAAGTAAAGTTTGTAAATAAGTTACTTAAAAATGAAATATTTCTGAGTAGAGCTTGCATACTTTTTATTCTGTATATTACACAAGAATACTCAGATATTTCTGGCTGATGAATAATATGTGAATTAAGCCAATTTAACAAGACACAAAAACACTAGAAAAAGCAGCAACTGAATATGCTCTACATATTTCAGTAATCATTACAATTCTATAGCAATTCTTCAAATTTTACCTCCTCAGTATAGGTTTTATACTAGTTATTCAGAAATTTATTACTGAGGGAAATTTGTTTAGTTAAAATAGAATTTAGAGTAATAACACAGGCCATATAGTTTTAATTTTCAAAGTTGTTTCATGGTCATAATGTGAGCAGAAATAATTATTGTTTGGATAACCATGTAATTATCGGATAACTGTAATTATTGGTTCAGATAACTTATCGACTGATCTTGCTATAAAGTTTATGCTAAGTGATGTATGGAATATCCCTTTTATGGACTTCAAATACAGAATTAAAATTTAAAAAACTTTGTCAGAACAAGAAACATTGGTTGTTGTTAACTGATTAATTTTAATTTTAAAGTATATTGAATGGTAATATTCAGTTTCCCAATAATTTAAACGAGATCAACTTCCAAGGCTGATTTTTTCTTGAATTTAAAAGGTAATAGATTTTTACTTTTACTTTATAATGGGGAAAACATTTTCAGCTGATATTACAAACTTTAAACTTTAAGACCCACCTCAACCTCCACATTTTTTTCAAAACAAACCTGAGGCACTATATTCATTTATATTATTTAACTTTTAACCTCTTAAAGGAAAATTTATGTAATTTAATATCATAGTTGGTTTATAATAAGTTGTATTAAATTTAATTTTAAAAACTTTGAGTTTTTGAAGCTGCAATATCTTTTTTAAATAGTTTATACTTCAGTAAATTTCTTTAAATTGCAAAACTTTAATAAATAAATGGTAGACATAATAAAAAAATACAAAAAAATATTGATTAAAATAGTAGTTATAACCATAAAAATATTTCTCAGTTCCTCAAAAGTAGATTTGCAACAAAATATACTTATAAAAACGTAATTTTGCAAACAGTATTGTTCCCACTCCTATCTATCTAACCTCAAGTGTACTATGTTTCAATTTTGCTTAATTGCTTGTGATGATTTAATAAATTGATAAAAATATGTTACTAAATATACATAGATATTATGTTGTTTTTAGTTTGAAAAAATAAATAATCAATGGTATTTATTTAAGATTAATAAAATTAAAATACGATCAAAGAAATTTTAAAAAAATATCATAAGGAAGTAGTAAAATAACTTACCAGTATCTTAGCGCATTCATCATGGTCATAAATAGCAGCAATGTGGAGGGCTGTACGGCCATGAACACCACCCTGAGATGTATCTATTTTATCTTTATATTGTTGCATAGCCTCTAATACAGAAACTTTGTTTAGTTCTGTGGCCAAATGGATGACAGCTTGTTTTTTCTCATTCAGAATATTTGTATCCACTCCTCTAAAAGAAAAAGCAAAGCAAAAAATGTTTACTGGGGCAGAATAAAACTAGGACACAAAAATAAGTGTAATGTTATGCATAAATCTGAAGCCTTCATATATGAAAGATTAGAGCTAAGGCAACATAATTTGTTGAAATAATAAAGTGCAGTTATTTTTGAAAATAGAAATTCATTTGACATTTCTAATTACACAAGTATGCAAGTATCTCCTATGTTGGATTGTAGCAGTCAAAACTTTTCATTACAAAAGCAATAAGCAAAACTTATTTTTAAAAAAATTATAAGTTATTTTTTAAAGTTAAAACTAATTTTAAAAAAAGTTTGTAAACATTAAAGGTTATGTTCTGTTCACTATGGTTGTTTTCAACCAACAGATAGCAGGTATAGGCTTTGTGTTTACCTTGGTAGAAAGAAGATAAACACGCCTGCTAATGAATGTCTTTTATTTCCTTACTCCCAATATTAGTGGAATAAGGCAATTTCTCAGTCTTAGCAACTTTATTCACCTTTTTCATGTTTCATATACAGAGGTTCAATATAAACTTACTGTGAGATAGACAGAGAATAGGTCCAAAATCACATATGCCAACTCTGCACACAAGATGCCATAATCTTTTCAGATCTCCTAGACAGTAAGGTTTTTGCCCTTCTTATCTATTACTCATAACCCCTTACTGTTTATAAGTAATGATAAAATCGGCTGACCACTTTAAAACAAAAATTGTAAAAAATCTTTCCTATCAAAATTCTTAAGCCCTATAACTACATATTTTAGCTTGATCCTTTGACCTCTACCAGAGGTACAGACTGACTTAAATCTCCATACAGGTTGTTCTGCCCTTATCCAAATTATATGCCTACTTTACTCTCCAAACAAGTAATAGGCTGTATCTTGATAGTCTATCTCTATTTTTATAGGTATGTTGCACATATTCTTCATTTGAAAATGTTATTAGTAATAATAATGAAGTCGAATTATTCACTTCATTAGGACTGAATACCCTTTCTATTTACATAAATTATACAACTTTCTGTATTTCGGTAAATGTCCTTAACATAGTGTATATTTGTCATTTGTTCTATTACCTTTAAATACATGCATACATAATACAGAAACGCATTCGGATGTCAGTGCTAGGCTAAACATCCCATTTTTTAAAATTATATCAAATAATTTAACATAAAAATATAAGTATATTTGATCTTCTCGTTAGCTACTAGTTTTACATTAAAAGACTTGAACATAAACTGTTATGTTACAGAATGAGTTGAAAATGGTGATACATCTACTGAGTCAGCCATGCTCAATTATCAAAAAAGTAATTGCTGCTATAGGCAAGTATAACACTTTATTTGTTCAAGTGTTTTAGTATAAAATATATTTAAAATGTCTGATAGATTTAAACGTAATACAAAAACATTATATTACAAAGAATTTGTATACATTTGATATGGCTTGTAAATTCAAGGTGATTAAATATCTGTACACAAACTCACAGTTATAAAAACTTAATATCTTATATATGCATTTCAATAACTTTATCAGTGATACACCACATAATCACAACTACAATAGACTGTCACTACTGATTTATAATAAAAACATAATTAGTTGTGGATGAGATTATGTCGTACTGATGATGGTGACAAAAAACATTGAAATGAATATGAGATGAAATGGAATTTTTATATAATTTGTAATGGAATTTGTATATAATTATTGAATTATCACTTAGTATTTGTAGAAAATAAAGGAAAATCTTCAACTAAGTTCAACATGGATTTAAATAAAAATTCTTGAGCACAAATTTCTAATTCTATGTTTCAAATTGAATTGCTGTAAATAAGTAAAGAATAAATTGATAGAAAGTAATTACTTACGATTGCAATAAATAGTCAATGACTTCCAGCGATTCATGTTCAACAGCAATGTGAAGTGGAGTGTTTCCCAAATGATCCTTTATGTTTAAATCTAAAAATTTAATATTTTAAAAACATTAGTGTGTATTCACAGAAAATTACGCTTTTGTGAAAAATATTTTCTTTATTTTTTCAGCGTTGTTCTGCGATAATTTTTAATAAAATTTTATTTATAACAATTCCTCCTAAGCAATATGAAAACGATTATTTTTTTAAAAGTAGAATATAATTATTATATTTTTAAGAAGGGAAATACTTGTATGTATAAAATCAATCATGAACTTGAAGTAAATGGAAAAAACTGAGCCAAGCAAAAAATCTGATTTTTTGGGCTAATTTTTTTGGGCTGATATAAAGTTAAGCTAATTTTGTACCAAAAAATATTAAAATAAAATTTGCACCAATAAAAAAATACAAATGATTTATAAAGTTATTAAAACTGTTGTACATAAATATGACAGTAAATACTCATAACATATGGATAATGCTAATGAAGTGCGTGCGCAAGAGAGTTTTACAACATATGCAAGGTTAAACCTCCATTTATAACAATGGCAAAGATAAAATATATTCAATAAATCTGCCTTAGTTTGTAGAAGTTTTAAATTTAATGCCTTCTCATTTTATTCAAAGTGAAAAGGTACAAAAAGAAATTAATGAGCAACATACGCTATATACCCCTACAGATGTGAAGGGTTAGTTATCTTACCTCCTCCATGGTTTTCAATGAATTGCAGAATGTTGACTTTGTTCCTAGCAGCTGCTTGGTGAGCTGCTGCTCTGCCCTTGGAGTCTCGGACACCTAGTCGAGCTGGTTCTGCTAGGAAGAGCCTGTTAAAGTCCTCCAGGTTTCCACTCTCTGCAGCCTAGAAACAACAAAGAGATTGCTTACAGAATAAAATACAGTATTTCAAGGTCTAACATTATCCATTATTAAGTAAAATAATACAGAAGTGTGAATTCATTACAACAAGGTTTCAGAAGGAGGTTATGTAAAATAACAGCGATGCAACCTTTATGCTAAGGTTAAAGAAAGATCACAGGTAAAATAGCAGTGAGGTGTCATTCTGTTGCACCAAAGTTCAGAAAATAGGATAAGTAATGTAATAGGGAGATGTCAAATTATTTAGAACTATAGATTGGTAGATAATAGGAATATGCAAAGATGTTCACATAAGATTAAGAATGATAACTAGTGGAATAACAGGAAATTATCAACCTGATAAACCAACTGTTATGAAGGTGGAGAGGTACAATAATACAGAGATGAAACAGAAAAGTTTAAGAATGAGATGAGACTGGTTAGAACAACAGGGAGGTTTCTAACAGATTTGTCAAAATGTAAGGTAAAGATTAAAGAAAATTCACAAGCTCCTTAAAAAAAACATAGAAAGACGATACCATAAAAGAGTTTACAGGTAGAATAATAGGATGGTGTTTACCATTCATACTAAAGTGTACGAAGAAGTAAGTATAGGTCACTGCGAGGGACAACCTTTTATAACACAGGTAGAATAATATGGTGTTATGAATCTGTTACACTAAGGCGTGGAATTGACATAAGTGAATTAATGGAAGGTGTAAACCTGTTTTAGAACTATTTAAGAAAGAGGATAGGTGTAATATGGAGGTTTTAATCTGATAGAAACAGGTTAACTATTATTGGTATCAGTTGCCATAAAACCACTAGTTACTGATATTTTTCAGCAGAAGCATTTCACACTGTGAATTAGTGCGAAACGTGTCTGCTGAAAAGTATTAGCAAGTAGTGGTTTTGTGCCACAGCATTGAACAATGCACTGATCTAGAGGTGCATCAAAAGTGTTCAACCTTTTGAACTAAGTTTTAGGTTAGAGGATAGGTAAATTAATACCTATTACACCAAAGTTTATGGAGAACAGGTAGAATAATAAAAAGATATCCAACCTTTTGAACTATGTTTGAGGAAGAAGGTTAGGTAACTGAATACCTACGACACCAAAGCTTATGGAGAATGAGCAAGATAATAAAAAGATGTTCAACCCTTTGAACTCAGTTTTAGGAAAGAGGATAGGTAAATTAATAGTGAGGTCTCACTTTATTACACTGATGTTTAGGAAAGATAGAATAATATTAAGGTTCCAACCTATTAGAGCCAGGAATTGGAAGAAGGATAAGAAATATATTAGATATGTTCTAACCTGATACATCAAGGTTTAGGAAAGTGGATAGATTATTAGGGAGGTTTCAACCTGTTCAATAAATTTCAGGAAGGAATATCGGTGATCACCAAGGTTTATCAAGAAAGAATATAAACAAATTCCTGTTTTAAGGTTATGAAAAATTATGGTTTGTATGAGCACAATTGCATATTTGAAATTAGCCGTCTCTCTCCTATAAATTAAGTCATGTGTCTGTGTAACTGATACTCTGAGATCTTTTATTTTGCTCATCATATTTTATTCTATTTACATACTGTTCAAGAAAAAAAAAATTATACTGAACCCATAAATTTTCATTGTCTATTAATTTGTAACTAAGTACAGTTTTTATAAATGATTTCTTATATTTAGTACTTGTTTTAAAAGGCAACTCAGTAAAAAAAACGTTTTTTATACTCCCTATTTTTCTATTGTTTCAAAGAAAAACAAAAATTCAATGTGAAGATATTTAGTTTAATAATCCTGCCATAGCAAAAAGCTAAGAGCGGTAGTATTCCCAAAGGCTCAGAGGCAGGTCAATATATCAGAGTGGAAACGTGAACTTGAATCCATTAAGCCATTGGCTGCGATCATTTTATCAATTAACTTAAGACATGTTTGTGTAGAAACTTTATTATAATAAAATTGCCCATTTTATATATAAAACATTTTAAACTCTTGAGACTATGCATACAGCTAAGATATTTGTTTAAATACACTCTTACTTGAGAAAAAGTAAAGTGTTTCTGAAGTATCTTCTATGAAATTCTTCCTAAAATTATTAACTTTATAAAGCAACTAATAAATATTTCAATTTATCGAAATTTGTATGTTTAAGAGAGATCTAAAAGAAGTGCCAATAGAATGCTTATAACATATAATTATCATGTGCACCTTAAGAAATAAGAGTCAATAGATTTTTGTATACTTAAAGTTTAGCATGATATCACTTAGACTTATAAATAAGTCATTGACTTATACCTCCCTATAAAAAGTCATTAACTCTTTGGAGAATGAGTTAGAATTACAAACCTTTGGATGTGAATCTCCCTGGGTGGTAAAGGATAAATTACAGCACCATTGGCAGGGTTACTTCCTCAGACTCACTCTATACTGGTGTTTTGAAACTGCTAATCCACTCTTCGGAAAGTGGAAGGTTATTTGTAGGGAAACAAGATGTACAAGAAAACTCGAAGAAAATAGAAAACAACAAAAAACCATTATAGTGGCTTTAAATATCATAATTTTAAATATTATAATGTGGATTAAATAAGCCATAACGTATCTTCCCTGAATATTTTTTTAATCATGTCCATAGTTATAATAGGGAGTCATTATTACAATTTCCAGAACTTTTGTCTGTGATTCACAGAAACAATTGTTTCCTTTTTAGCGGTTTCACATACAATTTTTTTGAAGTTCGTCTTAATTATTGTGAGTAATAAACGAATTAATATAGTAGTTCACTGCTTTCCCCAAGATATATACCTACACCGAAATATCAAAACTCAAAAAATTGCATTTGACCTTACTCTTATTTTCCAAGGGTACACACTTTCATTCAATATAAAATAACAAGAAGGTTTATCAACTTGGATATCCAATTTTGATCTTTAGGTTTAGATCAATAATACATAGTAATCTCATTTCATTTACATGATGACGGCTTTACCATTTGATGCCTGTAGAGCATATCTACGCCTATGAAAAAACTGTGCAAGCTAAGAAGTTTCAAGATCACAACACAAAGTTTTATGAACTGCCTTTATATCCTACCAACCTACAACATCTCCTAATCTCATGGTTGTTGTTATAATCTATTCATCCTTAATTTTTGTTATATTGTTTTATAAAATATAGAAATAACAAGGATTTAAGTTAAACGGAGAAAAGTTATTAAAACAACAAGCAACTTTAAATGCGATCAACAGTCATCAGTAATCAACCTCTACCGAAGGACAAAACTAAAGGTATACTAAACTTCCCTCCACATTTCCTTTAACACACAATGCCTCAAACATAACCTTACACCCAAACTTACATTAAATAACAAAACACCTACTGCACTAAAAACAACAACACAAGCACAGAAAATATTTATCAAAAACAGCATCAAACAATTATACGCTAAAAAAGATAAATTTAACCACACCCTATACAAATTACACCAAACCCTCACAAAAATACAACACCACACGGAACTGAAGAAATAATTTAATATGTTAACAACTGTACACACAAACAACTACAATTCATTAGAAACAAGCAAAAACTAAAATTACCCAACCTCACAACACAAAACAATATCACTATCTACACCGATCACCAATTTCACCCGCACACCCTCAACACCACAAATATTGAATTTAATACAAACGAATTAACATTATTAAACAAACGACTAAAATACAATCTACAACCCAAAAAATACAACCAAAAACAAATGTCCAACTTACTCTTGGACACTGAAACAGCAATTCAAAACACAGAACCTACACACCATGAATATATTAGACAAGACAATTAACATAAAATGCCAAACATAAACACATTAAAAAATAAAAACAATCATATTAAATGAACTTTCAACCCTTAAATCAATTACACAAAAGCGCGACAAACACAACCTACATTTTTTAAAAGCAGACAAAGGCAATTCCATCGTAATAATGCCCCAACAAGACATTGAGATGAAAATAAAGAACTTCATAACAGACAACAAAATAACCGAACTCCGATCATACTCCACACGATCAGGGGCTTTGCTTCTTAAAAGGAACAATTGTTTCGAAATGCGTCAGCAAGTAAGCCATTACGTATTCACTTAAATAAGTATCATTTAATTAAAGTTTAAAGGGAATAAGCTAATAATTTTGATCAGTTCACACATGAAGTAGTCCTATCCCTACTGAGATAAGAGGTATATTATATCTAAAGTTGTAAGAAAAGGGATAAGACAGAACAAACAGGCTTTCAAGTAAGAGACAAGTAAGTATGAGGAAGGGACACAACCATCTCGTGTACTTTTACCTCTGAAACTACAGAATTGAAGAAGTCTGTGCATGAACCAAAATAAGACATTTACTGAATCATGAATAAAAGTATGGTTGACAAAGATACATAATACTCCTTTACTCTAATCTCTGAGATTCCAGAGTTGGAGAAGGATGAGTAAGGCACAAAACAAAACCTTTACTGAATCATGAATTAAAGTAAAGTTGAAATAGAAAGATAATTATTTCCAGTATTCTAATCTCTGAGAATTCAGACTCAGAGGAGGATGGGTCAAGAACAAAATAAGACCTATATCAAATCATGAATAAAATTAAAGTTCAAGAAGGTACATAACCACCTCTTGGATTGAATAAGATTGCAATTTTGGAGAAGGATGGGTAGAAACAAAACAAGACGTTTGCTGAATCGTGAATGTAAGTAGAGTTGAGGATGGGAAAAACCATCATTACTGGATGAGACTGCAGATTTCAGCAAAAGGGTAAGAAAAAAAATGTTACCTCTACTGAATCATAAATAAAATTAAAATTTGGGAAATGACATACTGGATGAGGTTGCAAAGTTGGAGAGGGACTGGTAAGGAAAAAATGATACCATTATTGAATCAGGAATCAAATTGAAGTTTAAGAAGGGACATGCCCATCTCCTGTACTGGATGAGATCGCAAAGTTGGAGAAGGTGATAAGTGCTAAAAACCATCTTGATTGTGTTAGAAGTACGGCAGTCAAAAAGATGGTACTTTACCAGGTAATAAAGGATGAAGAATGATAATCTTGTATAATTTATGTACATAGAACCCCATTGTATGATCCGCAGAGGAGGATCATATTACTGCTATTTCATATAAAATTGTGGAGATTTTAGAAACAGGACCTTTATAATAAGATGAGTTAATGGAATTCTATGTATCTGCTTCGCCATATTTGTTGCTGCATTGAAGCAGTCACTGTTACTGATGAAATGTGTTTACTTTGCCACATTAGTTTAAAATTTGTATGTCTTAAATTCAATTTAACCTTCTATTTATCTTAGTAACAATGGTTATTATTTTTAATAAATATGAGTTACCATCACTATATGGTCAGTTAATGATAGCCTCACTTCAACAAAATAAAATATTATATTTAAGCTACAACGTCCATTGTGCATAAATAAAAATTAACTCAACTATATTGTTTAGTTAATGATAGTTTTATTAAAAAATAAAATATTGTCCATTAGATATATAATAATCTATATCTATAAAAATGAATGTGTGTATGTACTGTATGTATGTATGTATGCATGTATGTATGTATGTATGTATGTATGTATGTATGTATGTATGTATGTATGTATGCATGTATATATGTATGTATGTATGTATGTATGTATGTATGTATGTATGTATGTATGTATGTATGTATGTATGTATGCATGTATGTATGTATGTGTGTATGTATGTATGTATGTATGCATGTATGTATGTATGTGTGTATGTATGTATGTATGTATGTATGTATGTATGTATGTATGTATGTATGTATGTATGTATGTATGTGTGTATGTATGTATGTATGTATATATGTATGTATGTATGTATGTATGTATGTATGTATGTATGTATGTATGTATGTATGTATGTATGTATGTATGTATGTATGTATGTATGTATGTATGTATGTATGTGTGTATGTATGTATGTATGTATGTATGTATGTATGTATGTATGTATGTATGTATGTATGTATGTATGTATGTATTTATGTATGTATGTATGTATGTTATAGACGACTAAACCGCTGAACAGGAATTGATGAAATTTGGAGGGTTTATTTAACATGTTCCCAGGATGGTTCCTATGAAGTTTGGTGTAGATCCATCCTCAGGGCTGCGCCCCAGAGGCTTAGGATGTTTTAAAAACCGATGTATATATGTATGTGTGTATGTATGACTGTATGTCTCTTATGGACGTCTAAACCACTGAACAGAAGTTAATAAAATTTGGAGAGATTGTTTAACATATTCCCAAGATGGTTTGTGTGAAGTGTGGTGTACATCGATCCACAATGCTCCACCCCGGATGCTTAGGATGGTTTAAAAACCGATGTATGTATATTTGTATGTCTTATGAACGCCTAAACCGCTGAACATAAGTTATTGAAATTTGAAGGGATTGTTTAAAATATTCCTAGGATGGTTCGTGAGAAGTTTGGTGTAGATCCATCCACAGGGCGCCGTCCCAGAGGCTCACGGTGTTTCAAAAACTGATGTGTATATGTATGTATGTATCTTATGTATATATGTTGTGTATGTATGTATCTTATGGACGTCTAAACCGCTAAACAGAAGTTAATGAATTTGAAGGGATTGTTTAACATATTCCGAGGATGGTTTGTGTGAAGTTTAGTGTAGATACATCCATAGGGCTCTGCCCCAGAGGCTTGGGATTGTTCAAAAAGCGATGTATATATGTGTGTGTGTGTGTGTGTGTGTGTGTGTATGTGTATCTTATGGACGTCTAAACCGCTAAACAGAAGTTAATTAATTTGAAGGGATTGTTTAACATATTCCGAGGATGGTCCGTGTGATGTTTGGTGTAGATCCATCAACAGGGCCCTGCCCTAGAGACTTAGGTAAAAACTTGGTAAAAAAACTGATGCATATATGTATGTGTGTACCTTATGGACGCCTAAACAGCTGTAAAGAAGGTTGATGAAATTTAAAGGGATTGTTTAACATACTTCCAGGATGGTACGTGTGAAAGATGGTGTAGATCCATCAATAGGGCCCCCCCCCCCCAGAGGCTTGGGTTGGTTTGAAAGCCGATGTATGTATATATGTGTATGCATAAGTCTTATGAACGTCTAAACCGCTGAACATAAGCTAATGAAATTTGGAGAGCTTGTTTAACATATTTCCCGGATGGTTCGTGTGAAGTTTGGTGTAGATCCATCCATTGAGCTCTGCCCTAGAGAGGCTTAGGTTGGTTCACAGGTTACGATGTATAAATGTGTGTGTATGTATGTATCTTATGGGCGCCTACACCGCTAAACAGAAGTTAATGAAATTTGAAGGGATTGCTTAACATATTCCCAGGATGGTTCGTGTGAAGTTTGATATAGATCCATCAACAGGGTCCTGCCCCAGAGGCCTAGGATGGTTCAAAAACCGATGTATAAATGTGTGTGTATGTATGTATCTTATGGACGCCTAAACGGCTGTACAGAAGTTGATGAAATTTTAAGGTTTTGTTTAACATACTCCCAGGATGGAGTGTGTGAAGTTTGGTGTAGATCCATTAACAGGGCTCCGCAAAAGAGGCTTGGGCTTGTTCAAAAACCGATCTATTTATATATATATGTGTGTGTATATAAGGTCTTATGAACACCTAAACCTCTGAACAGAAGTTAATGAAATTTGAAAGGATTGTTTAACATATTCCCAGGATGGTTCGTGTGAGGTTTGGTGTAAATCCATCCACAGGGCTCCGCCTCAGAGGCTTCGGCTTGTTCAAAAACCGATGTATTTATATATATATGTGTGTATGTAAGGTCTTATGAACACCTAAACCACTGAACAGAAGTTAATGAAATTTGAAAGGATTGTTTAACATATTCCCAGGATGGTTCGTGTGAGGTTTGGTGTAAATCCATCCACAGGGCTCCGCCTCAGAGGCTTCGGCTTGTTCAAAAACCGATGTATTTATATATATGTGTGTATGTAAGGTCTTATGAACACCTAAACCACTGAACAGAAGTTAATGAAATTTGAAAGGATTGTTTAACATATTCCCAGGATGGTTCGTGTGAGGTTTGGTGTAAATCCATCCACAGGGCTCCGCCTCAGAGGCTTAGGATGGTTCAGTGTACAGCCTTCCATAACTCTAATGTTAAAATGTATATCCATACTAGGGTTACTTTAATTATTAAAAAAAAAAAAATTATAAACATCATATAAAAACAAAATTACATAAAAAATTTTTTTTAACTTAAAAATTGCTACATTCTATGTACAATCAATGCTGTCACACTTATTGATATTAAAAGTAGGATCACCGATAATATTCTTGCGAAATTTGAATCATCTAAAGCTGTGCAACGGAACCAGACTAGAGTCTTAACATACTCTAGCCTAACCATTCCGTCTTTTAAAGCAATAATACATTAATGCAACTAATTAAGTGCCAAAGCACGATTTTGTCAATTGTTTGTCACCCCTTAATTTCCTACTGCAAAAATAAGTTCTCATAAAAACATTTTTGTACTATGATTCAAATATGAAAGTTTTAAGCCCCTTCAAAATGCAAATTATTTCCAAATTATGCTTAATTATCTTACGAAACATACCTTGACCAGTTCTTCGGAGGAAAGGTTCCTCAGCGTCTGCAGGCCAAGCAAGATTTTTCTCCAATTTCTAACGAAGGATACAGGAGCCGCCATGGTGTACGCGCGAAACTTATCGGGAGTGTCACTGTTAAGCGAACAATCAGTGCTTCACAAAGCGCCTATTTACATCCAGCAGGTTTTAAAATTTAAAAAAATAAAAAATGTAAATTATAAAAAAGTCTGAAAATTGTTGAATTTACATCTCTCTTACTAAGTGCCAAGTAATTTGTTTTTTAAAGAAATCACAATATTAATCTTTACATTTTTATACTGAAATTAAACGCTAAAGTTTTAAATATACACAGCTTATGGCTAAATCTTTTCTGGCCTCAACCTGAACATACATACTTTAGGCATCTTTATAGAACTACTTTGAAAAACTAAAATTTTTTAAAAAATTTAGAAAGTTCTATATCAAGATTGTAAAAAGAAGTTATTACTTAATATTTTTAAAAGTGTTTTAATATTAAAACAATAATTTTACCAGACACGAACACAATGTTAGATTACCTTGTAGAGAGAGAAAAGAGAGAGAGAGAACAGAGTACTGAAGGATGCTTGGGTGTTGGTGGTGCGGTCAAATGCAAACTGAACTTTGTTCCGCCAGACGGGTACGCAAGCGCAGCTCTTCAAGACAAGGGTAGGTCGAACATTTTATTCTTTAGCGAGTTAAGCTCAGCGGAAGATTTTATTCTCTTAGTAAACAGAGGTTCACTGAAAGATTTTTACATTAAATGAAGGTTGTGGCAAATCGCCAAATGGCATTTCCTTCGAATATTTTCAACAACTTGTTGAAACTCGAATATTATTGACGAAAAACATATTCAATGGAATAACTTTGTTAAATGGAGGAAAAGCGTTGAAGTTTTAAACAAAACCTATGGTAAATTTGGTTCTGAAAATGTGAAAAATTACGTACGTTAAAAATTAAAAATAGGTGTGTCAAAAAAAGTGAAAATACTCTCTTACAAAATATTATTATTTTTTATTAAAGCTATATATATTTTATTTACAATGCAATCGTATTCAAAGATATTATAGTACATACTACTTAGTAGTATGTCACTATGATTAGGTACTTCGCCAATTAATATGGCAAAGTAAACTTAATAAAACTTTGCAACAGAAATTTACGAAAGACTTTTCAGGTTCGACGAAAGACAAGGCTAAATAATTCCAGGACAAAACAATTAATAAAAAGAGTGTAGACTCTTTGCGGAGTTTTCAATAAGGAAACAACGGTATGATAAGAACTAAAGGAGAAGATGGTAATTGAAGGCCATAGTCCTGCCTGAATATCATTTTGCCTTTTTATAAACTATAAAAAAAGAATCTCATAAATCTGTTCTATATATAAAACGCAATATTCTGACTGATCAAAACAAAGGCGAAACTATAGGCCTATAAATTGATTTGTGAGGGCACTAAAAAATAATTTAATTTAAAGGGTAGAAATCATAAAATACCCCTTTTGCAATACACGTGGACAACGTGTATGGGATACAACATATTACCAAAATAAAACAAGAATAAGGACCAAAAAGGACGAAATAATAGGCTGCTCTACTTATAAAAATATAGGGTATCACCTACTCATATTACCGCCTGTACACCGATAGTTGCAAGGAGAAAAAAATGAAGTAATAGGAGGCTGCTCTACTTATACAAATATAAGGTCGCCTACTCATATTACCGCCTATACACCGATAGTTGCAAGGAGAACCAAATAGAACGTAATGGGAGGCTGCTCTACCTTTACAAATATAGGGTATTGCCTACTCATTTTACCGCCTATACACGGATAGCTGCAAGGAGAAAAAAATGACGAAATAGAAGGCTGCTCTACTTATACAAATATAGGGTCGCCTACTCATATTACCGCCTATACCCAGATATTTGCAAGGAGAACCAAAATGACGTAATAGGAGGTTGCTCTACGTATACAAATATAGGGTCGCCTACTCATATTACCGCCTATACAAACGATAGTTGCAAGGTGAACCAAAATGACGTAATAGGAGGTTGCTCTACTTATACAAATATACGGTATCACCTACTCATATTACCGCCTATACAAACGATAGTTGCAAGGTGAACCAAAATGACGTAATAGGAGGTTGCTCTACTTATACAAATATACGGTATCACCTACTCATATTACCGCCTATACAAACGATAGTTGCAAGGTGAACCAAAATGACGTAATAGGAGGTTGCTCTACGTATACAAATATACGGTATCACCTACTCATATTACCGCCTATACCCAGATATTTGCAAGGAGAACCAAAATGACGTAATAGGAGGTTGCTCTACTTATACAAATATACGGTATCACCTACTCATATTACCGCCTATACCCAGATATTTGCAAGGAGAACCAAAATGACGTAATAGGAGGTTGCTCTACTTATACAAATATACGGTATCACCTACTCATATTACCGCCTATACAAACGATAGTTGCAAGGTGAACCAAAATGACGTAATAGGAGGTTGCTCTACTTATACAAATATACGGTATCACCTACTCATATTACCGCCTATACAAACGATAGTTGCAAGGTGAACCAAAATGACGTAATAGGAGGTTGCTCTACTTATACAAATATACGGTATCACCTACTCATATTACCGCCTATACAAACGATAGTTGCAAGGTGAACCAAAATGACGTAATAGGAGGTTGCTCTACTTATACAAATATACGGTATCACCTACTCATATTACCGCCTATACAAACGATAGTTGCAAGGTGAACCAAAATGACGTAATAGGAGGTTGCTCTACTTATACAAATATACGGTATCACCTACTCATATTACCGCCTATACAAACGATAGTTGCAAGGTGAACCAAAATGACGTAATAGGAGGTTGCTCTACTTATACAAATATACGGTATCACCTACTCATATTACCGCCTATACAAACGATAGTTGCAAGGTGAACCAAAATGACGTAATAGGAGGTTGCTCTACTTATACAAATATAAGGTCGCCTACTCATATTACCGCCTATACAAACGATAGTTGCAAGGTGAACCAAAATGACGTAATAGGAGGCTGCTCTACTTATACAAATATAAGGTCGCCTACTCATATTACCGCCTATACCCAGATATTTGCAAGGAGAACCAAATAGAACGTAATGGGAGGCTGCTCTACCTTTACAAATATAGGGTATTGCCTACTCATTTTACCGCCTATACACGGATAGCTGCAAGGAGAAAAAAATGACGAAATAGAAGGCTGCTCTACTTATACAAATATAGGGTCGCCTACTCATATTACCGCCTATACCCAGATATTTGCAAGGAGAACCAAAATGACGTAATAGGAGGTTGCTCTACGTATACAAATATAGGGTCGCCTACTCATATTACCGCCTATACAAACGATAGTTGCAAGGTGAACCAAAATGACGTAATAGGAGGTTGCTCTACGTATACAAATATACGGTATCACCTACTCATATTACCGCCTATACAAACGATAGTTGCAAGGTGAACCAAAATGACGTAATAGGAGGTTGCTCTACTTATACAAATATACGGTATCACCTACTCATATTACCGCCTATACCCAGATATTTGCAAGGAGAACCAAAATAACGTAATAGGTGGCTGCTCTACTTATACAAATATACGGTATCACCTACTCATATTACCGCCTATACAAACGATAGTTGCAAGGTGAACCAAAATGACGTAATAGGAGGTTGCTCTACTTATACAAATATACGGTATCACCTACTCATATTACCGCCTATACCCAGATATTTGCAAGGAGAACCAAAATAACGTAATAGGTGGCTGCTCTACTTATACAAATATACGGTATCACCTACTCATATTACCGCCTATACAAACGATAGTTGCAAGGTGAACCAAAATGACGTAATAGGAGGTTGCTCTACTTATACAAATATACGGTATCACCTACTCATATTACCGCCTATACCCAGATATTTGCAAGGAGAACCAAAATAACGTAATAGGTGGCTGCTCTACTTATACAAATATACGGTATCACCTACTCATATTACCGCCTATACAAACGATAGTTGCAAGGTGAACCAAAATGACGTAATAGGAGGCTGCTCTACTTATACAAATAAAGTAGAATCTCGAAATTCTGAGTCTCAATTTGTGCTCATTTCTATTTGAGCCCATTTTATCTATTTGAAAGAAAATGATGAGTCCGGCTTTCAAGAAATGTTTATATCACTACGATATGCAAAGGAAATGAGTCAGGCTTTCCAGAAATTTTCATATAAAGTAATATAAACTTATTTAGTGCATTTTTAATGGAAGTATTAGGGTTCATTAAAATGCCTTTTTGTATAATGCATAAGAACGTATATCCGCTAATCCGAGTTTTCGATTATCCGAGGGGGCTTCGATCCCATCTATCTCGAAATATCGAAACCCTACTGCATAGGGTAGGCCTCTTGCCTACTCATATTACCGCCTATACACCGATAGTTGCAAGGAATACCATAATAACGGAATAGGAGGCTGCTCTTATAGTAAAAATTTATTATGTTACATACACCATTTTTGAAATGCAACGGTACTTTTAATATCTATAAAATAATAAACATGTAAGTTAAAGACTTTGTGCTCTCAACAACATCAAATTTCATGGGAAAGTCGAGACTGGAAATCTGCTAAGTTTGGAGGCGTGGAAGAAAAACTTTAATTTTAATTAAAGTTTTGATTAAAAAACTTTCATTAAAGTTTTTTTATTTAATTAAAATACTTAATGTAAAATTTTAATTTAAAGAATAAAATGATGCAAAAAATGTAAAAAGATCACTTTTGAAGAACAAGTACTATATAATCTAATGTCTAAAAAAGGAGAGTACCAATATGGAAATCAACATTTACCTCGAATAGTACATAGGCTCTTGATATATATTCGGACTTATTTTAGGCACATTACATTTACAGTACCATCCAGGCACTATTAACGGTTATAGAACCAATATACCAGTTCCTTCAAACCATTTGCGTCATATTGTATGTTTACATAACCAGGGTGCAATAGGATGGTGGTTATGGTTTGTCATGGTGGTTAGGAGGTCATTTCCAGTTAGAGCAGTACATAAGTAGGCTTCCTTCCATACAACTCTATCCTAGAACTTATTTCAATGTCTTCTATTATACTTTGATTTAAAGTAGAATAGGAATGGGTTTGTGGCAGGGTAAAATGCGGTTCGCAGTTCGAACGCTGTGACAGTCAACCTGCCACTACCAGCGGTTAGTACCGTCAAAAGTAGCTAGTTGGTAAAACCATTCATTAACTTACAGATTTGTTTCACATCCCCCCCAGTAAAATCATATTGTTTTATTCTAAATTTCTAATCCTCTCTATAAGAACTGTCTTCATTATTGAAGACTGTTTTTTCGTATAATAAGGCCTGAAGTATCTCTCACAAATACCACTTAATTATTAGCCGTAGTTAATTAGGAAATTGACAAAAAAGTATGTAATTAATAATATATAACATGCAACAATTATTTAATTACTATCTTATATAATAAAATGTTCTTCATAAATATAGGTTAGAACTTTTAAGTTGTTGTAGAAAGAAAGGTTTATTTTCAAGGCAATACGAAGAGTGTTTCACATTTACACACGTAAACAAATTTAATTCTTTTACACAAAAAAATACGGACTAAATATAAACACTTTAACCATTAAATATCTACATAAATTTATATAAAATGTGTAATTCATTATATAAAAGTATAACTGTCAATAAAAACGAAAGAACTGACTAATAAAAATAAGAGGCAATGGCCAAAATGCTTGGACGTCGGAACTAAGAGCTGCTATAATAATGTAAACAAATGTTAGCTAAACACGGCTATAAATAGATTAGGATGTGACATACACATTATCTGCGTTTACGTCTGCATAGTATGCATTATATGACTACGTTACATTACCGATCAGTATTGCTTTGTGAAACACAGGACACAAGAAAATAAGTCGTATAAAAAATATTTTCAAAGTCAATTCCTACTTAAATCAACAAAGAAAAATTTTATTTTAGTTTCTATTTATTTTATAATTACAATTAATATAAATATGTACGAATATATACACGTCTAAGAATATTAAGGGACAAAACAGAAAGCGAATTTCTTTGCAATTTTCCATTTCCCTTTACATAGCCTATATGTTATTGGACTATAATTTTCATTTGTTACTATTTATACGCATTTTTCAATAAATATTTGAAAAAAACTTTAAAAAAGTAGGTATTTGAACTTGATTGGATGAATAAAAACGTATTTTATTAAGAATTGAAAATGTGTACAAGATATATATATATATATATATATATATATATATATATATATATATATATATATAAATATCGCAATATGTTTTCTTGTGTATTAATAAAGAACAAAAGTCAAAATACAAATACAAGAATTATATTTGAATTTACAATTCAAAGCTTTTCGTTGGCTAACAGTACCAACATCATCAGGAATATTAAACAATTCAGATGTTTAATATTCCTGATGATGTTGGTACTGTTAGCCAACGAAAAGCTTTGAATTGTAAATTCAAATATAATTCTTGTATTTGTATTTTGACTTTAGTTCTTTATATATATATATATAAATATATATATATATATATATATATATATATATATATATATATATATATATATATATATATATATAAAATGGAGAGTGTGAGATAATAGAAGGAATTTTAAAACATTCCGAGTTGACTGTCTATATAGATCGAGTCGGTAAGGTCTTGAAAAAGATTGTTGAAGGGAAGCAAAACTGAAACTGCAGAACGAAGCCAGGTACAGCACTAGTAAATCCCTCCACCACAGCTACAATGAAACTGAGCGACGAACAGAAGTTTAACGTCGAATTGGCAACTATAGTCTATCCATTTTGGGAAGGCGGGTAAAAGATAAGTCACCGCCCGAGCTCCCAACAATAGCTTGGGTCAGGCGCTCGGCGGCCGGCCGCCCGCGCTAATGAGGCGTAAAAAGCACTCCACTCCAAAATATTATCACATAAAAGTAAGCGTATTTTTTAATTTTTTATTACAGTTTTGATGTCTTTGTGTGATTTCATGAAAAACTAGTCCAAACACGACGGAGTTATGTCAATTAGTAAAATTGTACTCACTACAATTTTTTGTAACCACTAATTTTACTAATTGACATAACTCAGTCGTGTTTGGACTAGTTTTTCATGAAATCACACGTAGACATCAAAACTGTAATAAAAAATTAAAAAATACGCTTACTTTTATGTGATAATATTTTGGAGTGGAGTGCTTTTTACGCCTCATTAGCGCGGGCGGCCGGCCGCCGAGCGCCTGACCCAAGCTATTGTTGGGAGCTCGGGCGGTGACTTAATCTTTTACCCGCCTTCCCAAAATGGATAGACTATAGGCTCGCCTACGCAGTAAGATGTTGATTTCCCATTGGCCGAGACGGTCATAGCGCACACTCTTCTGATATATATATATATATATATATATATATATATATATATATGTATGTATATATATATATATATATATATATATATATATATATATATATATATATATATATGCTGATACGTATTCCTTCACGGATGGAAAAATATGATGAATTGTTACTATCTGGAGTACATCCGTTCATTCTGCAGTCACATAATTGTGAGTAATTGTTTGGATCAGGTGTGTGTGGATTGACGTTAGTGTGTGTATTGACGTCAATGGGCGTGGCTTCATTCCTCTATATATAGGAGCCGAGCTATCTGCGCTCTTCACTCGCTCTTCTACTGTTGTTGGGTTCACCTCGTCAATGCTGGATGAGATTCTAGCGAAACGTCGGAACTGCGTATTTATGGACTGCAGAATGAACGGATGTACTCCAGATAGTAACAATTCATCATATATATATATCATGTATAAATTTTCAATCGTTAGTCAAATACGTTTTTATTCATCCAATCAAGTTCAAGTACATTTTTTTAACCTGTAGTGGATGACAATTGATACAGTTTTTTCAAATATTTATTGAATAATTGAATTATGAAAATTTTGTGGTCTAGATGGGATTCAAACGGAGTATATTCATGTCGAAGTCTACCGCTTTTCCATAGCTACAAATGTATTTCTCAAAGATGTATATGATTTTTTTTTGTCTTCATCTGGGTATTGTCGAAACCTTCATTGCAAAACCTTAAATTGTTCCCATGGTTAACACACAATATCATAAATAATGTTCTAGGATTAAAAGTAAATGAAAAGAATCAAATAAAAGTACGAAATGGATTAACGGTATCAAACCTTGCTTCACAAACGGACAATGCGAAAGGAATGCGAAAAGAAACTACAAAACAATGCAAGTGACGAAAAACGTATAAATAGTAACAAACAAATATAACAGTCCAACCATACATATAAAGGAAATTCGCTTTTTTTTGCCACTTAATATTGTTATTCTGACAGACACACACACGCGCGCGCACACACACACACACACACACACACACACACACACACACACACACACATATATATATATATATATATATATATATATATATATATTTATGATGAATAATTATTATCTGGTTTACATCCGTTCATTCTGCAGTGCATAAAATCCCAGTTTAGACTATAATTTCATCTAGTATTGACGAGGCGAACCCAACAACAGTTGAAGAACGAGACTGTCGGAACTGGGATTTTATACAATGCAGAATGAACGGGTGTACTCTAGATAATAACTATTCATCATATTTTTCCATCCGTAAAGGGAAACGTATCAGCATATATATATATATATATACATATTTATATTAATTGTAATTATAAAATAAAAATTTTCTTTGTTGATTTAAGTACGAATTGACTTTAAAGAAAACAAATTATTACTTGTATTGGGTTTTTTAAAAAACTGAATAATTTTAACTCACTAGGGACTTGACATAGCATAATCTACTACTTTTCTAATATCAAATTTAATTTTCAATTTTTACAAAAGAGTACTCCTTAACATTAATTACAAACTAATTAGGACTAATGATTTATTTTTCCATCTAACTAAATACCGATAATGTTATCCAATCAAAATAAGGAAGACAATCTAATCGAAACCATAATGTTAACTGCGGCAAACCTAAAGATATAGTAAACAATTAAAATGGCGTAATAAAATAGGCCTCTGTTAATATACTAAGATAGCCGACAAAGAATTGGAGTACAGACAATCGGGTTCGAATCCGCCTCGGGTAAGACAATTTTTCAGAAATGATGCCATCAATTTAAAAGGTTAAAAAGGGTTGGAAAGGTCTTAAGAAAGCGTTACGGAAGTGTCATGAAATAGTAAATGCGTCGTAGGAAAACATCGTAGCATTGTGACGTCACGAGTGTAAGTGAGGTGGCTCGAGATCGAATTACAACTCAAGTGACCCATTCCGGCCATCTCCGCTCTACTAAGGAGAGACTTAACAGACATTGAAATAAAGTCTATGGAATGAAACACAAACATAGAGAACTAAAAAAAAAAGCCGTGACACAAGTACGGAGGGCATACCAACTTACAAAACTGAAATTATGGAACGTAGACCAGTAAACATAACAGGCATGATGAAGCCACTATAAGTGTGGAAACAGAAGGAAATAATTAGCTTTGAAAAAGCATAACTGCGATAACTCGTCACCAAAAACATGGAAGAAGATAAAGATATGTTAAACTGCAATCACAAGGACATCAGAGGTAAAGAAGGAGAACGCAATAAGGGAAACTGGAATGACAAGGCTATGTAAAGAATGAAAGAAAAGCCATCAGAAGTTTGGAAGGAAAACACCAATGAGCAAAACTGCAACGAAGGTCTATGACAAGTGTAAACCTGGAACCAATAAGCAGAGTTGCAATGATAGGTTTATAACAAGTAGCCTATCCTATAGACGAATGAGAACAATAAGCCGAAAAGCGATGGTAACTATCATAAGCATGAAAGGACGAACATCAATGATAACGGCCAGTGAAAGAAAGAATCGATAAACAAAACTGTTTATAACAACTCTAACAGTTCAGTTTAATTTGCAACGAGCTTCAGTTCAGTTTAATTTGCAACAATCTCCAGTTCAGTTTAATTTGCAACGAGCTTCAGTTCAGTTTAATATGCAATGACTACCTGGTTAAATTAATTTGCAATGAATTCCAGTTCAGTTTAATTTGCAACGAGCTTCAGTTCAGTTTAATATGCAATGACTATCTGGTTAAATTAATTTGCAACGAGCTCCAGTTCAGTTTAATTTGCAACGAGCTCCAGTTCAGTTTAATTTACAACGAGCTTCAGTTCAGTTTAATATGCAATGACTATCTGGTTAAATTAATTTGCAACGAGCTCCAGTTCAGTTTAATTTGCAACGAGCTCCAGTTCAGTTTAATATGCAATGACTATCTGGTTAAATTAATTTGCAACGAGCTTCAATTCACTTTAATATGCAACGAGCTTCAGTTCAATTTAATATGAAAAGAGATTAGTTCAATTTGCAAGAGTTCTATTTTAGTTTAATTTAAGAGTCCAGTTAGTTTAATTTGTTACGAGTTCTATTTTGGTTTAAATGGAAACGAGCTCCATTTAGTTTAATTTGCAACGAGTTCTATTTCAGTTTAAATTGATACGAGGTCCAGTTAGTTTAAATGGAAACGAATTCCAGTTTACTTTCATAAGCAATGGCCACCAGGTCATGGACGTACCCAGCGAGTGGCAGGGGGGCAGCTGCTGCTCCTGGAAGCAAAATTGTTAGTAAATTTTTATTTTAACTCAACATTTTAAGTCCTTTGGCATCCACTACAGCTACTGTTGAACGATCTTTCAGTACTTTTCGAACGGCAAAGTCCTGGCTGGGAATTACAATGTGAGAGCACAGATTGACTGGGTTGTGTTTAATGAGCGTCCATCAAAATTTCGGGATTGGTTTAAAACAAGAGTTTTGAACAAGTTTTCTACAAATCCAAGAAAAATGATACTAGTATAAGACATGTAACTAGAATAAAAATATGTTTTTCAAGTAAAAATTGTAAAAACATTGTTGATGAAGTACTGTTATAATTATATATAATTTTCTTAAAATGTTGGTTTCATTCACATTTTTCGTGCTAAAATGTTACAACCTGAACGACGCCTGAACCTGGCTTGACCCCCCCCCCCCGGTTTGATCCTGGGTACGACCTTGCACCACCTCCATACAACCACGTTGCACGTTTAATTTGCACCACCTCCATTTACAACCACGTTGCACGTTTAATTTGCACCAGCTCCATTTTAGTTTAAATTGAAACGAGCTCCATTTAACTTAATTTGCAACGAGTCCTATTTCAGGTTAAATTGAAACGAGGTCCAGTTATTTTAAATGGAAATGAAGTTCAGTTTAGTTTGATAAGCAATAGCCACCAGGTTAAATTAATTTGCAACGAGCTCCATTTAGTTTAAATGGAAACGAGGCCCAGTTTATTTAAATTTGCAACGACCTGCAGTTTAAATAAGTGCGATTGATTTGCGAATCAGGTAAAAATATTTAAACAGGGTACGTTTCAATGATAGCTACGCTATCGCCATCTGGCCTTATTCCCCTGCACTCTGTTAAAAAAAATCACAATTATGTTTATCTCTGCGAAAGTAAATCTGTTTAAGAACTCCAGTTAAGTTCAATTTACAGTGACTTCCAGATTAGTATAATTTAAGACTACCTCTAGATCAGTTAAATTTGCAAACTACTTCCTTTCAGTTAAATTTGATACGACTTTCAGCTTGTTTAATTTGTAGGATGTCCAGCCTAGTTTATTTTGCAACGAGCTCCAGTTTAGTTTAATTTGCAATGTGCTGAAGTTTAGTTTATTTTGAAAGAGTTGAAGTTTAGTTTAATTTGCAACTAGCTCCAGTTTAGTTTAATTTGCAACGAGCTTCAGTTTAGTTTATTTTGCAATGTGCTAAAGTTTAGTTTATTTTGAAAGAGTTGAAGTTTAGTTTAATTTGCAACTAGCTCCAGTTTAGTTTAATTTGCAACGAGCTTCAGTTTAGTTTATTTTGCAATGTGCTGAAGTTTAGTTTATTTTGAAAGAGTTGAAGTTTAGTTTAATTTGCAACTAGCTCCAGTTTAGTTTAATTTGCAACGAGCTCCAGTTTAGTTTAATTTGCAATGTGCTGAAGTTTAGTTTATTTTGAAAGAGTTGAAGTTTAGTTTAATTTGCAACGAGCTCCAGTTTAGTTTAATTTGCAATGTGCTGAAGTTTATTTTATTTTGAAAGAGTTGAAGTTTAGTTTAATTTGCAACTAGCTCCAGTTTAGTTTAATTTGCAACGAGCTTCAGTTTAGTTTATTTTGCAATGTGCTGAAGTTTAGTTTATTTTGAAAGAGTTGAAGTTTAGTTTAATTTGCAACTAGCTCCAGTTTAGTTTAATTTGCAACGAGCTCCAGTTTAGTTTAATTTGCAATGTGCTGAAGTTTAGTTTATTTTGAAAGAGTTGAAGTTTAGTTTAATTTGCAACTAGCTCCAGTTTAGTTTATTTTGCAATGTGCTGAAGTTTAGTTTATTTTGAAAGAGTTGAAGTTTAGTTTAATTTGCAACTAGCTCCAGTTTAGTTTATTTTGCAATGTGCTGAAGTTTAGTTTATTTTGAAAGAGTTGAAGTTTAGTTCAATTTGCAACTAGCTCCAGTTTAGTTTATTTTGCAACTAGCTCCAGTTTAGTTTAATTTGCAATGTGCTGAAGTTTAGTTTATTTTGAAAGAGTTGAAGTTTAGTTTAATTTGCAACTAGCTCCAGTTTAGTTTATTTTGCAATGTGCTGAAGTTTAGTTTATTTTGAAAGAGTTGAAGTTTAGTTCAATTTGCAACTAGCTCCAGTTTAGTTTATTTTGCAATGGTCTTCAATGTAGTTTAATTTGCGATGACTTACAGTTTAGTTTTTTTTGTCGACATGTTCGTAGTGTTGACGGCAATAGCACTCAATGGCAATGGCTTGATAGAAGTGGGTTATTTGTATAGAATGATTCGGCTTCAAGGAATTGAAGTGCAGCAGGTGTTTGCGAGGGTTACATCTACTGTCGACAAGAGCTTCAATTCAGCACTTCGCAATTCTTCTTGTTTTACAAAAAACTTGTTTTAATAAGATTAATGGAATACACTTAGGGAACTTTGTAGAAAACACACACACTGATTGGCCATACACTGTCTTGCAATTTTTAGAGAAAAATTTAGTTTCCTTTTATTTTTAATATATCATAATTTTATAAAGTATGCCAACGAAATGCGATATTAAAATATGTAGAAATTAAGATACAATCGGCTTGAGCAACGTTTAGGTATAAAAATCCTAAAGTCTAGATAGAAAAATATCATAAATACGCAATAGTGGGGAGGTAAAGGTAAATCGGGAAAGGCGGCACTTGAACTTGAAATATCAAGTTGTAATGATCAAAAGTCAAATCATGCCTGGCTAGTGAACCGCGGCCGAGATGAAGGGCAACAACGATAGTTTTCAATTTCTCTAATATATCCCTGAATGTAGTAGTTTCACGGCAAAATAAATGTAAATTTTTTAAGTGAAAACTTCTATAGCGACGTCTACGAAATCCTATTTATTAGATGGGCATATACGTACAATTTCGCGACAGTATAATTCAGTTACGTTACGGTATGAATAACTTCAAAGTGAATTAAATGATAAAATATGATTTAATGCAACATCTGATTTTGTGTTAAAGGTTATGTTGCAAAACCGCTGATTTACTCGTAGGCTATGTTATATTATTATTTATTTATTGATCATTGTTAAAGAAAAAGGTTATTATTAAATAGTTTTGATCAGTTAATAAATATAAAAATTTGTTTAAATTTTGAAAAATATTAATTTAAATAATTCAATACCACGATAATAACCAGTTATGCATTTTTTAATCCAAATTTTGAAATGAAAACATTCTTAGGCGCATCTGATACTTTTTAAGAACTGATTTCAAATGAATTTGTTAATAAAATTTGTAGACCTATTTAGTAAATATCTAATAAATGTTTTGTTACCTACATTATTATATTATTAAATACAATGAATATTAGTCTATGTTAAATACACTTCTCAAATAAAGATACGGGCTAGAACCGTACAATCATAAAAATGTAGGCTATATAAAAACTATTTAATAAACTAAAACATAAAATAAAGAGATGTTATTTAAACTTTATTGAAACGATGGTTTCACTTTCTTTTTTTAAAGGCTTAATTTTGTACAAGGAGATATTAATTTAGATATGATATTAATTAAATAATAACTAATAGGTAATTGTGAGATTTAGCGGCCACCTAAGATATTTTGGAAAATTTTTCAAAACCACCAAACAGTTTCAATATCCACAAGATTTTTTTATTGACTTCGGAAAGCTATTTTAAAAAAATTTAAAGTAGGGTAAAAAATTTAATTTGGAGGCATAAGTGTGAATGGGCCGCAGAGTGATACAAATGTTTCGTGACGTCACAGTGCGGCGTATTTATTTTGGCTTAATTTTTATGGTTTTTGAATACGTATATTTAAATATACTTATAAAGTATCCAGTTACGATAGATTTGGTTTTAAATTTATAAATTACTATATACCTATATTAAAATATACCTAAAAATGTACAGTCAGGATAGATTTGCTTTTAATTTTATATATTACCTAAATGCTTAAATGTATAAAATTAGAACTAAATCTATCCTGACTGGATACTTCAAAGATATATTTCAATATAGATATATAAAATTAACCTTCCCTGGCAATAACAAAAATAATATTTATCAATATAGCTTCAAGCCATGTATTTGATTCAAAAGTTTAGATTGCTAAAACTTCAACTACAGTTGTGACGTCACTGTATCACTTCGCACCCCATTCACAACTTATGCCTCCGCACTGAATTTTCTACCGTACTTTAAATTGAAAAAAACCTTTCCGAAGTCAATTTAAAAAAACATTCTTGTGGATATCGTCCTATTTGGTGGTTTTGAACAATTTTCCAATATATCGTAGGTGGTCACTAGATCTCCCAATTACCTATAAATAAATTATTATAATATAAAGTAGTTAACAAATAGTGTCAATAGTTTAATGAACATTAAAGTCAAATAATACACAATTAAGGAAAAGTAATTCAAGTATAAATTGATGGTTTTGACCCTAGAATTAGACAATATCAGGTAACCAACATTTCAGAAATACTGTATTAGGTAAGTGTAAGTAAAGGCTTTAAGTTTTAAGTATTCAAAGGATTACTAAATAAGAATAATTTTTCAAAAAGTATTGTCAAAACTTTTGATATCTTTATAAACATGTAAATAATTTAATGCAAATGAAGCTAAACTTAAATGATTAATTTGTCATTCATTAAACCAAATATATATCTTTTACCTTTATGTTTTTAATACAAAATGTTCAATTATAATTCACGTTTAGCTATAAGACATTCAAGAAGTATGCAATATGTTTTGTATAAATTATATGTGCGTAAAAAGAGTAATATTAACAAGCCTATAGAGAATGCCAGAAAACATATTACGAACATTATTAATAACAGATAAAATAAAAAGACCCTCAAAGAAATTATTAAATAATTTTCCCTAATTAAATTAATATTTTTTGTATTTTAATATGTCACCATTCGATTTGTATGTTTTTGGCACTTTAATGTAATCATTCTTAAAATAACAATAAATATATTTTGAGTTAATAACATTAATTTAAATTAGTTAGATGTTTCAATTAATTCAGTAATACAAATTCCTATGGAACCAAATTATAAACCTTGTTGTAGTTTTACCAACTTAAAATATAACATAAATGTAATAGTACAACTTATTACATAGCGATAATGTTATCAAAGAATTCACCCTTCTCTATCTCTTTCTTATTAATTTCTGTCACATCAGCTATTATTTCTTTTGTTTCCTCTAAATTCTCCTTAATCTTCTCCTCTAAGTCTCTTCTCATAACTTCTACTACAGCATTATTCTCTGTTCTCAACTGTTCCCTCATATGCTCTATCATTCTCTTATTTTCTTCCTTTAGGCTTTCGAATTTCTTATCCAACCTACTCATTTCCAACCTACTTGAGGCAAATCCTCTGTTCATCTCTTCTCTCATCTCCTTATTTTCCTCTCTCCCTTTTAGACTCATTTCCATGAGAGATCTCATCATTTCCCTCAATTCTTCATTCTCATTATTTCCCCGTTTTTGTTGTTGGGTTTGCATAGGTAGTAGTCCCCTAGCTTCATCTACTTGTGTTTCCACCTCACTCTCTTCTATAGGCATATCTGTGCCTTCCGTTTCTGTCTCTTGTATTTCTAGGCTTGTCCCTTTTTCCTGGTCCCCTACAACTACCAGCTCGCCTATAATATTTTCCTCCCTGTTTTCGATCCCCTCCTGAAAACTAACAAATCTCCCCTGAGCAGCCCCTTCTGTTTCTATCGCCCTTTTCCGCCTACTCTTTTCTAATTGTTCCCCTTTTTCTGTTTTTTTAGCTTTTTCTCTCCGCAAATTGTATAATTCCCTCTCATCAGACATATTTAAGCTATTAGTAAACTTATTTTACAAAACAACCTAGCCTTGACTATTCAACTCAGTGTTTAATTTTACAAAATTTTTTCTAAATCTATTTCCAGTTCAAATGTTTTTCATATAAAAAGTTCTAAATTAATTTTATTTCAAAATCTCTCTAAATAAATTTTATCGAGCCCCACGTTGTTGCGCCATTTGTAAAGTTATTTTTATAACAGACGCAACGGGGTTTTACTATTTATTATTTTATTGAATGATATTTAATTTCTATTTAAAACCAAACAAAAACTACTCAAGAACAATTCATTAACATTTATTATTACAATTTCATCTCAACATTAAACAATACACACAAAACAAAATTTTACAACTTAACAATTTTTAACAAAATATACTAACTCTTATTTTCTTTTAATTTTAGAGTTACACAATTTTAATACCCTTGGCTAATTCTACGATCTCTTAGTATCTCGGGGTTATAGCATGGGCTATATTTTTTTTTAATTCTTAGGTTAATTAAATAAATTTTGAACAAACAATATTAAATTTTGAAAATGCAAAAAAGGCTAAACTATTTGAACTGGATTATTTCTTATTTCTTACTATTAATTAACTACAAGATATTCTAATATACAAATTTAAACTTCCTTATTATCTTAATGTCCATTAAAATTGCTTTTTATAGCGCTAATAACTTATCACATATCGAAATTTCAGTTAGCTTACGTAAGATTCCATTCTCTCCAAATTTGACTTTTTACACACTTAAATTCGTTTTATTTACTTCACTTTATATTAATACAGTATTACATTTTGTAATTCACTTCTCCTTAATTTAGTTTGGCCAATCTTCTTAACAAAACGGTATAATTTAGACGAACTCTTTCCAAATAAATAGAATTTTGACTGCACAGCAAGGTCTGCTTCCTCTAGTAGCGTCACCCACGCTAGAATGCTCTAACTACGCGTCCTTAGATTTTCTTTTAAAAATGTTACAAATATGGCGGCCTTCTTCTTAAAAAAAACACATATGGGTTATAATTTAGTTCGATTTCTTTCCACTAGACTTTACATCAGACTTACTTTCTTCTGTTTTTACAGCTGATGTTTCCTTGACTTTCACACATGTTAATGTCAACGAACTATTTTCACCGTTTTACAGCTGATGCGTCCACAATGAGCTTGTTTAGAATGGCGTTTTAACTTGGTTAAACCTGGTTGAAACTTACTGTTTTAATTTCCTATCCTCAACAAACCTTCCAGTGTTTATTTTATTAATATTATTAGTGTGTGAAGTGTCTTTGTGTTTTACTTTTGTGATATTTCCGAATTGTGTGTGTTTTGAGTGGATTCAAAGAACATAACCTTTCAATTTTCTTTTGTTTACAAACGTGTTCACTTTCTCCTTCAAGTAATTACTTAGGCCCTATGTTACTACAGTTTACAAATTTGTTTACACATAACTATTATTAGATTATCTTATTTTAATTTATGTGTTAGGTTATTTGATATAACAAATTTCCTAATACATTTCCAGTTCAAAAACCTTGTTTACAATTCTATGCTTTTACCTAAATTTAGTTTTCATTTAACCTAACCAATATCTTAATGAATTTCTTTCTAAATTTTGAGTGAGTTATTTCTCATCTATTTTCCAATTCTTAAATAATATTATATAGCCCATTCTATAAATGTTACAATATATATATATATATATATATATATATATATATATATATATATATATATATATATATATATATATTTAGAGTCAACACTTTTCTTAAACAAGTCTTGAATGTTTAAAAGGTTTAGAAATGGTTCTGGAAAATAATGAAGACTACATGACAGCAGATAATGATAAAATGAAATACAGATTGAAAAATGTTAGCAATTTTCTAGACAGCCAGCAACAATTACTACGTCTGATCGTTCAGGTAAGAGAATATTTTGCATCAGGCGTAGCTTTATAGATTCTGTTTAGTTTAAATATAGCCTGAATTATTTTTAATTATTCCAGTAAAAAATTCTTACTGCCTTGGGCTTACTTATTTTATTTGCTTATTTGTTTAGTAATCTTACAACATAAATATACAGTATGTTAACACTTTTAACAAATATAGTTTTCAAACATATCAAGTGTCTAAGTAGCTAGTTTTAAATATTACACACACAAACATATACCACATATCACAACTAACACCACACATCAACTCATAATACTATCGTTTATTCCCTATTGCATAATGTAAACACACACACACACACACACACACACACACACATACTCACACACACACAGACGCGAATGCGCCCCCCCCCACACACACATGCAATAACACACACGCGCGCACGCACGCACACACGTCCACACACGCGCGCGTACACACACATACATACATATTACATGTTTAATATTTAGAAAATATGCTCACGATGCCAGTTTTAGAAAACCGTCTAGAAAATATTACATTAATATTTTTAACAGAACATTTTACGTTAGCTCTGTGATTAGAGCTACCACGATATGAACATCAAAATTAGAAAAGAGGATTAGAATTATAAACCCTCTGTTCCACCGTAGATTCGTTGCCTCACTTCAGACGTTCTTCCATTATTTAAAGGATCCAAATTGAAAACTTCAAATAAACAAATTCCTGAACAAACAAAAGAAGAAGAGAAGATTCTATTTCTTATGAAACTAAATGGGAGGGAAACAAACAAAAGAGAACTTTGTTAAAGAAAACAAGTTTGGGAACTACAGACTTTTTTAAACTATGTTTTCAGCCCTCGTTTTTGCATTTATTTTGCACACTAAATTTTTCAAAAAAGTGCTTCATCAAAGAGTTGTTGATATTTGGAATAATAGAATTAAAAAAAAATAAGTTTCTAATAATTTAGGAAGATCAAAATATAAATGTGAGCCCGTTTAATTAAAGTAAATTATAAATATCAGATTCTCGTCCTTTTTCACTTTACCTATATTCAATAAAATGGAATTGGTTTTTTTTTTTTTTTAAACCCAGCAGCAAAATCAACGACATTTACAACACTACTGGAGTTTACAAACTAACTTGCAGTTCATGCCCCAGTTTTTACATAGGCCAGACAGGGAGGTCATTTCACACACGTTACCAAGAACATATAAAAGCACTAAAAAACAATAACTACCAATCAAACTTCGCCGATCATCTCAACTCCACAAAACACGACTACACAGACATAACATCTAACTTACAAATTCTTCATAAACAACACAGAAATAACCAACGCTACACAACCGAACAATACGAAATATATAGGCACTTCAAACTACACCCTACACACATACTCAATACACAATTACATTACAACTCACACGCACTTTTTGACATCATAACTCCTAATACACACAAAATACACCCACACCACCAAAATATCCCACCTCCACCCTAACCTACGTAAACCTTGAGATCAGTTACGGTCTGAGTTGACAAAGGGACACATCTCCCGAAACGGCCGTCCTCAACACAAAAAAGTAAGTGCTACTATAGGCAAGTTAAAACATTTTTTAAAAAAGTTGTAAGTAATTGGTTTTTATTTAAAAAATTACTTATATTATTTTCAAACGAATGCCCAAACACGTCTTGTTACTGTAACAAGAATATGCTTGTAATACATATTTATACACTTTCTATTGTAAATATTAAACCTTCATTTCACAAGTTTTTGACCTTCTTAAAACCGTTACAGCTAGAAGAAAGTATAAGCGAAAGCTTTACAACAAGATTCGGTTCCAAATTACTAATTCCGACGGTTCAGACGAGCAATATGCGCAGTTTCATATTCCCTTCGATCTTGATTGCTTTGATAAATTTTCTGTCAGCTCAAAATTTGCAATATCCTTTTCCGGAACTGATTTTGTGCTTTGATTCTAGCTGACGGAAACAGGATTCTTTTTTTAAACAAACAAACGTCAATGAAAGAGAGATGAGAGCTTCTTCATTTCCCAAGGAGACCAAGATCAATGGGTATCGACAGAGATTGATAACTGTAAACCCTCAGTTTATGAGTGTCCTTTAAGTTGTGGCAGTAGTGTTTTTTATTATTTCAATTGTGTATTTAACCTCTGTTGTAACAATAAACAGCAGGACAAAAGGAAAAACTCTAACGGTCATTCGCTTTTCTTAACATTTTAAAGTAAAAAAAAAGTAATAGAACTAGTAAGTCTACTCCAGACTTGTAAAACAAAATTAGAAGGTTTACCCGGTATTTTCAGTGTATGTCATATTTTATCGATGCTGTATTGTTTGGAAAAGGTAGAAATAATAGCTGGTCAGAAATGATAAAACTTATTAAAGAAATACTACTATCCAACAGAGAGTCCATAAACAGGCCTCATGTCTACGGAATAGATGGCAAAAGTCTGTGAACTAATGGCAAAAGTAAGACAGAAGGATGTTATATTTAACGACGTAAGTCAATACATTTGCTACAAAAAATAAGACGGATTATAATTGATGTTAGTGAAAACAATTACATTGACGCTTTTTAAAACATTCATATTTATTACTTTATTTAACCTAAAATACTATGTGCAGTAAGTAAATACAGTGTTAAAAGACATCAAAAGAAACTTACCCTAAGGATGCGGAACGGGCTTTCTGTGAGAAGACACACTTCCCTCTCGCCAGGGTTGCCCAAAGGATCTGCCCGGCTCTTCTTGGAGTCTTGGCGGATCATCAGTTTCATTTCCGAGTTGTCCAGCGATTTCTTGTTCTGGCGGTGTGAGTTTTGCTGCACAAGCGGCGAGATGGACTTTTGCATGCCAAGCTGTAACACGCAGAAAATCTATACAGTTATATGACTAAGCGTCGTGCTACACACGCCTTTGTAAAGTTCGGTGCACAAGTGGTGAGATGGACTTTTGCATTTTAAGCCTCTAACATATAGAAAACCTTTACAGCTGTACGACTACGCTAGTCGTGTATGCGTCATGATACACAGACATTTGTAAAGTGCGCTACTTAAGAGTTGAGATGGACTTTTGCATTTTAAGCTTCTAACATATAGAAAACCTTTACAGCTGTACGACTACGCTAGTCGCGTATGCGTCATGATACACAGACATTTGTAAAGTGCGCTACTTAAGAGTTGAGATGGATTTTTGCATTTTAAGCCTCTAACATATAGAAAACCTTTACAGCTGTACGACTACGCTAGTCGCGTATGCGTCATGATACACAGACATTTGTAAAGTGCGCTACTTAAGAGTTGAGATGGACTTTTGCATTTTAAGCCTCTAACATATAGAAAACCTTTACAGCTGTACGACTACGCTAGTCGTGTATGCGTCATGATAAACAAATCTTATAAAACAAGAGGTGCATAATTGTTAGAACTATTATTAAGATTAAGTCCCGAACTATTTACAAAACTTTAATAATATAATATAAACACATAAGTTGTGTAATGAAACTATATAGAACCTATATCAGATAGTCGTGACAAATGACTTGAAGGAGCCTAAACATACATCGCAAACAGACTATCGATGCACCCGAAGAAAGTTAGATCCCAGCAAGGGGTAAGTAAAGACAAGAACTAGATACGGCAATACTTGGAAACATTACTAGACCTGATATACAAAAGGAAAATATGACAAAAGGGGCGATTCACATCTTCCTGTCCCTGTTCTCAATAAACAATTCATCAATAAATCTGAAAATTATTGAACCATTGTTTAATTTTTATCACCAACAAAACACAACTCAGTATAACACATCGAAGACTGAAGATATTTATAAAACCAACCACAGATAGTACCAGAGCAAGCTGGATTTATGAGTGGCGGAGCAGCAGGGGATACCAGGCAATGAATTAGAAATCCAGAGAATATAGCTGTCCTTTGCTACAACTGTGCGCGCAGTGCTGTCCAACATAAAGAGGTTATGATTGCGGTAAAAAAATATAAAGATAAATCTCAGTCGTTTTGTAAGCAGAAATGTGTACAACTGTATTAAAATGTTTTTACATGAACTTAGTCCAGTCAACGAACAGACTTTCTTTCTCAAAATCTTTCGAAATGAATGGATATTTCAATCTATAAGACATTTTAAAATATGTAGTATCCTATAAGCAACCTCCTTCCCGGTTTTTTTCAGGTTTTGAAAAATTCTCTAATAGGTTAAAATGCTAGAAATAAAAAAAAAATAAGATAACAAACATTTTGTATTCCATGTTAAAGCTCATTAATAAATTACAAAACATATCTCACTTCCTTTTCCCGATATATTTCTTACCATTTCTGAGTTACAAACATATTCCTATAACATTTATGATGCAACACTGGCAACACGGATGCCGTAAAACGACTGATTTTTCACGTCATTATAAATAGTAAATAATCCGTGATTTAAATTCTGTTCGCAGTATTTTTCGTTCAAATGAAAAGTTATATGTCTAGGGTGCCGTATATTATGTAACACAGATGTATCTAACACACAGTTCTATTTAACATGAGAGAGGTGCCGTGTGTTATATAATACACTGGTCTACCCAACATGTTTAAGGAACCGTGTGCCTTCTAGTATGCAGTTATATCTAACGCTTTAGGTTACCGTGTGTTATCTAGCAAACACATACATTTAACACGTTTGGGATGCCGTAGCATATGTTAAGCAACACAGATGTAACTGCACTGTTTTATCTTTGGGTTGCCTTAAGCTATCTACTATACTTATTATTATTTATTATTACTAAAACTAAGATGGGCCTTATCGGTGTAAAATACTTCACTACAGCCTTTGTACTCTCTTCCCATCCCTACCACAGGACTAGCTTAGTGAATACCTACTTCTTTGCAGAAACCAAGTACCCACCTGATGCTAAATCTTCTGATATCCTCTGGTGTACATACCTGCCAGCCAAACCACTTTCCCTTGCAGCTCCCAAAGCAGGGCACTCACAGAATACTTGGGTTAGGCATTCCTCTTGGCCCTCGTCGCATCTCTTACACACAGGTGACCTAGATCTTCCAATTTTGTATTGGAACCCCCTCAGATTTCCAAGGCCTGTGACCAGCTCTACAGTAACTCTGAGATGAGGTCTACTTAAGGAGAGTAGTTCTTTGCCCCCCCCCCAAGTCTCCCGAGTAACTCCACGGTACCGTGGATTTATTGCACCCCAAGGACGCATTCCATTATTCCCTGCACAACCTGTCTAAATGTGCCGTGATCCTCTTGCATCCCTCCTGAGGCGGCATGCTCACTGCTCTCAGCAACGATCCTTGAGTTATACACCCTTGTTTTGCTAAGGCGTCAGCTCTTTCATTCCCTATATAGTCAGAATGTCATAGAATCCAGGTTAGGTTGAGCAAATTATATTTACCCAGCTCTGCTAGAGAAGGTATCTCAACCACCAGCCTAGAGCTGGTACTAGCTTTAACTAAAGCCTTCAGAGATGCCTGACTATCAGAGCAAATCCAGATGGCCTTTCTCCTCTTGCCAGACTCTATTACTTCCTCAGCACATAGTTTGATCGCGAGCACCTTCGCCTGGAAAACAGTTGTAGTCTTCCAGGCGATGACAAAATCTGTCTTGGTGTCTCGGTCCACTAAATCCTGCTCCCATACCTTCCTTCATCTTGGACCCATCTGTGAACCAGATTTCACCATGTTTGGGTCTACACTCTGCCCATGCCTCTGTCGCAGGAATATGGATTTTGTAATTTCCTTTTTCCCTTTTAAGAGACAGTTTATTATCCTGAAGTTTTATCCAGAGCTTCTTCAGTGAATCACCAAGTAGCTGTTTATGACGTTTGCTACTTGTCTTTCACAGCCCGGAGCAGGTATGCATTTTTCATTGCCTCCATCCTAATTTTGAAGACTAAAGGATGGAAAACTCAACATAACCCTCATGGCCGCACATGGTGTGCTCCTTCTTGTAGCTGTTGTGCCTCTAAGGAAGAGCCCCTACAGGCGGTCCAACACACTTTTACTTGTTTCTTTCAGTGCCCTGTCCAACCAGACGATTGAGCAAAGACCAACCTCGGCACCACAATGGCAGAATAAATCCAGTACATCTGACGTAGACTCAAACCCCATCTCATGCCTAGCGCTTCTGCATTGCCAGAACGTAGCTATGGCTTTTTTACACTTATCCTCCAAGGTAAGAACCTCAAATTCTAACCACCGCAAGATCCGTGGTTGAGAATTTTTGAATCACCTTGGCTTCTAGTCCTCTGACTATCACACATGCCCTGTGCCCCTCATATTCCCCACTTGCATAGGTGCGCCCGGCTGCAACCAGACCCCCCTTATACCGTTCCCGACTAGCCACGGTTCTTGCACCAACGCAAGCGCTGGTAATGTGTGCCTCACATTTAAACACCTGGTTATCTACTTCACAGTTCTATGTGAAAACATTACTAAAATGGTTTCTTCTTTGACTAATACATTTGTTTAAAATTATGTCGTTTAGAACATGCCACCCGTTACAACCGGTTATGTTTACGTTTTACAGAAGAATAAACAAGAAGTTTAGTAGGAATTACTAAGCGATATAAATCAAGTACAAACATAATTACAGTTCAGGGGAATAACACACAAACACTTGAGATAGATAGATTGGCTTGCTAAGCTTATCTATAAGTTATATATAAAAACTGGTAAAAGTACTTGATTCTGTTAATTTGCAAACTTAATAAAATACCACTTATGCAGTTATCAAATATTTCGGGTGAAAATAGATTTAAACGCTTGAAAGAAGTAATCTTCAAAAATATTATTTTTATTTACCGATAAGTTTCAACAGTCATCAAAGAGCAATTTGCAGTTTACTATGCTGGAATTGTTTATAAATAAATTTTAATTTTAACTTTCTCTGAAACAGTTTCTGTTTTCATTCTATCCCTCATTCTACAAATGAAAACTTAAAAACTGATTCTTTCGTCTAATCTTTGCCGTAACCTCAACAAAAATCCCTAGAAATCTTTTCGCCAAGACTTTTCCTTCCTTCACTTAACAGTAGTCTTACTACCAAACCCTATAAATCGCTTCGTCAATGTGTTTATTGCTTTTTTTTTGCAGGAACCTTATTACCAAACTCTACAACTTGTTTTGCCACTCTCTATTTTCCCATTTACAAATCGTTTCGCTTGTCTCTTCCTTCCTTCCCATTGCAGTAGCCTTACTACCAACTCTACAAATCGTTTCGCTTGTCTCTTCCTTCCTTCCCATTGCAGTAGCCTTACTACCAACTCTACAAATCGTTTCGCTTGTCTCTTCCTTCCATCCTATTGCAGTAGCCTTACTAAGAACTCTACAACTCGTTTCGCTTGTCTCTTCCTTCCATCCCATTGCAGTAGCTTTACTACCAACTCTACAAATCGTATCACTTGTATCTTCCTTTCTTCCCTTTGCAGTAGCCTCACTACCAACTCTACAAATCGTTTCGCTTGTCTCTTCCTTTCTTCCCTTTTCAGGAACGTTACTACCAACTCTACAAATCCTTTCGCTTGTCTTTTCCTTTCTTCCCTTTGCAGGAACGTTACTACCAACTCTACAAATCGTTTCGCTTGTCTCTTCCTTTCTTCCCTTTGCAGGAACGTTACTACCAACTCTACAAATCCTTTCGCTTGTCTCTTCCTTTCTTCCCTTTGCAGGAACGTTACTACTAATCCCCATAAAATATTTCGATTACTTCCTTCCGCACTTACCTCCGCCAATCCCTTTGTCTCTTCCTCGATCATAACGCCAACACCACTTCTTAAGAAAACGTTTCTACGGTGTCTTTATTAATTTATGTGTCATTTTTACTATTTTGTAGGTATTTGTTTAGTGATTTTATTGTACGAGTATGTGGATTGCTTCTATCAGATGCGTACATTGTTTGTTCGCTTGTCTCTTCCTTTCTTCCCATTGCAGTAGCCATACTACCAACTCTACAAATCGTTTCGCTTGTCTCTTCCTTTCTTCCCTTTGCAGGAACGTTACTACCAACTCTACAAATCCTTTCGCTTGTCTTTTCCTTTCTTCCCTTTGCAGGAACGTTACTACCAACTCTACAAATCGTTTCGCTTGTCTCTTCCTTCCTTCCCATTGCAGTAGCCATACTACCAACTCTACAAATCGTTTCGCTTGTCTCTTCCTTTCTTCCCTTTGCAGGAACGTTACTACCAACTCTACAAATCGTTTCGCTTGTCTCTTCCTTTCTTCCCTTTGCAGGAACGTTACTACCAACTCTACAAATCGTTTCGCTTGTCTCTTCCTTCCTTCCCATTGCAGTAGCCTTACTACCAACTCTACAAATCGTTTCGCTTGTCTCTTCCTTCCTCCCATTGCAGTAGCCATACTACCAACTCTACAAATCGTTTCGCTTGTCTCTTCCTTTCTTCCCTTTGCAGGAACGTTACTACCAACTCTACAAATCCTTTCGCTTGTCTCTTCCTTTCTTCCCTTTGCAGGAACGTTACTACTAATCCCCATAAAATATTTCAATTACTTCCTTCCGCACTTACCTCCGCCAATCCCTTTGTCTCTTCCTCGATCATAACGCCAACACCACTTCTTAAGAAAACATTTCTACGGTGTCTTTATTAATTTATGTGTCATTTTTACTATTTTGTAGGTATTTGTTTAGTGATTTTATTGTACGAGTATGTGGATTGCTTCTATCAGATGCGTACATTGTTTGTTCGCTTGTCTCTTCCTTCCTTCCCATTGCAGTAGCCATACTACCAACTCTACAAATCGTTTCGCTTGTCTCTTCCTTTCTTCCCGTTGCAGGAACGTTACTACCAACTCTACAAATCCTTTCGCTTGTCTCTTCCTTTCTTCCCTTTGCAGGAACGTTACTACTAATCCCCATAAAATATTTCAATTACTTCCTTCCGCACTTACCTCCGCCAATCCCTTTGTCTCTTCCTCGATCATAACGCCAACACCACTTCTTAAGAAAACGTTTCTACGGTGTCTTTATTAATTTATGTGTCATTTTTACTATTTTGTAGGTATTTGTTTAGTGATTTTATTGTACGAGTATGTGGATTGCTTCTATCAGATGCGTACATTGTTTGTTCGCTTGTCTCTTCCTTCCTTCCCATTGCAGTAGCCATACTACCAACTCTACAAATCGTTTCGCTTGTCTCTTCCTTCCTTCCCATTGCAGTAGCCATACTACCAACTCTACAAATCGTTTCGCTTGTCTCTTCCTTTCTTTCCTTTGCAGGAACGTTACTACCAACTCTACAAATCCTTTCGCTTGTCTCTTCCTTTCTTCCCTTTGCAGGAACATTACTACTAATCCCCATAAAATATTTCAATTACTTCCTTCCGCACTTACCTCCGCCAATCCCTTTGTCTCTTCCTCGATCATAACGCCAACACCACTTCTTAAGATAATGTTTCTACGGTGTCTTTATTAATTTATGTGTCATTTTTACTATTTTGTAGGTATTTGTTTAGTGATTTTATTGTACGAGTATGTGGATTGCTTCTATCAGATGCGTACATTGTTTGTTCGCTTGTCTCTTCCTTCCTTCCCATTGCAGTAGCCATACTACCAACTCTACAAATCGTTTCGCTTGTCTTTTCCTTTCTTCCCTTTGCAGGAACGTTACTACCAACTCTACAAATCCTTTCGCTTGTCTTTTCCTTTCTTCCCTTTGCAGGAACGTTACTACCAACTCTACAAATCGTTTCGCTTGTCTTTTCCTTCCTTCCCATTGCAGTAGCCATACTACCAACTCTACAAATCGTTTCGCTTGTCTCTTCCTTTCTTCCCTTTGCAGGAACGTTACTACCAACTCTACAAATCCTTTCGCTTGTCTCTTCCTTTCTTCCCTTTGCAGGAACGTTACTACTAATCCCCATAAAATATTTCAATTACTTCCTTCCGCACTTACCTCCGCCAATCCCTTTGTCTCTTCCTCGATCATAACGCCAACACCACTTCTTAAGAAAACGTTTCTACGGTGTCTTTATTAATTTATGTGTCATTTTTACTATTTTGTAGGTATTTGTTTAGTGATTTTATTGTACGAGTATGTGGATTGCTTCTATCAGATGCGTACATTGTTTGTTCGTGTAATAAGATATTTTCTTTTATAAAATCTGTATATATCATGTAAGATATATTTGTTCTTCATAATTTATACTATAATTCTATAATACAGAAGTATTAATTTTACTTCTGAAATTAAAATCTTACTTGTGTGTATTCTTATTGCAATTCAAAAATATTTTTTAATATCATAGCATTTTTGAAATGCAAGAAATGCAAGTTCCATTTTATCGCGATGGAATCCCTATTCAGAAATTACATTTTATTTTACGACACTAATTAAAAAACCATCTACTATAAAAATGGATCAAAAAATTATATATTTGTACATAAATGCTGTTAATATAATATTTTAATAGAAATATAAATTAACGAGTTTTACACTTCTAGGAAGCCGTTCTTCCTAGGTCGATGAAGTAGTGATTTGCAAACAGAGAGAGACCTACCAGGGTCACTAAAAATTAAGTTTACAAAGCTAAAAGGTCAATATTATTCAACTTAATATAAAACTTACTTCAAATAATGAATATGTATCTAACAAATCCTTAATATATTGAGTTGTTATTAATTGCATATTTGCAGGATGACGTGTAGGCCTACAAACCAACCCATTGAACTAACTGAAGGAATGTTAAAACGCACCTACCTTCAGGCTCTTCACACTCGTTGTGTTTAGTTAATATTGATTTACTCGGTTAAAAATACCATTTATATTACGAGTACATTTACACAAAAAGTATTTTAATGCACTATGAATGATTTAAGTGCGTTAAATAACTTCTAATTTCTCAACTTAAAAGTTCTTCATTTCTAATATAGAGATACTTACTATCAAAAACATCTTTAAAGCGAAAATCTTCTGATTTATAACTCTGAGTAACTCATCAAAACCGGTAAACACTCTTAGCGCTACTTTATGTATAAACTGAACAAATAAAATTCAACTATCCAACAGGCACCATAATGACGTCATTGTAATAAAATTTTCCTTTTTGTTCTGTCTTCACACTTTGGTAGTACCATTGACAGTGAAGAATAAACGTTCTGCATCGATGAAAATATTACTGTAATCCTGACACCATACGATTGGTCACAGATAAACCTATCTTTAGATAAGCGCTTCTAGATTCGTCGATATGCACCATCTGTTGAGATAAGGATAAACCTTATGTAATATTATCACCTACTGATTGAGTACTTATGATTGATTTTTTTACTGAGCTGCATGATGTTGAAGCGGTGATGTCAACAGGCCAGTAAGTTCCCGAGGAAAATTCCCTGATAGATTTTTTATCGACACTTTTTATTAATTAATAGATTGGTAAAGAACTGTAATTTTACGGTAGCGAATTATTGTTAAAATTTTAATTAAGAAATATAAAACTTATAAATATTTTTTCTTGCTACTACAAATGAGAAGAGATTAAAGAAGAAACATTACCTGCTGCGTGTCCGCAGGAATGTCCTGGTCAGATCTCAGCCATCCGAAAGACCTAAACCACCTGTGAGAACGGGAAGCTGGCATTACCTGAAACACACAGGTTAAATAGGTTAGGTCTCATTACATACTAAGAATTTCGCTTAAAACAATATGATAATATGGAACGTCAACTGCATAGTCTCAGCTGTAACCAGGTCGAGAACAGGTATACTTCTGGTAAATGAGCATGCCCACGAGTCATAATATCTCTTTACTTCCAGAATCAAAGGAGCGTTATTTTTTGTTAGACCTACATAGGCCTAATTATAAAATCTCTTCCTTATTCAAGGGAATAACGGGAAATACCTGTTTGATACTGCGTGGGAGAGTATGTCGACATCATGTTTGCAACCCTGCACACGAGATCCTATGACACATCTACATTTCATTATATGGGACTTAATGCCCATTTATGTTATTGCCCATTCACAGTCCTTTTCCCGTCCTTCCTTAAGGATAATAGCGAAATTACCTAATCAACCTGAAATAATAATAGTAATAATAACAATAATCATATAGGAATAGTTAATCTGACTTGTTTCCTACTACACTTATATATTTTTGATTCCAAAATTTGTAGACTTTTATGAAAACTTTTAACTCTATATTAACTCTAACTATATTAAATAGGTTCAGTAAAAAATATTCGTTTTTATTTATTTATTAAAAACCTTCTGAAACAAGACTCAGATTCTTCTATTAATTGTTCTCTATCCACATGTCAGCACACAAGTGTATATCCACATGTATTTAATTGCCCTCTATAAACAAGGTGTAATTAATTGTTCTCTATACACATGCTGAGTATTTAATTGCCCTCTATACACAAGGTGTAACTAATTGTTCTCTATACACATGCTGAGTATTTAATTGCCATCTATACACAAGGTACGTAACTAAATGTTCTCTATACACATGCTGAGTATTTAATTGCCATCTATACACAAGGTACGTAACTAAATGTTCTCTATACACATGCTGAGTATTTAATTGCCATCTATACACAAGGTACGTAACTAAATGTTCTCTATACACATGCTGAGTATTTAATTGCCATCTATACACAAGGTACGTAACTAAATGTTCTCTATACACATGCTGAGTATTTAATTGCCATCTATACACAAGGTACGTAACTAAATGTTCTCTATACACATGCTGAGTATTTAATTGCCATCTATACACAAGGTACGTAACTAAATGTTCTCTATATACATGCTGAGTATTTAATTGCCCTCTATACACAAGGTATAACTAATTGTTCTCTATACACATGCTGAGTATTTAATTGCCATCTATACACAAGGTACGTAACTAAATGTTCTCTATACACATGCTGAGTATTTAATTGTCATCTATACACAAGGTACGTAACTAAATGTTCTCTATACACATGCTGAGTATTTAATTGTCATCTATACACATGGTACGTAACTAAATGTTCTCTATACACATGCTGAGTATTTAATTGTCATCTATACACAAGGTACGTAACTAAATGTTCTCTATACACATGCTGAGTATTTAATTGTCATCTATACACAAGGTACGTAACTAAATGTTCTCTATACACATGCTGAGTATTTAATTGTTCTCTATACACAAGGTACGTAACTAAATGTTCTCTATACACATGCTGAGTATTTAATTGTCATCTATACACAAGGTACGTAACTAAATGTTCTCTATACACATGCTGAGTATTTAATTGTTCTCTATACACAAGGTACGTAACTAAATGTTCTCTATACACATGCTGAGTATTTAATTGTCATCTATACACAAGGTACGTAACTAAATGTTCTCTATACACATGCTGAGTATTTAATTGTTCTCTATACACAAGGTACGTAACTAAATGTTCTCTATACACATGCTGAGTATTTAATTGTCATCTATACACAAGGTACGTAACTAAATGTTCTCTATACACATGCTGAGTATTTAATTGTCATCTATACACAAGGTACGTAACTAAATGTTCTCTATACACATGCTGAGTATTTAATTGTTCTCTATACACAAGGTACGTAACTAAATGTTCTCTATACACATGCTGAGTATTTAATTGTCATCTATACACAAGGTACGTAACTAAATGTTCTCTATACACATGCTGAGTATTTAATTGTCATCTATACACAAGGTACGTAACTAAATGTTCTCTATACACATGCTGAGTATTTAATTGCCATCTACGCACAAGGTACGTAACTAAATGTTCTCTATACACATGCTGAGTATTTAATTGCCCTCTATATACAAGGTGTAATTAATTGTTCTCTATACACATGCTGAGTATTAAATTGTAATCTATACACAAGGTACGTAACTAAATGTTCTCTATACACATGCTGAGTATTTAATTGCCATCTACGCACAAGGTACGTAACTAAATGTTCTCTATACACATGCTGAGTATTTAATTGCCCTCTATACACAAGGTGTAATTAATTGTTCTCTATACACATGCTGAGTATTTAATTGTCATCTATACACAAGGTACGTAACTAAATGTTCTCTATACACATGCTGAGTATTTAATTGCCATCTACACACAAGGTGTAATTAATTGTTCTCTATACACATGCTGAGTATTTAATTGCCATCTATACACAAGGTGTAATTAATTGTCCTCTATACACAAGGTAAGTAATTAAATGTTCTCTATACACATGCTGAGTATTTAATTGTCCTCTATACACAAGGTGTAATTAAATGTTCTCTGTACACATGCTGAGTATTTAATTGCCCTCTATACACAAGGTGTAATTAATTGTTCTCTATACACATGCTGAGTATTTAATTGTCATCTATACACAAGGTACGTAACTAAATGTTCTCTATACACATGCTGAGTATTTAATTGCCATCTACACACAAGGTGTAATTAATTGTTCTCTATACACATGCTGAGTATTTAATTGCCATCTATACACAAGGTGTAATTAATTGTCCTCTATACACAAGGTAAGTAATTAAATGTTCTCTATACACATGCTGAGTATTTAATTGTCCTCTATACACAAGGTGTAATTAAATGTTCTCTGTACACATGCTGAGTATTTAATTGCCCTCTATACACAAGGTGTAATTAATTGTTCTCTATACACATGCTGAGTATTTAATTGTCATCTATACACAAGGTACGTAACTAAATGTTCTCTATACACATGCTGAGTATTTAATTGCCATCTATACACAAGGTACGTAACTAAATGTTCTCTATACACATGCTGAGTATTTAATTGCCCTCTATACACAAGGTGTAATTAATTGTTCTCTATACACATGCTGAGTATTTAATTGCCATCTATACACAAGGTGTAATTAATTGTCCTCTATACACAAGGTAAGTAATTAAATGTTCTCTATACACATGCTGTGTATTTAATTGTATGCTATACACAATTTAAGTAATTAATTGTCCTCTATACACAAGGTAAGTAATTAAATGTTTGCTATACACATGCTGAGTCTTTAATTGCCATCTATACACAAGGTGTAATTAATTGTCCTCTATACACAAGGTAAGTAATTAAATGTTCTCTATACACATGCTGTGTATTTAATTGTATTCTATACACAATTTAAGTAATTAATTGTCCTCTATACACAAGGTAAGTAATTAAATGTTCTCTATACATATGCTGAGTCTTTAATTGACCTCTATACACAATTTAAGTAATTAATTGTCCTCTATACACAAGGTAAGTAATTAAATGTTCTCTATACACATGCTGAGTCTTTAATTGCCATCTATACACAAGGTGTAATTAATTGTTCTATATACACATGCTGAGTATTTAATTGCCATTTATACACAAGGTACGTAACTAAATGTTCTCTATACACATGCTGAGTATTTAATTGCCATCTATAGACAAGATAAGTAATTAAATGTTCTCTATACACATGCTGAGTCTTTAATTGTCCTCTATACACAATTTAAGTAATTAATTGTCCTCTATACACAAGGTAAGTAATTAATTGTTCTAAATACACATGCTGAGTATTTAATTGCCATCTATACACAAGGTACGTAACTAAATGTTCTCTATACACATGCTGAGTCTTTAATTGTCCTCTATACACAATTTAAGTAATTAATTGTCCTCTATACACAAGGTACGTAACTAAATGTTCTCTATACACATGCTGAGTATTTAATTGCCCTCTATACACAAGGTGTAATTAATTGTTCTATATACTCATGCTGAGTATTTAATTGCCATCTATACACAAGGTACGTAACTAAATGTTCTCTATACACATGCTGAGTATTTAATTGCCATCTATAGACAAGGTAAGTAATTAAATGTTCTCTATACACATGCTGAGTCTTTAATTGTCCTCTATACACAATTTAAGTAATTAATTGTCCTCTATACACAAGGTAAGTAATTAAATGTTCTATATACACAATTTAAGTAATTAATTGTCCTCTATACACAAGGTAAGTAATTAATTGTTCTATATACACATGCTGAGTCTTTAATTGCCATCTATACACAAGGTACGTAATTAATTGTCCTCCATACACACGCTAAGTCTTTAATTGTCATCTATAGACATAATGAATCTTAAATTGTCCTCTATACACATACTGAATATTAATTTTGTCCTCTTTACAAAATCTAAGTATTTAATTGTCGTCTATACATGAGGTAGGTAATTAATTGTCGTCCATACACAAGCTAATTATTTAAATGTCATCTATACACAAGTATTTATTTGCCCTCTATACACAAGATATGTGTTTAATTGTCCTCTATACACAAGTTCAGTATTTAGTTGTCCTCTGTAACAAGGTAAGTATTTGATTGACCTTTATACACAAGGTCAGTATTTAAATGTCATCTATACATAAGGTATTTAATTAATTGCCTTCTATACACAAGTTAAGTGTTTAATTGTTCTCTATACACAAGTTAAGTATGCAATGACACTATATACACAAGTTCAATATTTATTTGTCCATTTTAAATAATTTAAGTATTTGATTGACTTCCATACACAAGTTACGTGTTTAATTATCCTCTATACACAAGTTACGTGTTTAATTATCCTCTATACACAAGTTACGTGTTTAATTATCCTCTATACACAAGTTACGTGTTTAATTATCCTCTATACAGAAGTTAAGTATTTAATTGTCGTTATAATTAGTAGTTAAACAAATAACTTCCGATTGAGGACAATTAAATACTTAAGTATAGAGAGCAATTAAACACTTAACTAGTGTACAGAAGACAACTAAATACTTCACTTGAGTACAGATGACAATTTAATACTCAACTTGTGTATAGAGGCCAATTAAACACTTAAGTATAGAGAGCAATTAAACACTTAACTAGTGTACAGAAGACAACTAAATACTTCACTTGAGTACAGATGACAATTTAATACTCAACTTGTGTATAGAGGCCAATTAAATACTTAAGTATAGAGAGCAATTAAACACTTAACTAGTGTACAGAAGACAACTAAATACTTCACTTGAGTACAGATGACAATTTAATACTCAACTTGTGTATAGAGGTCAATTAAATACTTAAGTATAGAGAACAATTAAACACTTAACTAGTGTACAGAAGACAACTAAATACTTCACTTGAGTACAGATGACAATTTAATACTCAACTTGTGTATAGAGGCCAATTAAATACTTAAGTATAGAGAACAATTAAACACTTAACTAGTGTACAGAAGACAACTAAATACTTCACTTGAGTACAGATGACAATTTAATACTCAACTTGTGTATAGAGGCCAATTAAATACTTAAGTATAGAGAACAATTAAACACTTAACTAGTGTACAGAAGACAACAAAATACTTCACTTGAGTACAGATGACAATTTAATACTCAACTTGTGTATAGAGGCCAATTAAATACTTAAGTATAGAGAACAATTAAACACTTAACTAGTGTACAGAAGACAACTAAATACTTCACTTGAGTACAGATGACAATTTAATACTCAACTTGTGTATAGAGGCCAATTAAATACTTAAGTTGTGTATATAGAACAATTAATCTGTGTAAAAAGGACAGTTAAATACTTGAATAAGTATTTAAGGTATTTCTGTTGTAAACTGTGATGGTTATTGTACTATATTTCATTCATTTAACAATATAGTTTATTTATTTATTTACTGGCGTTCTCAAGTTTAAGTTTCAATATTGAATGTCTTATCAAAGCTTGCAAGTTTTCACGTTTTTTTACTTTAACGTATAAATTAGGACTAAACTTGTGGGCTAGCAGGTTGCACGTGTGCTGGCGAAATAAGCTGTTTACTCTCCATAGTGTAAATATTTGCTTATCTCTGAGTTGACGAAGTATAATCCTGGCGGAATTACGCCAGAGTCGAAAGACAAGAATAATTGCAGCTAACTCGGAGCTTCTTTTAATTGTAAGGATGATGTTTTTGTTAACTGATTGCAGTTTACGTTTTTGCATCATATTTCGGCACGATACAATCCAAAATCATTCTTATGGCTAAATAGAGTTCGAGATCTAGCTAGTGGTAAACTTAAGGTAGGATAAGAATGAAGAACAATTTGTTCGAACAGGGTTGTTACCCCAGAGAAATATACACATCCTTAAGAATTTTGTAGGTAATCAATTTGTGTTTCATATGTGAAATGGTAGAGCAATTCAGTTACATTTGCTGCACAGTATTAGGACAACTTGAAGCAGATAAATGTTTCTGCATTGAATGATTCATTAACCATATTACCTGGATCAGGTTGTGCCTCTATAGTAGCAAGTGTTATTTGAGTTCTTGTAGTAGTTATATCTCTTTTAAATTTTATGAAGTGTAGAATTTAGTTCCTTAAATAAATATGAGAATTTTTAAAATGATAAAAAAAAATAAAGAGTAATAATGTATAAAACACTGTCTTTTTCAAAAGCATCCAAGACAAATTATTATAACAGCTAAACAAATCAAAATGCTAATATATCAAATCAAATCTCATGCTATATAAGCCTATACATTGTAGAAAAGTAAATGTACTTTAAAAAACGTAAAGGACTAAGTTTATATAGTTTTATTTTAACAAACTTTGAAATATAACATAGAAATTAAGCCTTTAGATTTCTATTTGTAGGAAATCGAAAATATTATGAATAAGGTATTCAACTTTACATTTTACAGGCAATATATTAGAAATCCAAAAAAAATCAAGTTTTAAATTAAATAATATGTAGTAAAAGAGAATATGTTTTAAATTACAGGAATATGAAATATCCACATCCAGCTGTTTAGTCACAAAAATCAATGATGTCAGGAATACATCATTATTTTACAGATCATTTTGTACAGTTGTTCATTAAAGATAGGTCCTAAACGTATTGTACACAGAAATGTAAATTTGAAATCTAATTTTTCTTTGGTGTGAATATTGCTGCATCTGGCGAAAGATGAAATATTGTATTTTTGTCTAAAGATGACAATGCTGAAAAACGAAATTACCTCGCCTGCTCTCTGTAAAAGGGGTTTTCGAGCCGATAAAATAAATAGCTTCAAATTGTTGAAATCGAATAAGATCAGGCGGAAGAAAGACAATGGCCACATCGTGTCTGTTTATTTTATGTTTTATTGTTGGTTGAAGTGAAACAGCATAAAAATGAGATAACGGTCTGTCTTTCTAGCGTTTGTAGGACCGCAATATTAAATCCGAGACAAACTTGTGAAAAATGAGGACAATAAAATAGTTACAAAGTGAAACAATAAGATAAATCGATCACGAAAGGAAAACTATTTATGTCTAATCATTTGGAATTGCTTTTATAGCATCCAACTTTTAATAAGATACGTATTTTTGCTTCTATAAAATCTGGAATGCGGTATTAAGTAATGTAGGCCTACTATTTGAGCCACCATCCTGCCATTGCAAAGCACGATTTACCCTACTGCCCCTATTTGGAGTCTTCCCATTAGTTCTACGCCTATCCTAAGTGAAGATGATATCGTTACAGAGTGGAGCTCAAAGTGGATACAAAGGTCTCCTCTTCACGATATTGTAAAATTATAAACAAATAATCATAATGTAAACATTGAAAATTGTTTTAAAGTGCTATAACATTTAAAATTTCAAAATGTTGCGTAACAGAAGTCGCTATCAACGCGAGACCATATTGTGTCGATACCTTGGGCAATCTGCTATCGTAACTACAGATTACTTTTTAATTAACCAGGATTTTGAATTAACTATTTCGAGATTTAAATATGAAAAGCTTTTTTTTCTACAGCAACATCCTGTCAAAGAAGGAGATTTGTAAAAAGAATGAGGTTGTACTTTTGGTTCATTAGAACAGTAAAAATGTCGAATGACTAGCAGTTGTCTGATTAGTTGAAATTGAAAATCGACACAGACAAAAGGAATATTTCAACCTTAACACGTAATTTAAAAGTAACAAAGAATGTATTGATATTCGTACTTTCACTTTAACCAAAGCTGACGAAGCAGAGAGCCTCAGAGCACAATTAGTGCACTTAAATAGAGTTGGGTTTTGAATATTAGTACCCAACACATTCTGACTATTATTGATTTAAGCGTAGGAATGGTTATAATCGATTAATAGTGAACGACAACAGAAAATATGCTAAAAAGGCTTACTTTTTCTATTTTCTGTCATATTTGAACAAAAGTGACAATACATTTTTTATTCAAACGTATTGAGCAGTACATTCGTATTGTTTCAACATTGTCTCTATATCTGTAGAAACAGAAAACTTTTCCAAACAAATATATTTTCCACGCAGCAATTTAACTCTAGAAAAATCTTGTAGAAAGATAAGAGAACCAATTGAACAGATTTATTAATATTGCTCAACTCTTTAAATAACGTCAATTCATCAAAACAATTATTCCAAAAGTAGTTCCGTAGCGTTAGACAAGTCGTACACTTTGTATAACTGAAACAGATTGTCAGGCTTTATAAAAGAAACAATGTTTTAATCTATAGATTAGCCACCTCAGTCTGTGACCAGACTGTGTCTTCAAGCACCTCTGGGACATTTGGTCTCATTATGACATTGCAGCCCATGAAATTTGGTCTCTTGATGTATTACAGTAACCAAGGTACATGAAGTTTATGCCACCTTAGTTATTAGGTCTGATGAAGAGGTTGATGACCTAACAATGAACATAAGATTTTGAAAGAGGCTTCTTGCTACACTTGCCAAGATTCTTACAGTAGAATCAAGAGACGTGATCTTAGAAGGGTAATGAACATGCCTCGGTTCATGAAACCACATCACAAGATGACACTACAGTCAGACCAATAGACGAGCTTACAAGTGTAGTTTTACCACTTGAATCTTGATATCAGATATGGTGTTTGGTTTAGTGTTAGGTTGATAGACGTGAGTTTGCAAGTATAGTACTGCCATCCCGTACCTGAAAACGGAGCTCGTAATGGGATCGCTGCCAGATCAAGAGGTATGAGCTTGGAAGTGTAATTCTGCCACACCAGGTCATGATATTAGGCCCTATTATGTCTTTGTATTCAGATGTAGGCTTGAGCTTGGAAGTGTAATTCTTCCCCATGAGTTCTTGGAAGTAATTCCGCCCCATCAGTTCTTGGAAGTGTAATTCTGCCACATCAGTACATGTAATTAGACCCTGTTGTGGCTTTACAGTCAGATGAAAAAAACATGAGTTTGGAAATCTAGTTCTATCATTTCAGTTTTTAAAAACAGAACTTATGATGAACGCACGGTTTGATTATAAAACATGAGCTTGGAAGTGCACTTCTGCCATACCACTTCATGACAGATGTGATAGCTTTGCACTCAGATGTATACATGAGCTTGGAAGTGTAATTCTGCCATACCACCTCATGACAGATGTGATAGCTTTGCACTCAGATGTATACATGAGCTTGGAAGTGTAATTCTGCCATACCACCTCATGACAGATGTGATAGCTTTGCACTCAGATGTATACATGAGCTTGGAAGTGTAATTCTACCATACCACTTCAAGACAGATATGATGGCTTTGCAGTCAGGTGAACAAACACGAACCTGGAAGTCCAGTCTGTCATTTCAGTTTTTGATAACAGGATTCATGATAGACTTGCTGTCATAATATAAGATATGAGCTTGGAAGTTCTAGTTCTATCATCTTAGCCATTGATATCAGCTCTCGTGTGGGACTGCTGACTTGGCTGGCTGACGTCACTAGAAATCCACTGTCTGGAAAGTGTTTTTTTTTTCCAGTTTTTGTAGCAGTTATATTGCTCACTAACATCGATACTTTTTATTATTACAAAATATTAAAAATAACACAATTATACGTAAAACAAAACTTTTGATTTTTAAAAAGTTTCAATTATTTTGTATGTTTAGCTACACATCTGTCTAAAAAGTATTTCATGAAAATTCCTAGATATACATTTTTTAGAGAATTTATTACAGACTTGAAAATATATAGTTTTATATAAAAAGTAGGAAAGTAAATAGTTAAAATAAAGAATAATTGGAAACCCTACACATTTTCCGGCATGCCATAGGTCTATAGTGATTTTAAAATAGTAAGTTTTTTTATAACCTGTTGCACGTGTCAGTCTCTTCTTTCTACTGAAACCCTTGTCATGATATTGTTAATTAATATCATGTACAATCATGGTGGAGATTTATTTTTAGAATCGTTATACCAAAAAAGTATAAAATTTTGACTAAAAAAGTACGACAACTTAATAGCAATTTTGAACAAAGAACATATATATTAAAAAAAAACAGGAAATAATAAATAAAATGGTATTAAACACGCACAAAATAGTACTGTTTTAGTTGCCTTTGAGCCCTGAATTTCAGAAAAAATTCCTCAATGAGCGTGTAGATTTGCTCAAAAATACATACCGTACCTTACATTGTATTGCCTACATTTTGTTATAATTAAAATAAATATTTTGTAAATCGAATAGGCTAATTTGCAAAATACTGATTTTAGTAGTTAACACAAAAAAGCCAATATTCAAACTTATTCCGCAATCACGAAACTTTACACCCACACAAGATTGCAATGCATCCCACTCTAAGACTAAATGGAAAATATAATGTTTGAACAAAATTTCGAAAAAAACTGCTGACAAATATTTATCCAAACATTCATTGAAACTAATATTTGTTGTTATTTTAAAATGTATATAGATGTGAGAGTTCAAGTAAACAAGATGCCACTTATAAACCTGTTATCAGACCATAATTTTACATTGACTGACAGTATATTGACTGTTAAACCGTATCTTGGAAAATGTTTGTAACAGAAAAACTAATTGTTATATCAAAAAGTACTCTACAAACGAACCAGGGTCATGTGCTTTTAATTTGTATTTGAGTGTCGCGTGACAATGACATTTAACAACCCGCATGCCGGACATAGGTTAAACAACTAACGCGAAGCTCCTCTTAATGCGGCCCTTAGGCATTTCAGAAGTTTTCTCATCCTCGAGGAAAATTTGAAAGATCAACGAAACATAACATTGTTAATTCCACATTTTTAAAGCATCTATAATGAAGAAAACATAATGCACAGAACAAAATGAATTTGTTTATCAGTGACACAAATACAATCAAAGCAACAGAACTGAAATTCACCAGAGCTATAAAACCAGGTATTTGATTACTATAAGATCGTAAATTCCAACCAAATGTAAGATTGTAAACGACTAAAACATAAATACATCTGATTCTAATATAATAAAAGAATAGTGGTAATCCAATTAAAAAAAAAACAAAAAAAAACACCAAAGGCAGAACAACGATAGAGAGGAGTAAAAACTAGATGATATGGAGGAAGGAGTAGAAAAGAAATGGAAAGAAGAAGAACAAAGAAGAAAATGAGAATTATATGATAAGTTAACAGAAAGAGGAATTATAAGGGAAGAAAAGAGAAAAAGAAAGGAGAATTTAAATAATAATGAAAAGGAGAAAAAGATGTGAAAAACGTTTACCTGAATAACATGTTATCTTTATAATCTTCACGTTATATGCTTACTACTTGTAGTAAAAATTCATGTAAAATGGATTAAATTTATTTTATAGTAATACTTGTGAGAACATGTCTCTGCGAAACAAGACTGTTATTGCTTAAAAAATGTTTTTTTTCATGAGTCGTAAGTAACGCTCTTAAGATAAAAGAGGGTTATATTTTTCATTTGTCTTAAAACTTGGGCGTTTGTCTTAAATATATAAGACAAACAAAAGGTTACTAGGCGACGATATTTATCTTCAATGTAACCGAGCATTTCTTTATGCAAATAAAAGATTATTATGGTTAACAATATTTAACTTGCAAAAATACGCATGCAAAACCTTTTCCAGCGAAATAGATCATTTGTGTGAGTTTCTAACCACTGTCGTTCAGTACATTGCCCATCCTTGTTTCAAATGAATGACGTGGCCTGTCAAGATTCTGTAAACCATCCTTGTTAGTTATTTAATTAGCTAAGTGTAGTAAACACATCGCGCTCGTATACACTTCACATGACGGCGAGTAATCAATAATGTTGTTATTAGTACAGTGTGTTAGCATCTCTTATCTACGACTTTGCAATTTATAGTATCAATGCTATTTCCACGAGAAGTAATTGACAGTTTTGTGTTATACTGATTTGTATTGGACAGTTTTGTGTTATATTTCGTTCACTAAATGTGATTGGGAAGATTTGTGTTCTATTTCCTTCTAAAGGAAAATAACATTTTTGTGCTACACTGAATGATTCAACAAAAGTATTTAACAGCACCAGGTAACATCTACTGTATTTGTACAGGAGGCATCTCTGTATTTGTACAGGAGGTATCTCTGTATTTGTACAGGAGGTATCTCTGTATTTGTACAGGAGGCATCTCTGTATTTGTACAGGAGGCATCTCTGTATTTGTACAGGAGGTATCTCTGTATTTGTACAGGAGGTATCTCTGTATTTGTACAGGAGGTATCTCTGTATTTGTACAGGAGGTATCTCTGTATTTGTACAGGAGGTATCTCTGTATTTGTACAGGAGGTATCTCTGTATTTGTACAGGAGGCATCTCTGTATTTGTACAGGAGGTATCTCTGTATTTGTACAGGAGGTATCTCTGTATTTGTACAGGAGGCATCTCTGTATTTGTACAGGAGGTATCTCTGTATTTGTACAGGAGGCATCTCTGTATTTGTAGTTTACTAAAAAAAGTTGAGAAATGTGTACTGTTCATGTTTGTTCAACAGAGATATGTGACAGTATCTCGCTTTTTAGTATACCAGTGGTAGTTGAGAAATATGTATTGTTCATATTTGTTCAACAGAGGTATTTGACAGTATCTCGTTTTTTAGTATACCAGTGGTAGTTGAGAAATATGTATTGTTCATATTTGTTCAACAGAGGTATTTGACAGTATCTCGCTTTTTAGTATACCAGTGGTAGTTGAGAAATATGTATTGTTCATATTTGTTCAACAGAGGTATTTGACAGTATCTCGCTTTTTAGTATACCAGTGGTAGTTGAGAAATATGTATTGTTCATATTTGTTCAACAGAGGTATGAGACAGTACCAGGTAACATCTACTGTATTTGTACAGGAGGCATCTCTGTATTTGTAGTTTACTAAAAAAAGTTGAGAAAAATGTATTGTTCATGTTTGTTCAACAGAGATATGTGACAGTATCTCGCTTTTTAGTATACCAGTGGTAGTTGAGAAATATGTATTGTTCATATTTGTTCAACAGAGGTATTTAACAGTATCTCACTTTTTAGTATACCAGTGGTAGTTGAGAAATATGTATTGTTCATATTTGTTCAACAGAGGTATTTGACAGTATCTCGCTTTTTAGTATACCAGTGGTAGTTGAGAAATATGTATTGTTCATATTTGTTCAACTGAGGTATTTGACAGTATCTCGCTTTTTAGTATACCAGTGGTGGTTGAGAAATATGTATTGTTCATATTTGTTCAACAGAGGTATTTGACAGTATCTCGCTTTTTAGTATACCAGTGGTAGTTGAGAAATATGTATTGTTCATATTTGTTCAACAGAGGTATTTGGCAGTATCTCGCTTTTTAGTATACCAGTGGTAGTTGAGAAATATGTATTGTTCATATTTGTTCAACAGAGGTATTTGACAGTATCTCGCTTTTTAGTATACCAGTGGTAGTTGAGAAATATGTATTGTTCATATTTGTTCAACTGAGGTATTTGACAGTATCTCGCTTTTTAGTATACCAGTGGTGGTTGAGAAATATGTATTGTTCATATTTGTTCAACAGAGGTATTTGACAGTATCTCGCTTTTTAGTATACCAGTGGTAGTTGAGAAATATGTATTGTTCATATTTGTTCAACAGAGGTATTTGACAGTATCTCGCTTTTTAGTATACCAGTGGTAGTTGAGAAATATGTATTGTTCATATTTGTTCAACTGAGGTATTTGACAGTATCTCGCTTTTTAGTATACCAGTGGTGGTTGAGAAATATGTATTGTTCATATTTGTTCAACAGAGGTATTTGACAGTATCTCGCTTTTTAGTATACCAGTGGTAGTTGAGAAATATGTATTGTTCATATTTGTTCAACAGAGGTATTTGACAGTATCTCGCTTTTTAGTATACCAGTGGTAGTTGAGAAATATGTATTGTTCATATTTATTCAACTGAGGTATTTGAAAGTATCTCGCTTTTTAGTGCAGCAGTCATAACTGTGAAATATGTATTTTTCCTATTTGTGCAACAAAGGTATTTGACAAATCTTCCCTTTTTAGTACACCAGTGATAGTTGAGAAATATATATTGTTCATATTTGATCAACAAAGGTATTTGACAGTATCTCGCTTTTTTAGTATAGCAGTGATCATTGAGAAATACGCATTGCTCATATTTCTTCAACAAAGGTATTTGACAAATCTTCGCTTTATAGTGTACCACTGATAGTTGAGAAATATGTATTGTTCATATTTGATCAACAAAGGTATTTGAAAGTATCTCGCTTTTTAGTGCAGCAGTCATAACTGTGAAATATGTATTTTTCCTATTTATTCAACAAAGGTATTTGACAGTGTCTCGAAATTGTTATCTGAATAGATTTGCAAGGATGTTCTAAAGACTCTGTAGTTTCATTATTAATAAAGACTACAGGGCGCAACAGCTTAGGTGGAATTTTTTAAAAGAGAATTGTACGCTACTTTATTACGAAAATATAATTTTTTCTATACAATATAGAAGGAAGGTAGTAAACTAAACAAGAATATCCTGTGGGTTACACTTTTCACAAAACATGGTTTTCCGCGCAACATGACGATTCAGTTCGTAAGTGTTCCATCCAACCGTGATGTCCACACAAGAAGTGCAGACAGCCATTCGTCACCAAAGACGAAATAACGATTATCAGCAATTTTTCAGATAATTATCCATTTAAATCTAAAATTTGATAATCGAATTAATATGTTTTTACAAACTAACGTTAAACCTACGTTAAAGTTTTTATTTCATCCTTTAATACTGTATTTCTATTGTTGACATACTTATTGTTACCTTGGAAACTATTACATTTCATATTTGATATCTCGAACAAACGGTCAAGAAAAAATTAAATTATCAACGTTTAATCATTTAGAAATATTAGTCAGATAAAGTGTAAAACATATACTAAAAAAATAGTGAAAAATATGAGAAAACAGACTTTTTTGTTAACTAAAGGTTGTTTAATTATTAACTTACAGTTGGAGGAGCCTTTGAGGCTGAAGAAGTTGTAAGACGGAAACGTTTCCTCCAAGTGTAAGTTACAAATTTAACAACCTTTAGTTAACAAAAGTCTGGTCGCAAGTAATAACAAAAGTGTAATAAGTAATTAACAACCAGCTCGTCAAGAACAGCCACAAGATTTCGATATTATAAGAAAAAGCTAAAGAAAAAAGTAATAAAAATAAACTAACAGAAAAAATAAAGCTTTGGGATGGGCTACAATCCTGTAAGTAAAACCTGTGTAGTATAATCGTGTACTTTGTTAATTTAGTATTTTTATCTTATTAAGTAGAAATAAATGTTACTAAAAATATATCTTTTAATCGTGTAATAATAAAACGTCACGACACAGGCAACCTTTTCCGACACACACAAAAATCTTTTAAAGTACAGAAATAGACCTGTTTTATGTTCAATATTGTATGTGCTGAAATAAGTGTTGTTAACGGAGGTCCATTAATGAAGTAAGAGTAGAATCCTCTTCATATTAGACATTCTACTAAACTTCACTGATAAATCGTTACAAGAAGCAAAATAGACACATCAGAGTAATACAAAATATTTGGAACTCCGTATATAATGCGAGATACCAGATGCCAGAGGCTGAATGGTGAAGTCAACCAACGGGGAAAAATCACTAGAACTGCCTAAATATGTTTGTTATTTAATTCCAGTTGAGAAAAATCAAAACTATTTCTGAAACTGTAAAATCAATCAAAACTGTCTCCCAAGAGTTCGGCACGTATGGTTATCACTTTCTTCTTAACAACAAAAACAACCTTTGAAAAAGATAACAATATTAATCAATCGCACAGTATATTAAAAACGTTAAAATTGTATAATAACACGGCAAGACTTCTACATATCCTTCGAACATACAGAGTTGAACCAATAGACTCTGGTAGTGCCGCACCAGACCAAAGTGGGACCTTTGACGTTTTCCACTTTTAGGAATAAATTGCTATGTATGTATATTAATCTCTGTATAAAGGTTGTATGTACTAAATATATATATATATATATATATATATATATATATATATATATATATATAATAATTCTTGTATAATAATAAAAACAACTAAGGTTGTTCAAATAAAAGAATATTTATTAATTTATATTCTATATAAATATATTATTATATTATAATTATAACTATTATAATGTATATTATATTATTATACAATATAAATTAATATTCTTGTATTTGAATAACCTTAGTTGTTTTTAAATATATATATATATATATATATATATATATATATATATATATGTATGTGTGTGTGTGTGTGTGTCTGGTGTGTGAGTGTGTTGTCTGGTGTGTTTGTTTGTGCATGTATGTGGTGTGTGTGTGTGTGTGTGTTTGTGCATGTATGGGGTGTGTTTGTGTGTGTGTGTGAGTGTGTGTGTGTGTTTGTGTGTGTGTGTGTGTGTGTGTGTGTGTTTGTGTGTGTGTGTGTGTGTGTGAGTGTGTGTGTGTGTGTGTGTGTGTGTGTGTGTGTGTGTTTGTGTGTGTGTGTGTGTGTGTGTGTGTGTGTGTGTGTGTGTGTGTGTGTGTGTGTGTGTGTGTGTAAGTTTGTGAGTGTGTGTGTGTGTGTGTTTGTTTGTGCAAGTATGTGGTGTGTGTGTATGTGTGTGTGTGTGTGTGTGTGTGTGTCTGGTGTGTGAGTGTGTTTGTTTGTGCAAGTATGTGGTGTGTGTGTGTGTGTGTGTGTGTGTGTGTGTGTGTGTGTGTGTGTGTGTGTGTGTGTGTGTAAGTTTGTGAGTGTGTATGTGTGTGTGTGTGTGTGTGTGTGTGTGTGTGTGTGTGTGTGTATGTGTGTGTGTGTGTGTGTGTGTGTGTGTGTGTGTGTGTGTGTGTGTGTGTGTGTGGTGTGTGAGTGTGTTTGTTTGTGCAAGTATGTGGTGTGTGTGTGTGTGTGTGTGTGTGTAAGTTTGTGAGAGTGTATGTGTGTGTGTGTATGTGTGTGTTTTGATTATATAACATAACGAAATATGTCTTATTATTTGTCAGTAGAAAATATGTCTAAAGGCGGCTATAACGGTATACTTCTTGCTCTCTCCACGATCTTTCCTAGCAACGGTGATGTTGTGTTCCAGCTATTTCAACACATCACAACCTACAAATAAACCAGAAAAAAGGGTTTACTTCAATTATTACAAAAATGTTTGCACAACTGAGTAATAAAGTTCTTTGGGGCGATGGTTAAGAATGATAACAAATTAGAATATTTTATAAAACAATTTTTATCAGTTTCACCAAGATACTTCAATAAAAATTATAGGTATTACCTCAGCAGTAAACACATATTTCTCCAGTGTCTTTCAAAATCAAAACTATGCACAGAGTTTGGGTAAGTAGATGAGTATTAGCAATCTCTGAGCAGGTCGTGTTTATACTACAGCTGAATACTGAGACGTATGGAGTGGCCTACACATAATCATTTACTTCACGTGTTATAGCGGACGCCCATACACCTATATGAAACTAATGAATTCAGTCCCACATCATTCTAATAGTATTGTGTATATATATATATATTAGTGAAGTTGTATTTTGTAATAAACTTTTATATATTTTAGTATTAACAATGAACAATGTATTTGGTTTTATGTATTACAGGGACCAGCGTAGTGACCGCCATACAGGCTGATATATTTGTTTTTGTGAGAGAACGTGTTATATTTTGTAAGTATACATAATTTTAATAAATATAATAATTCAAAAAAAATATAAGTGTCAAGTCTACAGTGAAATACAGTATATGAAAGTGTTGAATACTATTCTATTGTGAATGAAGTTGTAGACATTATTGTAGCAAAATATTTAAATACTTTTTAAGCCGTTTTTGTGTAATTTCCTGTGCATTACATACCACATAAAGATATATTCACCCATTGCACTCTACAGTTATTTTCGTACTTGTGAAGGGGTTGAAACCTAACCCGTCTTAAGTGAGAAAATATCAGTAGGAACCGATTGAGTGAAAGCAACTAAACATTACATTTCTAAAGTAATTCCAATTCCCCGAGAGATTTTGTGATTTCACAAAATTTGATGCAAGAAATAATTGAAGACCTGATAAAAATTGGGGGAGGGGGTAAGGCAGTATCATTGGGGGGGGGGAGTTTAGGCGGTGTCATGGGGGGGGTAGGTGGTGTCACACAAAACTGATAAAAAATCTCCAGAGTTTAAAACTAGTTAGACTTTTTTACTCGTTTTAAAATGATACCCAATGAAAAAACATACACACGCTAAATGTTGGGTTTATAATTTAACCATTCAAATCACAACAGAAACACTCAAAAATAAGGTTTTGAAAGTAAAATATTAGCTTATAATATTTGGTTTTACTTTAAAATGAAATACATAAAAGTTTTAGGTACTTATAGCAATCTGTTTCATCAAAAATGTTTATCTCTATTTCTTTTTATGTTTAGATAATCCTCGAGAATTGCATTGACTGTGTGCTGAAGACAAGGAACGGATACGAAGACAAATTCATAATAAATAAGAGCCTATTAATGCTTTAGTTATATTTTACGTAACGTGAAACATAGTTGAAAAATTTTTGAAAAACACTGAAATATAAAAAAATGTCAACTATTAGCCTAATTAAAATGTAGGCCTATTTGTTAAATAACTCACAGTTATCTATTTTATTCTTATATCATATAGAATTATGTGGACAAATTATATAGTCTACACATGTTTGCTTAAATTTGGTGAATTGTGAAGTTACATTCACACAAAAGATTAGTATTCCGTATGTTTGCAACAAATTGCTCTATTTCTCCCTTAAATAGCTACAGCTAAGATATCAGGGTTGTGGGATTTTCCTACAGGAATTCCAGGATATTTTACCAGAGGTCTCTGCCTATGTTTTAACTAACTACCGTAATTGTATATAATAAGAGTATTTTATTACATCACACTGTTTTATAAAATATTTTATTGGTGAAAGATGGTTTACATTAAGTAGACTAAAATTCTTAACATACTCGTCTTATAGAATATTTCTGTATATTTGAGTACAGTTTTCTCTCTTATATTTAAATAGATTTTTTAGAAGAAAATTAAATTCTTGAAATTCAAATTCGTATTCCAATTTTATATTACTGTCTAACATGTTTTGAATGAGTTTATATACAATATGCGAGAGTACGCATTTTAACAATTATAAAATAATTCTCCATCTTCCTTTATATTTGTGTCCATGAAATATGGATAAACAACTTATAAACCCCTTTATTACGTTTATTTCTGTTCTACTTCGTTGAATATCAACATAATCATCTATATTATTTGGTGATCAGATTTTGTATCTTGTAGTTTGTCCTATATTGAAACATATTGATACTTTGTATTTTGGTTCTGTATTGAGTAATTACTTTTAATACCAATAATGACTTGAATACGAAAACACATATAGTGTAAATTGTGATCTTGAATTTCTTACTATTAATAATATTCTTCCCAATTCATCGTATAGGCAATGTGTGCCGACCCCCCCCCCAAAAAAAGACAGAAAAATTTCTATCTAAGTAGTTCACTAGTGTTAATGTTATCATTATTAGATGATATATTAGATAAATCAGTTGGCATAAAATTTAGCAGAATGAATTTATAATTTATGATAATTTATAATTTTATTTTGCTGTCATTATTTGTCTTCTCAATAAACCTCAATTGGTCCAAAGATGTTTGGAACATGAATAAATATTTCATATGGCACTTTTAAAACATTTTAGAGGCTAATGGAAACGTTATTAACTTCCACAAGTTTTATGTACATTGTAAAGCCAAACCTAATACGCCAGTACTAAATTATTTACTTAATTGTGTTTCAGATAAAATTATTATTTATGTCACAGAGTATGAAGGATGACAGAACAGTAAAAGCCTTTGTGATAAGAGGAGGCAAATGGACCATTGATGGTAATGTATAGAGTCTGAACATATTCTAGAGTTATAATATTATTATGAAAAACCTACAGATATAACTTGGAAAACAATATCAGCAAACATAAAGCAAAACCTACGATTATAGATAAACAGGAAATGATAATTTCTAGAATTTTGTAGTCCATTACGTTCGGTGAATCTTAATCATTTTAACATTAGTTTATGACTATCCGAATTTTAAATTATGTAAATTTGTAAAAACTTACTGAGACAGAACGTTTTCAATCGCTATGTGCCGATCTTCATCATTGTCTTCTGCTTGGAGATGTCGGGTCAAGAGTATGTGTGATTTGTATTGTGTTTGTTCGTTTCATATGTTGTACTTTGTGTTTTTGTGTGTCTGAAAATTTCATACTGTTCTAGTGTGTTGAGATGTGGTCCTTTTTTGATGATGTGTAGGATTTCTTGTTCATGGTAAATGTCTGTGTATTTGTGTCCCGCTTCTTTTATGAGATTGTAAAAGTGATTCTGTCTCAGTAAGTTTTAACAAATTTACAAAATTTAAAGTTCAGATAGTCAATAACTATTGTTTAAGTGATCAAGATTCACCGAACGTAATGGACTACAAAATTATAGTAATTATCATTTCCTGTTTATCTATAATTGTAGGTTTTGCTTTATGTTTACTGATATTGTTTTGCAAGTCATATCTGTAGGTTTTTCATAATAATATTATAACTCTAGAATATGTTCAGACTCTATACATTACCATCAATGGTCCATTTGCCTCCTCTTATCACAAAGGCTTTTACAGTTCTGTCATCCTTCATATTCTCTGACATAAATAATAAAGTATCTGAAACACAATTAAGTAAATAATTTAGTACTGGCGTATTAGGTTTGGTTTTACAATGTGCATAAAACTTGTGGAAGTTAATAACGTTTTCAGTAGCCACTAAATGTTTTTAAAATGTCGTACGAAATATTTATTCATGTTCCAAACATCTTTGGACCAATTGAGGTTTATTGAAAAGACAAATGATTTCAGCAAAATAAAATTATAATCATAAATGATAGTTCATTCTGCTAAATTGTATGCCAACTGATTTATCCAATATATCATCTAAAATGATAACACTAACACTAGTGAACTACTTAGATAAAAAATTTTCTATCTTTTTTTGGGGGTGGGGGTCGGCACATATTGCCTAAACGATAAATTGGGAAGAATATTATTTATAGTAAGAAATTCAAGATCATAATTTACACTATATGTGTTTTCGTATTCAAGTCATTATTGGTATTAAAAGAAATTACTCAATACAGAACCAAAATACAAAGTATCAATATGTTTTAATATAGGACAAAGTACAAGATACAAAATCTGATCACCAAATAATATAGATGATTATGTTGGTATTCAACGAAGTAGAACAGAAATAAACTTAACAAAGGGGTTTATAAGTTGTTTATCCATATTGCATGGACACCAAATATAAAGGAAGATAGAGAATTATTTTATAATTGTTAAAATGCATACCCTTGCATATTATATATAAACTCATTCTAAACATGTTAAGCATTAATATAAAATGGGAATACGAATTTGTATTTCAAGAATTTCATTTTCTTCTAAAAAATCTATTTAAATTTATAAGACAGAAAACTGTACTCAAATATACAGAAATATTCCTAACAGAAATGAAGATGAGTAAGTTTAGATATTTAGTCTACTTAATGTAAACCATCTTTCATCAATAAAATATTTTATAAAACTGTTATTTCTATAAACTTTTGACACTGCCGCTACAGGCGGAACACTCGTCATATTTATATAATTATGCTGGTAATAAAACTTATTTCATATTTAAACACTATTTATTACTTCACATCTTTCTTAAAACAAAACTCTAAACAAAGAACTGAGAAAAAACTAAAACAATTACAAATCATCTGTTAATTTATATAATGTTCTTTTTCTTTTTTTTTCCATAGAGGATTGTCATAGAGTATTATATTATTGCATTCACAACATACTCCCACCTTTTGAGTTATGGTTTAACTCAAAACATTAAAAAATAGTATATTGTTAAAAGATTAATCAACAAATTTTTGTGGAAGCTTAATTTGTCTGCCACTTCTTGAATATGTCACAATTTTATTTTCTTTTGTCACATTATCTTCTTCCAGGTGTAGTTCATGTTCATTGGTTTTTGTCACTTTTGGTTTAATCTTTTCTTTTAATTGTTCTTGGATGGTTTCTTCTTGCATTTCAAGAGGATATAGTCTTTGTATTGGTCTCAATAAACTTCCAAAAGCAGTCTTCAATTGCACTAATCTACACACTCCATCTCTACTAATGATAGTCTTTTCTATCAGTCCTATTGGCCAATCAATTCTTTTTTTATTTTCAACTTCAATCAGTACTAATTCTCCAACTTTCAACTGTCTGCCGTTTTTCTTACTTTTTAAAGCTAATTGTCCTAAATACTCAATCCTAAATCTTTTTCGCAATGCTTCTCTCAGGTGTTGTCGATAACGTACTCTCTTGTTAAGACTTTTTGTATTTACATGGTCACAATCTGGAACTCCAATTTCTTTTAAGTCATGTAAAAACATATTTGGAGTAATAGCAGTTAGGTCTGAAGAAGTTTCAGATAAATATGTCAAAGGTCTAGAATTCATGATACTTTCACAATCACATAAGATTGTCTCCATTTCCTCATAATCCAATGACGTTTTGCCCAAGGTTTTGCGTAGCAACTGTTTCATGAGTCGGATGAGTCGCTCCCACCATCCGCCCCACCATGCAGCAGAGGGAGGGTTAAACCTCCAGTCAATTTGTTGGCATGAGCTATATTTTAAGATAGCATTCCAATCTAGAATTTTAAATGCCTTTTCTGTACCTGTGAAATTGGTACCATTGTCACTATATATTATTGATGGTCTTCCTCGCCTTGCAATAAATCTTCTAAGTGTATCTATAAATGCTTCGACAGAAAGAAACTTTACTAACTCCAAATGAACAGCACGGTATACTGCACAAGTGAATATGCAGATCCAAACTTTACTGCCATCTCGTAGAAACAAAGGTCCCGCAAAATCAATTCCAACCACTTCAAATACTGCGGCATCTCGTACTCTACTTTCAGGTAAGGGTGGAGTGATTGTTTCTACATTTTTTGAATTATGTCTCTGACAAGGAATACATTTTTTCAAAGTATTACTTATTGTTTTTCTTCCTCTCAATATCCAATAGTTTTCTCTTAATAAACTTAAGAGACCTTGAACTCCCACATGACATGATCTCTTATGTATTGTAAGAATAAGAATATCTACAATGTCATGTTTTGATGGTAGAACAACAGGAAATTTAAAATTTTCCAAATCCTTTCTTTCTGTTAATTTTGTCTTTAGCCTTATAATACCATCAGCAGCCATAAATGGTGACAATGAAGCCAATTTAGGCTCCCTTATTCCTTCAAATGATTGCTGTTGAACAATTCTAATTATAAAATTGTTAGCTTCAATAATCTCCTTACATGACAAAACTTTACTCACACACTTTTCCTTCTTTGAGGGGTTACAATTATGAATAAATCTCAGCAACCATGCAAAAACACACACAATCTTATCAAAATCATTTGAAAAGTAATAAAACCAATCTTTTGGGTAATTATTACTTAAAAGTGAAGGTGTAGGTCCTTTCTTTTTTTCTAAAGAAATTAATTCTTCGTCAGGTTCAGGTTCATTTGATGGCCAGGTATCTTCAGGCAACTTCAACCATGACGGGCCCTCCCACCATCTGGAACTAATCAACCTGGAAACTGAACATCCTCTACTGGGCAAGTCTGCTGGATTCATAGTGCCGGGAATGTGCCGCCAAGATGTTCTGGAAGTGAGGCTGCAGATTTCTTCAACTCTATTTCTAACAAATACTCCCCAGTTTTCTTCTCTTTTAATCCAAGCTATTACTGTAGAAGAGTCACTCCAATAAAAAAATTTAATATTACATTCAAATTTGTTTTCATCTCTTAATTCTTGCACTACTGAAGAACCTAATCTAGCACCTATAGTAGCAGCCATTAGTTCAAGTCTGGGTATTGTCATCTTCTTTACAGGTGCTACACGTGACTTTGCCTGGATTAGCTGTAATTGAATACATGTACTAAGTTCAAAACGCATAAATACTGCTGTTGAGTACGCAAATTTGCTGGCATCACAAAATATGTGAACTGATACAGAAATGATTACGTCATCCACACCTTGTAGCCATCGTGGAATCTTCATCTCTTTTAATTGATCGAGTTCCTGAAACCATATATTGAATCGTTGTTTGATTTCTTCTGGTACTTCTTTGTCCCACCCACAATTATCTTTCCAGCATTCCTGCAATAATAACTTAGGGCATATGGAAATAGGACAAGTGAATCCAATAGGATCGAACAATCTGTGTGCAGTGGACAATATAACACGTTGTGTTACCAAGTTCTCTTCTAAATTTACTATTTTATGAAAACTCACAGAAATTGTGTCTTCTTTCTTGTCCCAGGTGAGACCTAGGACTGAAGCCTCTGTCTTGTCTTCCAGACCAGGTTCAGTATATTCCCATCCTCGCAGCGCAAACTTTCCCAAAGAAAATATTTGTATTGCTTCTGAAATGAACTGTTTCAAATCCCTTTCATTATTTACACCTGTAACACAGTTATCAACATAGAAACTTTTAAACAACTTTTCTATTGTACATTTAGAAAATTGATTGTCTTCAGCACACGGTACTAAATACTTCTGCAGGTGGTAGTTGATGACGGCATTGAGCAAAAATGGACTACTTGAGACTCCAAAAACAACTCTTCTATGTCGGAAAATCTTGAGTGATCCATCTGTGTTTTGCCACAGAAATCTTAGGAAATCTCTGTCCTCTTCATACAAACTTATTTGCAAAAACGCCTTTTTTATGTCAGCGATAACTCCTATTTTATAAAGTCGAAAACGTAAAAGCAAAGCTGGTATTATTTCAATTAAGTTAATACCTATTTCCAAACACTGATTAAGGGAATAGTAACCCTTTTCTTTAGACGAGGCATCAAAAACCGGTCTTACTGCAGTGGTGCTGTTTTCTTTTATCACTGGTCTATGAGGTAAATAGTGACCTTCATCCCATTTGCTTATTGGGATTTCCTCAATAACACCATCTTCCAGCCAATCTGAAAACACATTGTTATATACATTATATAAACTTTCATTTGTTAGCCTTTTCACTGAGTTTTCAAGCCTTTTTTTTGCAAGATTGAAATTTCTTGGAACTTCTGGGTGGTCTTCGGACCAAGGTAATTTGACTTCATAGCGTCCTTCTTCATTTACTCTCACAGTTTCCAAAAATTGTGTTTGAACAGAATGTTCAATTTCTTGTTTGCTTCTGGTCTGTAGTGGGTCTTTTATACCTAAAACATCCATTTCCCACAGCTTGCATATTGAATTACTTTGTACAAACATAGAAAGTGCTGTCATAGAACTAAATTCTTTACTTTCTTGAAATTTTCCTGTCAAAACCCATCCTAAATGAGTTTCAAGGGCTATAATACCACAATCTAGAACCTCTTTTCTTCCAGTTAGAAGTTTCCCATATATGTCAGCCCCAATTAATATCTCAATTGGACTGTCTGCATCCTGAAACAATTTAATACCTCTTTCCATCAGTTCATCAGTCCATCTTCCTGGTTTCAAGGCAGGAACATAAGTACAAATATTTATTTCACTAAGTGCCTTGAAATTACAAGAATATGTTTTATCTATACTTTGTAGTCTGACTTTGTAGCATGCATGATTGCGAGGCTTAGTGACCTCTCCTCCAAACAGGCCATGTAATAATGTTTCTTCACCACAAGTGTCATATTTCATTTTTTCAACAGTCGATTTCCTTATGTATGACCTCTGGGATCCACTGTCAAAAAGTAAACGCACATTGAGTTCTTTTGTGTCACTAACAGCCTTGACAACAAGAGTTTGCATGTAAACCTGATTGCCATTCACATTGGACAAGGAATTCTCAAAATTGGGCTCAGCTTCTTTTTCCTCGCATTTAGGTTTAATGTTAGACCTATTAAAATTATTCTGCAACTTTGAACACATAAGTGGTACATGTTTTCCATTACAAATAATACATTTAACAATAGCTCTGCAATGTTTACTTAAATGTCCTACTTTTGTACAAGAAAAGCAACACCTTTTGCTAGTAAGAATATTCTGCCTTTCTTCTAAAGACATGTCCCTAGCTTTAAAACAGTTTTCACTTAAATGACCACCGTCACAAAACACACACATCGATAACTTCGTCTTATCTGTGCTTACTGTAGACGTATTTGATTTTACATTTACAAGGCCAGCTGCTGTAACATTGCTGGTAGGCCTTCTTGTATTTTTAATATGCTTATCTTTACTTGCAAAGTCTCTTTTATATGAACTCGTAGGATTATCACCTGTTGATACTTTTGTTTTTTGTAAACCAAATCCCTGTTTAGCTAAGTTTATTCTTTCTTCTCCCTCCACTTCAATTTTCAAAAAATTCATTAGGCTATCTAGCCTACTTTTACTTTCTGACGCGGTCTCGTCCTGTTGAGAGTTAGGCCTACTTCTCTGCCAAGCTATTAATAAATCCTCCCTGAGACAAGATTCTACTAATGGGAAGAGCATAGCAGCGTACTTCTCCTTTGTTACACCTAAAGTTTCTAAACACCTTAGTTTTGACTCAATTTGATCATAAAGTGAGGAAATAGTAATTTTACTTTCACTGCTATTTAATGTTATTACAATTTTCAAGATTTCTCTTATGTAAAACTCTACTAACAGGTCATCTTTGGCAAAGCGAGATTTTAAATGTTCAATAGCCTGTTCATAACTACGTCCACATGGGGGAAAACTCTCGACAATTTCCCTAGCCTTAGTATTAGGGATAGTCGCTTGCAGGAGATACTGATACTTGTCATCAGAATCAATACAGGGGTCTTCATGGATTTTCTTAAATTGGCCCCAAAACGGCAACCAATCACTAATATCACCACCAAACTTTTTAAACTCAAGTGTGGGTAACTTAAATTTACGTTTTTCTACATTCACACTAGTATCTGTCTTAGGCCTAGCCTTGTCAATAGCCTGTTCAACTAAATACTCAACTATTTTAAACTTGCCTGAGTATTCATCGGCAGATTCTACCTCATTTTCTAAAACTTCAGTAGATGCATTTTCATTTAGTAAAACTTCAATAATTTCTCGGTCTAAGACCTCCAATTGATTATGTTTTTCACGTAATAGCTCTAAATTAGCTTTTAACAAAATCACATCATCTTCATTTTTTATGGATTCTAATAATGTATTGTGTAAACGTGAAAATCCAGTTCTAAACAATTTTCTTTTCTTTTTCAGAGCATCCATTATAAAATACTTACTAATGGATCATAGATTTTAACTGTAACCAAATTATTATCCTGTCACGGTCGCCATATGTTATTTCTATAAACTTTTGACACTGCCGCTACAGGCGGAACACTCGTCATATTTATATAATTATGCTGGTAATAAAACTTATTTCATATTTAAACACTATTTATTACTTCACATCTTTCTTAAAACAAAACTCTAAACAAAGAACTGAGAAAAAACTAAAACAATTACAAATCATCTGTTAATTTATATAATGTTCTTTTTCTTTTTTTTTTTCCATAGAGGATTGTCATAGAGTATTATATTATTGCATTCACAACAAAAACAGTGTGATGTAATCAAATACTATTATTAAATACAATTATGGTAGTTAATTAAAACCTAGACATAGACCTCTCGTAAAATATCTTGGAATTCTTGTAGGAATATCTCATAACCCTTATTTCTTAGAGGTAGCTATTTAAGGGAGAAAGAAAGCAATTTGGTGCAAACATAAGGAATACTAATCATTTGTGGGAATGTAACTTCACTTTTCACCAAATTAAGCAAACATGTCTAGACTATATAATTAGTGCACATAATTTCTCTATATGATAGAACAGCAAAATAGATATCTGTGTATGTTTTAATAAATACATTTTAATTAGGCTAATAGTTGAAATTTGTTTATATTTAGTGTTTTTGAAAATTTTCAACTATGTTTCACGTTGCGTAAAATATAACTAACGCATTAATAGGCTCTCATTTATTATGAACTTGTCTACGTATCCGCTCTTTATCTTCAGCACACAGCCAATGCAATTCTCGAGGATTATCTAAACATAAAAAGAATACAGATTAACATTTTTGTTGAAACACATTGCTACAAGTACCTAAGACTTTTATGTATATCATTTTATAGTAAAACCAAATACAGTTTTATAAGCTAATATTTTACTTTCTAAAGTTTCCTTTTGAGTGTTTGTTGTGATTCAAATGGTTAATTTACAAACCCAACATTGAGTCTGTATAATATTCTTTCATTGGGTATCGTTTTAAAACGAGTAAAAAAGTCTTACTAGTTTTAAACTCTGGACATTTTTTTCAGTTTTATGTGACACCGCCTAACCCCCTCTCCCCATAACACCGCCTAAAACCCCTCAATCACACTGCCTAACCCCCTCCCAATGACACCGACAACCCCCTCTCATTTTCATCAGGACACCAATTTCTTGTATCAAGTTTTGTGAAATCACATTTCACAAAAGGATTTCCGCTACTACCTGGCGAGGACTTCATCAAGTGTGAGTACTTCCAGAAGTGTCTCGCGAGGACTTCCACTAGGGTCTCGCGAAACCTTCGGTTAGTATCTCACAAGGACTTCCGACAATGTCTCGCGAGGGCTTTCGCTAGAGGACTTCTTCTAGTGTCTCACGATGATTTACGGTAGTTTCTAACGAGAGCTTCTGGTCTCACGATTACGTCCGTTAGTCTCACGAAATCACGAGTTTTCACTGCAGTAAAAACATTTTGACTCAATGTTTTTAGTTCCTTAATTATGAGTTCGTGAGAGTTGTGATATTACAAAACTTCCAAATAATCCATTCTATACTCCCCTTAAATTCTGCTACATTTGTTTAATATGGCCTATTCAAAACTATGCATGCAATGGTTTGAAACGGTTGTCTTTTGCAACGTAATAACCGCAATAACGCGACTGTCGAAAAATGAAAGAAACATGCACTATATCACATTTATCCTCATTGACAATGTTATACAAATGATTTTTAAGTAATATATTTTACAGAGAGATCATTTCAATTTATTGTTCTGGTATAATTTTTTTCTAATATGGCAGTATATATTTAAGAATTTGCTTAGAAAACGAAGAACAGAAAAAGTACAGTCAGGTAAGTCGGAAAATGGAATGGTTTATATAATCATTTTTAAAAACGAACAGTGAAAAGGAGCTACAATAAAAAGTAATAATCACAAATATTTTTTTTTTGTTCTCAAGTACATACTCAACTAATGATATTCAACTTTTAGACTTAACCAAAATTACTGTTTTTAAGATTGAAATTAAAACTTTATCTAATAAATTAGTGCCAATTATCAAACTAAATCTGACGTTTGGAAGGAATTATGTTTTACTTCATAATTCTAGTTAGGCTCATCTCTTTTAAGGAGAATATGTATGTATCCTTGTTAGTGCATTTTTACCGGGTAGTTTTGAAATATCTGATTTATTAGTCCAAAGACGATCAAATTATCTTAGTTTGCTGCAACTAACATATATTTCTCCTTTAGAAAATAGTATTGAGTTTCATAGATAACCATGCCGCCTACAGTAGCTCTTTGCATTGTATTATAACGGGCAAAGTCCCAACATCGATTTTTAACGCAAGGTTTCGCAAGTACAATTCCTTTCAATCTTTAGCGTACACAACAGTAGGTCATCTCGTAATGATATAACGTTCTAGAAGTAGTAGATAGAAATTTCTAGGAGTGGTAAGTTACGCTCGAGCGGACGCAACAGCTACATTGTTCTAGACCCTTCTAGTTGCAGAAATTACTAGAAGCGGGAAGCCAATATAAAGGAGTGCTTAGGCATACAGTGGGATCATGCTTTATTCCATTCTCTTATTAAATATGCGATATTTCTGAATATATACAAATAATTTTGTTTGAAAATTGTTTAAACAATATCTGCACGTAACCTTTAAGGTTAAACAAAAATCCTCATCATCATTTTGAATCACTGTGTTTAAATATTCTAAAGTTTCGGCGAATATATTGATATATTGATTTTATGACGCGAATTCAATTTATTTTACACTCCAAAATGTTTAAAGACTAATATAAAGGCACTTTTAGAAAGAAATTATTTTTATTAATAACTTCAAGACGTAGGTATCACAGATCACCAAATTCTATGCTCAGTTTTGAAACATTAATTTCAGTCTTGTTTAGTGTTTTCACAACACAAAAGCAAAAACAAAAAATATAAGTCTACTTTCTTCTATTTTTCCACTCCAAAGTAAGATACGATGGTGATCATAGTGTCACATTTATTTTAGTTTCACTTGATAATTTTCACGATTAAAAAAAAGCTTGTCCTTCTTTATTAACTTAGAAAACATTTAAAATTTAGCCCCTGCTAATTTACCTTATGATACAGTCAACGTATTACTATATTTTTTTATAGTTAAGATAATTTACTAAGAAAAACTACAGTATGTTTCTTAGATAACAATAAAGATATCATAAATATCTTTACTTTTCAGTATATTTTGTAAGTAACAATAAAGATAGGCTATATAAAAAAAAAAACATTTGCCTATAAAACCATGTTTGATATAAAGCTACGGCTTTAAACTCTCAAAAACCACGTTTAAGCAATTTTTTACATCTGAAGTCAATGGTGATTTTATATAAAAAATCTCTTTCATATAAGACAAGGTTAAGGGCCTACTCTCCGAGGTTTGTAAAAACAATTTCTTTTTACGCAGCAAATTGTGGCTCGGGAACCTCGACAAAATGCATTCAAAGGGGTTTTGTTTTTACATCTGAAATTCAAATGTTATTTAAGTTATTTATGTTATTCTGAAATGTTATTTAAAGTCCCACACATCGATTTACCAATATGTCTGTTAGGTTGAAATGGCTAGTTTTTAAAATATGGTACACGTCAGTAATTGTTAATAAAAGACTTCTTTTACCGAATACATAAAAGAAATACAGTATACGATTTTTACTTGTAAAATACAGGTTATAATTATAAAAATAAAATGCGAATATATAGAAGGTTTGTGATAGATCATCTTTCTACAACGAAAAAAACGCGTAAGAAAATTACAAGAATTGAAAATAAGGTTCTTTTATAAATTTTATTTATCAATATTCTTTTACTGTTAAAAAAGCGTATCTCTTGTCAATAGTTAGTTTTGGTGTCGAAATCTTGTTGCTGTTCATGACAAGCTGGTTGTTAATTACTTATTACACTTTTGCTATTACTTGCGACCAGACTTTTTGTTAACTAAAGGTTGTTAAATAGTTAACTTACACTTGGAGGAAACGTTTTCGTCTTACGACTTCTTCAGCCTCCTAGTCATGGCCTCCTCCAGCAACAAAAAAATCTAGTCGCAAGTAATAGCAAAAGTGTAATAATAGTTTTGGACAAAGAACTTCATGAATTTAATAGCAATTCGAAAAACTAACGACGTTAACTAGCAAAAAACCCGATACGCTTTTTAAAAAAAAGATTCTGTTGAAACTTTTTACTTTGAATTAAAATGTAGTTTTATCTAACCATAAAGATTACTCAACAATTTAATATGTTTTCAAGTTCACATTATCTATAATGTTTACAAATGTACAGTAGATTATCATTAGGATTCATGAATTAAACATTTCTACTACAGTAATAATAAATTAATATTATATTTATTATATTTCGTCGCATATTTCAATAACATAGTTCTAATTATATAATGAGACAGTATTTATTGGTTGATTCCTGGAATATGAACAAATTTTCCTGAATGCTCTTCGGTGATGATCTTGTCCTTGATAATGTCATTGCTCATTTCCGTTACGACCAATCGATTTCCGTAGCGCATTTCTTCGGAAATTTTATTCATGGAAAAAGTAAAAAAATAAAACAAATAAAGCCAACTAACCCTGGTCTCCCCTACATACATGTATATAACAAGCGAATGGTAAAATATTTATAAAAGAATTCATTAACATAAATAAATGAAACCTCTCAATCACAAATAACTTTCTTCTTTTATTTAACACCTTATGTAAATTTCGATTGCATAGCATTCATCCTCAGAGGCAATTTTCATTGTAAATCTATGCAATCTAAATGTACATAAGGTGTTAAATAAAAGAAGAAAGTTATTTGTGGTTGAAAGGTTTCATTTATTTATGTTAAACAATACGCCACAGTGGTTTTATACAGTTATAAAGAATTCATTGTTGAAATGAAATATTGCATTACCGTGGAAACAATAAATTATTTAATAAAACTTGAAAAATCGAGAGAAGCGTAAAATAAATATTTAAAAAGCAAGTTAATAAATACTAAATAATCTATTTTTTTTCGTCGCATAGTTCAATAACAAGGTTCTAATTATATAAAGAGACATTATTTATTGGTGAATCCCGGAATATGAACAAATCTTCCAGAATGCTCTCCGGTGATGATCATGGCCTTGATAAAGTCATTGCACATTTCCGTTACGACCAATCGTGTTCCGTAGCGCATCCCTTCAGTAACGTCCAGGTTTCACCATAGCATTACGATAGTGTTCCTTTTTAGATTTAGTTCATGAGGTGATAAATCGGCAATATCGATGGAGTTCAGGGATTCGGTGGTAAATTGTAGCGTGGCGTCGGCTTGGTCCTGCAATTCTATAGATGATATGGACTATATATGTTTTATAACCGTTTGTTTATGGTTATGTGTATTCTTTCCATTTTTGACGATGGGACGACTTACCTCAAGTACATCGCCAACGTGCCCCGTCACGGGTCAAGTTACATTACTTGGTTAAATATTTATTTAAAGGCTAGAAAATAAATATAAACACATGTAAATTAAGAAACTCCTTACGCAGTGTAATTACTTCAAGACCCCGTGGAAATTCAAAACATATTTTCCTAATGGATAAAAAGTCGAAAAATAAAATTAAAAATGAGCAGACTAGCACTGGTCTCCCCTACATAGGCTATATATTAAATATGGTGATATGTTTTCTTGTAATATAGTTAATAAATTAAAAATATTTCAAAAACAAGAATACTTTTAATGCATATATATTATTCAAAGCTTTTTGCCGATAAAAAAAGTACCAGCATCTTCAGGAAAATAATTCAGGAAAAATTTATTTTCCTGAAGATGCTGGTACTATTTTATCGGCAAAAAGCTTTGATAAATATATGCATTAATAGTAGTCTTGTTTTTGAAATATTTTTAACTTATATATATATATATATATATATATATATAATTTTCATTCCTGATGATGTTGGTACTGTTTGCCAACGAAAAGCTTTGGATATAAATTAATAAATATTCTTGTATTTGAATAACCTATGTTGTTTTAAAATTAATATATATATATATATATATATATATATATATATATATATAACAAGCGACTGATAAAGGAATTCATTGTTGAAATGAAATATTATATTACCGTGGAAACAACATATTATTTCCAAAAAATTGAATAAACAAAAAACGTTATAAAACAATTTAATATTAAACGAAAATTTTAAAAAAAACAACAAAAGATGAAGATTTTTCAGGGGTTCAGACCCCGTAAGTAACTAAAGGAAATTTCCTACATACTGATTATTAAATAATTGTTTTATTTAATATATAGAATTAAATATAAACATATTACGTATAATCATTACACCATCCTGTTAATTTATGGCAATACACACAACAAGTTTCACAAGGGTGGGTAGTTCATTGTATTGAGAGGTGAAAGGTCTAATTTGCAATTTATTTTCATTCCAAATGAATAAAATAGTAGAAATTTTGTATTGTTCCAAAGAAAAAAAGTTTTCATTATCTGAAAAAACCTTACGTTCACTTGTATACAGATGTCTGGTACGTGCTTGTTGAGTGGTACAGTGTAGAATTGACATACTTCTGATCTGGAAAACCTCTCTTTCACTTACTTGTATACAGTTGCCTGTACATGAATAGTGAGTGGCACAGTGCACACTTGACATTTCCCTGGCCAGTGGAAACCTTACGTTCACTTGTATACAGATGTCTGGTACGTGCTTGTTGAGTGGCACAGTGGAGAATTGACATTCTTCTGAACTGGAAAACCTCTCTTTCACTTACTTGTATACAGTTGCCTGTACATGAATAGTGAGTGGCACAGTGCACACTTGACATTTCCCTGGCCAGTGGAAACCTTACGTTCACTTGTATACAGATGTCTGGTACGTGCTTGTTGAGTGGCACAGTGGAGAATTGACATTCTTCTGAACTGGAAAACCTCTCTTTCACTTACTTGTATACAGTTGCCTGTACATGAATAGTGAGTGGCACAGTGCACACTTGACATTTCCCTGGCCAGTGGAAACCTTACGTTCACTTGTATACAGATGTCTGGTACGTGCTTGTTGAGTGGCACAGTGGAGAATTGACATTCTTCTGAACTGGAAAACCTCTCTTTCACTTATGCACAGATGCCTGTACAAGTCCAGTGAATGGTACAGTGCAGACTTGACATTGCCGGCCTGTGGAAACTTTACTTTCACTTGTATACAGATGCCTGTTACAAGTCTAGTGAGAGGCACAGTGCAGACTTGACATTTGCCCAGCCTGGGAAAACTTCTTTTTCACTTGTATACAGAGGCCTGTTACAAGACTAGTGAGTGGTACAGTGCAGACTTGACACATCCCCGGCCTGTGGAAACTTTACTTTCACTTGTATGCAGATGCATGTTACCTATTTGTTGAATGGCACAGTGCAGAACTGACATTCTTCTGAACTGGAAAACCTCTCTTTCACTTGTGTACAGATGCCTGTACAAGTCCAGTGAATGGTACGGTGCAGACTTGACATTTCTCCGGCCTGTGGAAACTTTACTTTCACTTCTATACAGATGCCTGTTACAAGTCTAGTGAGTGGGACAGTGCAAACTTGACATTAGTCCAGCCTGAGCAAACTTCTTTTTCACTTGAATATAGAGGCCAGTTACAAGTCTAGTGAGTGGCACAGTGCAGTCTCGAGATTGGCCCAGCTTGGGAAAACTTCACTTTCACTTCGATACTAAGGCCTGTTACGTGTTTGTTGAATGGCACAGGGCAGAATTGACATTTTTTTGAACTGGAAAACCTCTCTTTCAGTTGTATACAGATGCCTGCTACAAGTCTAGTGAGTGGTACAGTGCAGACTTGACATTTTCCCGGCCTGTGAAAACTTTACTTTCACTTGTATACAAATACCTGTTATAAGTCTAATGAGTGGCACAGTGCAGACTTGACATTTTCCTGGCCTGTGAACACTTACACTTCCATACAGATGCCTGGAATATGTCTAGTGAGTGACACAGTACGGACTTGACATTTTCTTAGCCTGGGTTATCTTCACTTTCCCTTGTATACAGATGCCTGGTACGTGTTTTGGTGAGTGGCACAATGTAGACCTGTAGAGCAGAAATAATACCCCCACCCCGACCGGGGGAAGCTTCACTTTCACTTGCATACAGAGGCCTGGGGCGTGTTTTTGAGTGGTACAGTGCAGTCTTGACATCCCCGCGACCTGAGAAACCCCTATTTAACTTCTGTACAGAGGCTTGTTACGTGTTTGTTGAGCAGCACAATGCAGACGTGACATTATTCAGAACTGGAAACCTCACTTTCACTTGTATACAGATGCCTGCTACAAGTCTAGTGAGTGGTACAGTGCAGACTTGACATTTTCCTTGCTTATGAAAACTTCACTTTCACATCAATACACATGCTTGTTACATGTCTAATAAGTGGCACAGTGCAGACTTGACATTTTTCCTACCTCTGTAAATTTACTTTCACTTGTATACAGATACCTGTTACGTGTTTGGTGAGTGGCAAAGTGCATAATAAGCATAATAGACTTATTCCCTGTCTGTGAAAACTTTACTTTCACTTGTATACAGATACCTGTTACGTGTTTGGTGAGTGGCAAAGTGCATAATAAGCATAATAGACTTATTCCCTGTCTGTGAAAACTTTACTTTCACTTGTATACAGATACCTGTTACGTGTTTGGTGAGTGGCAAAGTGCATAATAAGCATAATAGACTTATTCCCTGTCTGTGACAACTTTACTTTCACTTGTATACAGATACCTGTTACGTGTTTGGTGAGTGGCAAAGTGCATAATAAGCATAATAGACTTATTCCCTGTCTGTGAAAACTTTACTTTCACTTGTATACAGATACCTGTTACGTGTTTGGTGAGTGGCAAAGTGCATAATAAGCATAATAGACTTATTCTCTGTCTGTGAAAACTTTACTTTCACTTGTGTACAGATGCCTGTTACGTGTTTCTTAAATGGCACAGTGCATAATTGACATTCTTCTGAACTGGGAACACCATACGTTCTCTTGTATATAGTTGCCTGGTACGAGTTTTGAGTGGCTAAGTGCAGACTTGACGTTCCCGCGACCTGGGAAAACCTCACTTTCTCTTCTTTACAGAGGCCTGGTTCGTGTTTCTTGAGTGGCACAGTTCACAATTGACATTCTTCTGAACTAGGAAACCTGTCTTTCACTTGTATACAGATACTTGATACATGACTAGTGAGTGGCACAATGCAGCTTGACATTTCCCCTTCTTGGGAAAACTTCACTCTCACATGTACACATAGGCCCGTTACCTGTCTAGTGAGTGGCACAATGCAGACTTGACATTTCCCCTTCTTGGGAAAACTTCACTCTCACATGTACACATAGGCCCGTTACCTGTCTAGTGTATGGCACAATGCAGACTTGACATTTCCCCTTCTTGGGAAAACTTCACTCTCACATGTACACATAGGCCCGTTACCTGTCTAGTGAGTGGCACAATCCAGACTTGACATTTCCCCTTCTTGGGAAAACTTCACTCTCACATGTACACATAGGCCCGTTACCTGTCTAGTGTGTGGCACAATGCAAACTTGACATTTCCCCTTCTTGGGAAAACTTCACTCTTACATGTACACATAGGCCCGTTACCTGTCTAGTGTGTGGCACAATGCAGACTTGACATTTCCCCAGCCTGGGAAAACTTCTCTTTCACTTGCATACAGATGCCCGTTACATGTCTATTGAGAGACACAGAGCAGACTTGACATTGGCCCAGCCTGGGAATATTTCACAATTACTTGTATAAAGAGGCCTGTTACATGTTTGTTGAGTGACACAGTGCAGACTTTACATTTCCTCAGCCTGGGAAAACTTCACTTTCACTTGTATACAGATACCTGTTACAAGTCTAGTGAATGGCACAGTGCAGACTTGACATTTTCCCGGCCTGTGAAAACCTTACTTTCACTTGTATACAGATACCTGTTACAAGTGTGGTGAATGCAACAGTGCAGACTATACATCCCCCCCCCCCGGCATGGGCAAATAACACTTTACTTGTACACAGATGCCTGGTACGAGTTTGGTGAGTGGTACAATGCATATTTGATATTTTCTCTATCTTTTTCACTTCTATACAGATGCCTGTTATATGTGTGTTGAGTAGCACAATGGTGACATGAAATTATTCAGAACTGGAAAACCTCTCTTTCACTATTTACAGAGGCCTGGTACGTGTTTGTTGAGTGGCACAGTTCATAATTGACATTCTTCTGAACTGGAAAACCTCTCTTTCACTCGTATACAGATGCCTGTTACATGACTAGTGAGTGGCACAATGCAGACTTGACATTTCCCCGGCCCGGGAAAACTTCACTTTCGCTCGTATACAGAGGTCTGTTATGTGTTTGTTGAGTGGCACAGAGCAGACTCTACATTTCTCTGAACTAGAAAATTCTCTTTTACTTGTATACAGATGTCTGTTACAAGATTAGTGAGTGAACCAATGCAAACTTGACATTTCCCCGGCCTGTGGAAACTACACTCTCACTTGTATACAGAGGCCTGTTACCTGTCTAGTGTGTGGCACAAAGCAGACTTGACATTTCCCCAGCCTGGGAAAATTTCACTTTCACTTGTATACAGTGGCCTGTTATGTGTTTCTTGAGAGGCAAAGAGTAGACTCTACATTTCTCTGACCTGGAAATTCTCTTTCACTTGTAAACAGACGCCGGTTACATGTCTAGAGAGTGTCACAAAGCAGACTCTACATTACTCTGATTTGGAAAACCTCTCTTTCACTTGTATACTGATGCCGGTTACACGTCTAGTGAGTGGCACAGAGCAGACTTGACATCCTTCTGAACTGGAAAACCTCTCTTTCACTGGTATACAGATGCCTGTTACATGACTAGTGAGTGCCACAGTGCAGACTTGACATTTTCCCAGCCTGTGATATCTTCACTTTCATTTGTATACAGGTCCCTGTATACTTACGGGATTTGAACGCCTTAAAAATCTTCATCTCGTATTGTTCTTTTTTTGTTCTTATTTTATTATTATTATTTTTTGTTATTTAGTATTTATTAACTTGCTTTTTAAATATTTATTTTACGCTTCTCTCGCTTTTTCAAGTTTTTACTAAATAATTTATTGTTTCCACGGTAATGCAATATATCATTTCAACAATGAATTCTTTATAACTGTATAAAACCACTGTGGCGTAATGTTTAAGATAAATAAATGAAATTTACAATGAAAATTACCTCTGAGGATGAATGCTATGCAATCGAAATTTACATAAGGTGTTAAATAAAAGAAGAAAGTTATTTGTGATTGAGAGGTTTCATTTATTTATGTTAATGAATTCTTTTATAAATATTTTACCATTCGCTTGTTATATACATGTATGTAGGGGAGAGCAGGGTTAGTTGGCTTTATTTGTTATATTTTTTTACTTTTTCCATTAATAAAATTTCCGAAGAAATGAGCTACGGAACTCGATTGGTCGTAACGGAAATGAGAAATGACATTATCAAGGCCAAGATCATCACCTAAGAGCATTCAGCAAAATTTGTTCATATTCCGGGATTCAACCAATAAATATTGTCTCATTATATAATTAGAACTATGTTATTGAAATATGCGACGAAATATAATAAATATAATATTTATTTGTTATTACTGTAGTAGAAATGTTTAATTCATGAATCCTAATGATAATTTACTGTACATTTGTAAACATTATAGATAATGTGAACTTGAAAACATATAACAATGTTTAGTTATCTTTACGGTCAGAAAAAAAATAATCAAAAATACTTATTATTTTTTTTAATAATAAAAACTGTCCTGTTTGCCTAGTAAATTTTACGTCACTGATTTTCCAACCTTTTAAAGTATGAAATTACACTTTAGTTCAAAGTAAATGTTTCAACTAAATCTGTAAAACGTTTATTCTATCTGTAATAAAATAATTTTATTTTAAGGTAAAAATGAGACTTTTAAAAAAAAAACGTGTCGGGTTTTATGCTTGTTATCGTCGTTAGTGGGAATTTAAATAACACTTCATCTTTGAATTTCAGATCTAAAAACAAAGATCTAAAAAAGATCTTTGAATGCGTTTTGTTAAATTTACCGGGCCACAATTTGCTGTGTAGAAAGAAATTGTTTTTACAAATCTTGAAGAGTAGGCCCTTAACGTTGTGTTACAAGAAATTTTTAAAACAAAATAAAATATGGCGTGAGATGTTTTAAAGCTCAAAAGAATTCTGTTCAACGTGATATTTGAGATTTAAAAGCTCTATCTTTATATCGTACATAGGTTTACAGGCAAAGGTAAACCTATTTATATACCTTTATTGTTATCTAAGAAACATACTGTAGTTTTTCTTAGTAAATAATCTTGACTATAAAAAAATATAAAAATACGTTGACTGTATCATAAGGTAAATTTGGAGGGGCTAAATTTTAAATGTTTTCTAAGTTAACAAGCATTTCTTAATCGTGAAAATTATAAAGTGAAACTAAAAAAATAACACTATGATCACTCATAGTATCTTATTTTGAAGTGTCCCCCAACTGACAATTTTCAACCAATTACAAAACACTTTTTCAAGTACTACCAATACCATCTCAGCTGTAACCTCTAGTTTATATTGTGAACATTAATATGTGAACATTTAGAGTATAATGTTTTATTTTGAATGGGTGAAACATTCTGGAAAATATGTTTTATTTATATAGGTGATTTTTCTTATGGAATTTTAAGTATTAATATGTTTCTCTTTCCAGGAAAATTTTGGTGTACTTTTCTATAATTAAATTTAACTGTAAATCGTAAGTTTTCAGGATATATGCTAAAATTTAGTATATTTTTCAAAGGGTTCAAAAAGTTAAAAGACATTAAGATATTCAATTAATTAAGCTAGGGCAAAGTCATTAAGCAATAACTAATAAGTTCATTTATAAACGTTATATATATATATATATATATATATATATATATATATATATATATAGGCCTATATATATATATATATATACATACGTAGCCTGTCATTCTATCATAGCTTATATCGTTCGTTCGTAGCCTGTCATTATTTAGTAGGCTATATCATTATTTCGTAGCCTATGTCATTATTTCGTAGCCCTATGTATTTATTTCGTAGATTATGTCTTTATTTTGTAGCATATGTTATTATTTCGTACTCTGTTATTATTCCGTAGCCTATGTATTTATTTCGTAGCCTATGACATTATTTCGTAGCCTATGTATTTATTTTGTAGCTTATGTCTTTATTTTATAGCCTATGTCATTATTTCGTAGTCTGTTATTATTCCGTAGCCTATGTATTTATTTCGTAGCCTATGACATTATTTCGTAGCCTATGAATTTATTTCGTAGCCTATGCCATTATTTCGTATCCTTTGTATTTATTTCGTAGCTTATGTCTTTATTTTATAGCCTATGTCATTATTTCGTAGTCTGTTATTATTCCGTAGCCTATGTATTTATTTCGTAGCCTATGGCATTATTTCGTAGCTTATGTCTTTATTTTATAGCCTATGTCATTATTTCGTAGTCTGTTATTATTCCGTAGCCTATGTATTTATTTTATAGCCTATGGCATTATTTCGTAGCTTATGTCTTTATTTTATAGCCTATGTCATTATTTCGTAGTCTGTTATTATTCCGTAGCCTATGTATTTATTTCGTAGCCTATGGCATTATTCAGTACCCTATGTATTTATTTCGTAGCCTATGGCATTATTTCGTAGCTTATGTCTTTATTTTATAGCCTATGTCATTATTTCGTAGTCTGTTATTATTCCGTAGCCTAAGTATTTATTTCGTAGCCTATGGCATTATTCCGTAGCCTATGTATTATTTTATAGCCTATGGCATTATTTCGTAGCCTATGTATTTATTTTGTAGCTTATGTCTTTATTTTATAGCCTTTGTCATTATTTCGTAGTCTGTTATTATTCCGTAGCCTAAGTATTTATTTCGTAGCCTATGGCATTATTCCGTAGCCTATGTATTATTTTATAGCCTATGGCATTATTTCGTAGCCTATGTATTTATTTCGTAGCTTATGTCTTTATTTTATAGCCTATGGCATTATTTCGTAGCCTATGTATTTATTTCGTAGCGTAAGTCTTTATTTTATAGCCTATGTCATTATTTCGTAGTCTGTTATTATTTCGTAGTCTATGTCATTATGGTTAACATAAATGTTTTTAAAATTCTATGGTTAACAATAACTTGACGATGTGCATATTTTTTTAATTATCAAATGAACGTCTTTTAGTATCAGTTTCAAAACTTATCGAAAGATTCGAATTACTAAAGCTCTCAATGTTTTCTATGTGTTAGTAACGATATACTGCTGGCTACAACATTTTGACAATCCGTATAGTCTGGACACTGTTTGAAATACAACCAAGTTTAATCCACATATTGGCATCTGTTAAGCGCTAAAGTTTCAACCGTTACCTTTAAGCACACAAGCAATGTTTGGACTAGTCGTTAATTAATTGATAAATATTGGCACAGGTGTTTGATGACCCTAGGTGGTGACGCATATTATCAGCTATTAGTTCTTTCTAATAACGTCCGCTGTTGGATAAAGGTCACAAATTTTTACAAAATTGCATTAAGCCTTACACAGAGAAAATCGAAAAATGTATAAGCTATAAGTTTAGAACTGATATATTTAATTTATTAAAGGATACATTTAGGTACATTATACTTGTACACCAACTCAGCATTTTACAATCACATAAAACAGGACACAAATACACAGACATTGACCATAACCTAGAAATCTTACACACCAACAAAAAAAGGACCACATCTCAACACACTAGTACAATATGAAATTTACAGACACTAGTTGTTAAGTATTTCAGCTTATAAATATTCGAAATGACCACCCTTAATTATAATCCGCCTACCATTACAGAATGGAAAATTAATTCTAACATATCAAAATTATTAATTGAAAAGAGAACGTGACGTTTCTAATGTCCAACTTCACACGATTGATACTCTGTCGGTGTTTCTACTCAATGTCATTAGTCAGCGTCTTGAACAGGGAATTATGGCTGTTTATAACACAAATTGATATTGCGTACTTTCCTCCTCAATTTTATAATAGTTGAATTTCTTCTTTGGTTTTGAGAACCGACGATTATTGCTATACTTCTATTTCTCACGCTTCTGTGCTTTACGCTTCAATTTCTAATACGATTAGGCCCTTCAGTATTGTCTCGTCACCTTGCCTTTCTTCAACATTCCCGTCCAATATTTACACTATTGTGTTTCAGAAGGTTCATAGACAAGCGGATATGTTTAGTATTTAAGGTTCAGATATTTGATTTGGGTTCATTTAGTACAAGAGAAGCGAAGTTATTGTAGTGAGCTCGTTAGAACCTTCCGCTTCCTTAAAACATTTGTTAGCTTGTCCATTTTTAAATTTTCTAATCAATTTATTTTCAATTTTAGAAAGATTTCACACGTTTATACGCCGTAAATAGTTCTCGGTATCCAATATTTTCTTTATATATTATATAAATACTGTGCAAATGATCTCGTACCACTGTCATACAACTTTCATTAAAATAACATTTGCACGTTCTAATGAATTTATATTAAATTGAACTCTATATTAAATGAACAAAAGTGAAATTAACATTTGTTATCCAAATTACCGTTGCAATGTGAACATTAAAGAACTTGTTTCCCATGACAATATTTACCTTTGAACTAAAATTAAGCTCTAAGCTTGGCAAGTCATTAATATATAAGTCATTATATATATCGTATTATGTTTAAACGACAAAAAATGTTTAAAATAACAGACACAATTTTTATTTACCAACATTTATTTTTTGTAACAAATCAGATACAACACAGAACTCGCGCTTATTTTTCATAACAAATCAGACCCGGGCCTACTATAGTACAGAGTCTACTTAGAGTCAGCCCTGATCAGAAACAACACAGAAGAGGCATTTACTTCTGGTAACAAATCAGATACAACCTGCCAACTGCATTTTTTTAACTTAGTTACAAGTGAGAACCACATGGTAGAGTCAAATATCTTTGTTAAACAAATCAGGATCTACACTTGGGTTTGTAAATACTTTGGTTTAAGAGATGATGGAGGCAAAGTAGAGGAGTCAGCCTTACCTCTGCAAGTGGGAGGCAGCAATGGAAGGTCCACCGATATTTCTGTAAATGGTGACAGGATCGAAAATTCGTTGGTGTAAGACACCTACATTAACTCAGTTAAGGAAGGCTCCAGGATAGACTTTCGGGAGGAGTGGCACAATTGCAGGGAAGTATGGGGTGGTTTAGAGAGGAAAACATTCAAAAAAAGGACTGGAAATGAAATTTTAAGCTATTTTTGTACTTCAAAATCACAGAAATTTGTTATTTTCCCCATCAAAACATTCATTTTATCTGAATTTATATAAATTACAAAATTATTATTTTGTACAAATACAAAATATTGTTTAACTTTCATCGTAAAAACAATATGCATTGCTTTAAAATAAGTTAAATAAAAAACACATGTTAATAAGTAGGCCTAAACTGGGATAAATTTAAATGTGTTTCGAATACGAAAAATAGCCTATATATTTCTAAAATAAAAATAGTATCCAAATTCTCGGGGGGGGGGGTGTAACTGCCGCTCTCCAGGAACCAGGAACCGCCCTCTGCCTCAGATTATAATACCCTATATAATCAGAAATAGGATATAAAAAGCTTCCAATAACGTTTGGTAAACGAAATAGGACGCGAAACTGTCAAATACCTTTGTCGAACAAGTATGAACATTGCATGTTTCTCAACTACCACGGGTAAAATACAAAAGCGAGATACTGTCAAATACCTCTGTTGAACAAATATGAACAATACATTTTTCTCAACTTTTTTTAGTAAACTACAAATACAGAGATGCCTCCTGTACAAATACAGTAGGCGTTACCTGGTACTATTAAATACTTTTGTTGAACCATTCAGTGTAGCACAAAAATGTTATTTTCCTTTAGAACGAAATAGAACACACATCTTCCCAATCACATTTAGTGAACGTGTAACCCACAGGATATTCTTGTTTAGTTTACTACCTTCCTTCCATATTGTATATAAAGAATTATATTTTCGTAATAAAGTAGCGTACAATTCTCTTTTAAAAAATTCCACCTAAGCTGTTGCGCCCTGTAGTCTTTATTAATAATGAACCTACAGAGTCTTTAGAACATCCTTGCAAATCTATTCAGATAACAATTTCGAGACACTGTCAAATACCTTTGTTGATCAAATATGAACAATACATATTTCTCAACTATCAGTGGTGCACTAAAAAACGAGATACTGTCAAATACCTTTGTTGAACAATTAAGAGCAATGCAAACTGTTCAATGATCAGTGGTAAATTACAAAAGCGAGATACTGTCAAATACCTTTGTTGAACAAATATGAACAATGCATATTTCTCAACTACCACTGGTACACTAAAAAGCGAGATATTGTCAAATACCTTTGTTGATCAAATATGAACAATACATATTTTTAAACTGTCAGTGGTAAACTACAAAAGCGTGATACTGTCAAATACCTTTGTTGAACAAATATGAACAGTGCATGTTTCTCAACTTCCACGGGTAAACTACAAAAGCGAGATACTGTAAAATACCTTTGTTAATCTAATATGAACAATACATATTTCTCAACTATCAGTGGTACACTAAAAAGCGAGATACTGTCAAATACCTTTGTTGAACAAATATGAACAATGCATATTTCTCAACTACCACTGGTACACTAAAAAGGGAGATATTGTCAAATACCTTTTTTGATCAAATATGAACAATACATATTTTTAAACTATCAGTGGTAAACTACAAAAGCGTGATACTGTCAAATACCTTTGTTGAACAAATATGCAAATTGCATGTTTCTCAACTATCACGGGTAAACTACAAAAGCGTGATACTGTCAAATACCTTTGTTGAACAAATATGAACAGTGCATGTTTCTCAACTTCCACGGGTAAACTACAAAAGCGAGATACTGTAAAATACCTTTGTTAATCTAATATGAACAATACATATTTCTCAACTATCAGTGGTACACTAAAAAGCGAGATTCTGTCAAATACGTTTGTTGATGAAATATGAGCAATGCTTATTTCTCAATGATCACTGCTATACTAAAAAGCGAGATTCTGTCAAATACGTTTGTTGAAGAAATATGAGCAATGCATGTTTCTCAACTACCACTGCTGCACTAAAAAGCGAGATACTGTTAAATATCTCTGTTGAACAAATATGAACAATACATTTTTCTCAACTTTTTTTTAGTAAACTACAAATACAGAGATTCCTCCTGTACAAATACAGTAGATGTTATCTGGTACGGTTAAATACTTTTGTTGAACCATTCAGTGTAGCACAAAAATGTTATTTTCCTTTAGAACGAAATGGAACATAAATCTTCCCAATCACATTTAGTGAACGAAATATAACACAAAACTGTCCAATACAAATCAGTATAACACAAAACTGACGATTACTTCTCGTGGAAATAGCATAGATACTATAAATTGCAAAGTCGTAGATAAGAGATGCTAACACACTGTACTAATAACAACATTATTGATTACTCGCCGTCATGTGAAGTGTATACGAGCGCGATGTGTTTACTACACTTAGCTAATTAAATAACTAACAAGGATGGTTTACAGAATCTTGACAGGCACGTCATTCATTTGAAACAAGGATGGGCAATGGTTTATTATGCGTATTTTTACAAGTTAGATATTACCCTTAATAACCTTTTGTTTGTGGAAAGAGATGCTCTGTTAAACGGAAGAGAAATATTGTCACCTAGTAACCTATTGTTTGTCTTGATTTTAAGACAATCTCTTTTGCGTTTACCAAAAATCTACCCTTTCATCACAAAAACGTTTCTTTGCGACTCCTCAAAAATTTTTAATTTTTTTCATACTACTATTATTTGAAAATTTTAGTTATTACGTTAGAGAAACATATAATTTTCATCCACTTTTTCTTCGTTCCAATTTCTTCTTTTCATTTCTCTTCTACTGCTTAACCCTTACATCTAGTTTTCACATCTCCTCTGTGTCGTTGTTTTCCCGTTGGTGTGTTTTTTTTGCCTACCACAAACGGTTCATTATAGTAGTAACAGTCGCATTTATGTTTTTTCGTTCACTATCTTCTTCACAGTTGGAAGAAATTTATGACCTTACAGTAAATAAATAAGTTACCTGGTGTTATAGCTCTGGTGAATTTAATTTGTGTTGCTTTGATTATATTTATGTCTAAAAACAATTGTAAATTGTTACACCTGCCTACTTTAAACTTTTGAATCTCAACGATATAAGTGCTACTATAGGCAAGTATAACAATTTACAAGATGCTTGTTTTAATAATCTTGAATTCACTGATTAAGCTATAATTAAATGCTACTTAACTAAGTGAATACGTAATAGCTTACTTGCTGACGCGTTTCGAAACAATCGTTCCTTTTACGAAGCAAAGCCTCTACTGGCGGCGTCCCGCTAGGTACAAAGGTTGTCGGTATGAGATATGTGAGTATGGAGGAGGTGGGTTAAGTTGGTTGTGTGCTATGTAATGGAACCGGATGTTGGCTTCAAAATGCTTATGGTCATCTAATATGTTTTCTTTATCTGTTGCGTAGTGTTTGTATACCCTAATTCGTATTTATCTAAAGTTGTTAGTGTTTTAATATGTGGAGAATGTTTAAATTAGTATGTATGTCCGTGCGTGTGTGTGTGTGTGTGTGTGTGTGTGTATGTGTGTGTGTGTATGTGTGTGTGTGTGTGTGTGTGTGTGTGTGTGTGTGTGTGTGTGTGTATGTGTGTATGTGTGTGTGTGTGTGTTGCGTGGCTGGATTTTGGGGTGTGTGTGTGTGTGTGTGTGTGTGTGTGTGTGTGTGTGTGTGTGTGTGTGTGTGTGTGTGTGTGTGTGTGTGTGTGTGTGTGTGTGTGTGTGCGTGTGTTGCGTGGCTGGATTTTGGGGTTTGTGTGGTATCTTTGGGTAATGTATTCTTCGAAGCGTGTGTAGAATGACCTACCGGTTTAGGCTGTATGTGCTGTCTTAAAGTGTTTGTTGTTTTGTAAGATATTTGGTAATAAAGTTTTTTGATTGTGGAAGCTATTTTGTGTGTGTTTTTGTTGTGGTAAGTGAGGGATTTGTTGTTGTTTTTGTGTGGTTTATCAGCGTCACCGTTTGGGGGTGTTGTTTATGTTTAATTTTCATGAGTATGTTGTCTATGTGTGTATGTTGGTAGCCGTTTTGTTGAGCTATGTATTTTATTGTATTGAGTTCTTCGTCATTGCCTTTCTGTAGCTTGGGTATATTGATTAGGCGGTGTAACATGATTAAATGCAGTGTGTTTGTGTTGTGTGGGGTGATTAGATGTATTATGTATGACAGTATCGGTAGTTGTTGGTTTTCTGTATATTTTGAAATTGTGTTTGGTGGTGGTAAGGTCTAGAACGTTTATTTTATTGTTCTCTTCTAATTCGAGGGTAAATTTGAGGTTTTGGTCTAGGTAAATATGACATTTACACCTGAATTAAAAAAACGATACTTCACGAGTCCAGGTATCAAAAACTGAAATGATGTGACAGTAAGCCAGGAGTCCAGATATCAAAAACTGAAATAACATTTGCACTTCTAAGCTCGTGTTTATTGACATTTCACCTAACTACAAATCCACCACAGAGCCAATGTCTGTGACTACTACGGTAAAAATGCATTTCGAAGCTCGTAAAACACGATCTTACATTACTCCACCACTAGTCCTGTTAACAGGAGAGATTTTGGTATAGCACTTCCGACTTCATGCCTGTTGGTCTGGCTGTAATCGCACCTGACCTGATATCAAAGTAAGAATGTAAAGTCATCGTGAGATATATAATCATGAATTGGTACAACTTCATTACTCGTGCAATATCGGTATATTGATTTTACAGAAAGGTCATTACGAGTACAGCAGTTGTAGTACTTAGCTTGCAAGTGTATGTCTATTGATTTGACAGCAAGTTTATCAAGAGATCTAATGACTGAGAAAGCAGAACTAAACTTGTAAAGCTCATGTTTTGATGGCTGCAATGTCATCAAGAGACCAAACTCCATGTACTGGAAGGACCAAACTACACTGGGAAAATCATGTCCTTTAATAGACTGTAATGAAATCACAAATCATAATGGACTGGAATGACAGACTGGAACTATTTTTCAATGTTCATATTTATTGATGTGTAATTAAGCTCTTCACCAGAACTGATAATTGAGACAGTAGAGAACAAGACTTGTAAGCTCAAGTCTACTGGTTATTGCTATGTCATCAAGACACCTATTAATTCCACACTGAGAAGTCAGAACTACACTACCAACTCTATGGGTCTGACTATTGTCATACAGACTAGCTAAGAGCTACGTGAAGCTCATGCCTACTAAAAGTATTGTTGAATAAAATTATTACCTGATTAACATGTTTGTAGAAGTTTTGTTTTTACACTATAGTTAGACCTACAGTCTGTTCTCTGTTTATAAAGGTAATATTGATCAAATGCATTTAAGTATAAAGTAAATGGGATAAGCCAATGAGCATATTTTCAAAGTGGAACAATAGTTTTCTTCCATTTTCAAATGGGTATTACAATTTCTGTTTTTTCAATTCATAACAATCAGATAGTGTTAGATACTCATGTTCAAAACCTGTAGTTGAAAATAAAACTTTGAAATATCAGAGTTTTTGGTATGTGTATTTGCATTTAACAAATAATTATATTGTATTTTTAATATGAAGGTAACAATGTCGGAAAACGATAAAATGCCTTTCATGACAACTGTAAAATATGTTTTGAAACCGATACAATAAATAACTTCAAATTCTTGAAACCGAATGACAATTGACACCTAGCAAAAAAAGTCAATATCTCACATCGTTGTTTATGTTTGTTTTTTTAGTAAGTTGTCATGTGTAAATTGGCATGAACTGTTTGAAAATAAGTCTTTAAGATTTGTACATCATTTTATGTCCGAGGCAATGTATGCAATGAGTGATGTCCGAGGCAATGAGTGACAGTAATCTCTCCTGAATGAGACCTACTCTTTGGCATGAGCGACATGAAGAATTTATTCATAGACTGATTCATTGCTCTATACAATTTTGATTATTCGCTGACTTCTAGACATATTCTGCTTGCAATCCTAGGCTCTGATAAGCAATATAGTCTATTTATGGTTGGACAAATTATGTATCTTAGCCATTAAGAGTTACAAGGTTATGTAGTGGAGATATGGTTTTGTAATATCTGACCTCTAGATCTCTCTAGAGATCCATTACGCTGTAAAGAGTCGTGAAGAAATGTTTGGACTGTTCATTTTGTCGGTACGGGGCTGTTGGCTGTGCAATAAGTACAGACCATATTAAATATTTAGTCATCTAAACAATATTTGAAGTTGGAAAAAATTGTTTATATTACTTATAATAATAAAGATGTTTCTAAGAGAAGGAATTAAGACAGTTTTACCTTAGAACCACAACTTGTCACACTGTACAACGGGAACATGTCGCACCTGAAAGAAATAATTTACAAGTAAATTATTTGTTAAACTCTTGATGCCGATAACTGATCTTATTTTTACGTTATTAATATTAACCGGTGTTTTTACGTCATTCTAATTTGGTTGTAAAGATTAAGTATACTTAATTATATTTCGGGATAGCTTAAATTACGTTCTGTATCCTCAATTATATGTTTTGTGTTACACATACTGGTACAGTAAAATTAATTATACATGTAGTGGCCAAACATTGTTTCTCTTCTGTACTCAATACAATCACATAGACTTCTACGAGATGATTCTAGAAATTGCTTCTTGCTAGTAGTCATATTTTCATATGATATTGATAATATTGCTAATGACTGGTTTAATCAATTTCACTTCTACATGGTATTGCCAATCATTATCTCTCACTTTAACTGTCCCTTCACTTACATGTTGTGTTGCCAAACATCTCTTCTTACTCTTACTGTTGCTTGTATATGAGATGTTTTATGGGACCTATTTTAATCTACCTAACATTCACATCACCAACCCCTTAATAAGGGACAATAATATTGTAATATATACTTGATTACACTTGGCCAAAAACCATCAGTAAGTACTGTTTTTTTGCCAAGTGTAATTAATAAGTAAATATGTACAACTCATTAAGTGCAAGTAATAATGCGCTTTGCATTTATATAAACTAGTATCCAGCATAGATCTATTTCAGGTATTTCTGAAAATCAAGAGGTATGTGACAAATATTACTTCATTCTTATCTAATTGGCAAAGGGGACAGTGCCTGATAAATATATTAAATGTTTCAGCATTTAATTAAATATATTAGTGTTTATTATGTTTATGCTTACACACACACACGCACACACACACACACACACACACACACACACACACACACACACACACACACACACACACACACACACACACACACATACACACACACACACACACACACATATATATATATATATATATATATATATATATATAATAATTTTTTCACCACTAAGTGCAATATTTTTACCTTTGTGATGAGGTACCTTTCGGTCACTTGACCATTGTCGAATCACTCTGCAGTGTGATTTGCACTTAGTGGTGGAAAAAGTTATTTACAAGTAATAATAATAACTTCATAAAGTCAGTGCAACGTAAAAATAATGGACAACGTGAAATATCACGATATATATATATATATATATATATATATATATATATATATCACGATATATATGTATATATATATATATATATATATATATATATATATATATATATATATATACATACATGTATTAAGGTGGGTGGAAAAAACAATTTTTTTTTATTGAACGCTTTAGTGAGGAAAGGTTGTCTATTGTAAGAAGAAGAAAAACGGCATAAAACAGATAAATATCTTATACCATATTCCGGTCGCGCAGCATACTAAAAGATTTCATAGACAAGATTTTTCAAAGTTGTATATGAGTTAAAATGTTTGTAATACATAATCTTTAGGTTTTAATGCTTCATTTATTGTTTAAATAACTAAAAAATATTACATTACGATAAATAATATTTTCTTTTCTGTCATGGAATGTTAATAAAGAAGGATATTTACAAATGATTTTCACTATTCGCTATGCAACTCTTTGCTTGTTTTGCTTAACCAAACGAACCAAGAACTCACCAAGTGGAGGTGGTTGCACTTCGAGTTCCATCCACACTCTACCCAACCAACCATCCAATTGTAGAAAGTGATATTTACAATACTTGCATTACAATAAAAACAACTTGATTGCATTATTTTCAATAGGCTATCCTTTTTTGGTAACGGTTTTTTGGTACTTTTTTATATCTAGAGATGCTGTACAACACATTTAAAGTATGATTATTTGGAGAATTGAGACAAAACTGATCTAGACTTTAGAGTTGCTCGCTTATAGCCATCTCTAGCTTCATGTCCACAAACTGTTTTTTAGACCTGTAGCAAGTTTGATTCATCTCTCCAATGCCTGGGTGTAGCAGGGGAAATTTTGTTCTCTTATTGGTTTATGGTTCGATATGAGTGATTTAATGTCATCTTCACTTAGGTCCCGAAACTGGCGGAAGATACAACACACATTAAATCCCATTAATAATGTCAGTATAGTCCGAAGCTTGAAAGTTTATGTTTGGTGGTTTGAAATCTCTAACAATCTTCTTGAAATGGGCCAGACCAAATAAATAGCTTTGCTCTGTCAGTAAAATAATTGCTTTTTTTATTGCAAACCATGCAGGCATGTATGTTTTTACGATGAAGCCAACTGTCACTGTTAAGGTTTTGGATGGATCTCATGACCCATCCATAAAAAGGAACTTATTAAAATGGAGGAGATGTATGGTCCACTACAGTGGGCTTCTTAATTGGCTTCCATCCAGTATTGGTTATAGTACAATCATACCTAATACTTCTAGATTTTCTAGTGATATAGACAGTTCAGAAAACCTGTTAATATAACGTAAATAATGCTCTTAGTTATATCTGCTGATGAACCTGGTGAGGCAGATACAAGTCCAACATAAGCTGCGCCATTTTCCTGGACTCGTGAATAGTGTTCTTATTTAACACTCCTGCGAAATTGTATGGCGTTAAATCTTTCTATGACCAAAGTATCATCTTTTTCCGACAAAGTAAAGGGCGTGACCTTCCTCAATAGAAGTAAATTTACTTTTTAAATCTGTCCTAATTCGACAACTTTACCTTCTTACTTTACTCTTATCAACCACATAGGAAGAATCTGTGTCTGTTATCAATCCAACGTCTCGGACGAACAGAAATATTTGTAAATTTTTGTTTTTCTAGGGCGTTGCGTGACCGGAAAAAATATATTACTGATAGGAATGCAATATTTTTGAGTTATTTTAACCATAAATCAAGCATTAAAAACTAAAGCGTATTTATAATAAATATTTTAACTAATATAATAATTATTTATAAATCTTGTTTGCGGAAAATTTTTGAAATCTTTCAGTAAGTTGGATCGCGCTCGGAAGATGTTGACAAATATTTATATGTTTTATGCTGTGTTTTTCTTATTACAATAGGCAACTTTTCCGCACCAAAGTGTTAAAAAAAACCATTTTTCGATTTACCCTGATATTAGATAAAACGTTTTTTTACAAAAACAAAACATTTGTAGGCCTACTGAATAAATTTATTCAATAAACTATTATCTGAAGTTTTACCTTCATAAGTATGTAACACACTAGAGCTTACTGCCTCACAAAAATAACATTTTCAATAATCGACTTCAGTAAGCCTACGCTTGAATATAGATATTGAAAAAATATCTTTAAAAGTAAAATCGGCTAAAAAGATACGTAAAATTTTTGCTAAATGTACTTTAAATAAATGTAAGATAATAAAATGAATGCAATAATATAAGCATAAGGTTTACTATTACCGCGTAGAAGGATTGTCAACTGAGGTATGATTAAGTAATGGACATAAAGTTCCCTGGACTGGGACAGAGTTAATAGACGGGGAGGCCAGGTCATAACGAGGCATGTTATTTGTTGGTGTTGTTTTTCATCATTAAGTACACAGCTTGTTCTCTGAGTAGATTGAATGACTCATTATAACTGACACTAAAATCATTTTTAAAACTCCCTTTGAAACAATTAAATCTCTTTCAACCAGTATTATATTTCGTGTTATCATTTGTTCTTACTACGCAAAGGTGTTCAATGACGCTTTAGCTATAGCAGGGTTGTACTTACCTGACCTAACCCAACGTAACAAAGTTTAGTTGTTTACAAATCAAAGCGTCGAACATTTGCAAAATGCGTTTACGGTGAGTCAGTAAGTGCTTTACACGTAAGCAGTGCCGTAGCCAGGACGATGTTTGGAGAGGCACACCACCCTGGGGGTCAGGGGGTGGAACCCTCCTGGGTAAATTTTGGACATTTTTATCTCTATAAATCATATTTTATGATATTTTACCACTTAAAATTACACAATTGTTGAGTTGTCGGGAAGCTGTTTTAAAAACCTAGCGCTGTTTTATAGGGTAACATTTGTCTCTTAAAACTAATTGGTTTGGAGGCGGCACATTCCCCCTGTGCCTCCCTCGCTGTAGCAGCAACATAAAAATAATTTAATAAACGAACGAGTATAAATAAAATTTAAAAATTATAAATTATTCAATTTAATAGACAAAATAAACCTGGAGAAAGACCGAAACTAACTCACAGTGCAATGAAACCTACAATAGAACAGTATCACGTGACAATGGAAAATATTTGTCTGAAACGTGTATTAAATAAGTAGAAGTAGTACTTTCCGTTTTTCATGGTTCAAAGCCCATAGAGAAGAGGACACCGAATGGCCTATACTAACCACGGCTTACGAAAGAGTACTTACTGTAAAACGACGTGGCAACGTTGCCGTATACTATCTCGTGCTAAGTAACGACGTGGCAACGTTGGCGTATACTATCCTGTGCTAAGTAGGTAACTACGTCGCAACGTTGTCGTATACTATCCCGTGCTAAGTAACGGCGTGGCAACGTTGGCGTATACTATCTCGTGCTAAGTAATGATGTGGCATCATTGGCGTATTAATATAAGATACGCCAAAGATACACCCTGTTGTTGGTAGCGAAAAAGATAAGATCTTGGAAAACCATGGCGTTTACAGCGTTACTTGTGGAGTTTGTAAGAAATCGTACATTGGCCAAACGAACAGACGTATGTCAGCTAGGCTTGAGGAGCACAAACTGGGCCTTAAAAACAAGCAGTAAACGTCGGCTCTGTACAGGCACCACTGCGATACAGGGCATACCATTGATTTCCAATCTTGCCGACAGATTGCTCAAGTGGAAAACTACAGGACTAGAATTATTCGTGAGGCTATCGAAATAGAGAAGCAAGAGAGTCTTAACAAACGCGATGATACTTTGAATTTGCCCGCAGTGTGGAAATGTGTCATCGATAGATTTTATCGGCAGAAAGGTGTACAAAGGCAAAGGAATGTGAGTAATTGTTTGGATCAGGTGTGTGTGGATTGGATGTACTCCAGATAATAACTATTCATCATATATATATACATCCCTTTTTTGCCTCCATCTGAGAGTGCGTGCGCCACCTGGGAGTTGAGTTGCGACATTAGAGACGGGTTAAATAAATTCAGAATTGTTCGTTAAATGGCTAAACCAATTAATATATTGGCAGGAATAGAAAAGCAAAAAGAGCTCAAAAAGCAAGCATACTATCAAGCAGTCTATACAATCAAGAACTGATATTGGCTAAGGGGAAAAACTGAAAGAGAAGCAAAGAAAAACGCAAATAAATCGAAGAAAAGACTCATGGAAGTAAATGACATAACAAAAAAAATAGAATAATCACCTCTAAAGATGATGACTGGTATTGTTTCATATGTAACGCAAAATCAATATAAACCATGCTACAATGTTTGAAGTGCCGCCAGCGGGCACATAAAATTTGCTATGTAGTTCGAACAAAAACAAAACTGTGTTATTGTAGGTCTACATATTGTCATTATTTCAACTTAATTGATATTGTTTTCCCATATTTGTACTTCTAATTAAACACACTTCATCTTATATTATTGTATGTAGTTAAATTATTAATTTCTTTGAACTTATGTTCCTGATTCAATTTAGGACACTTGCGGTTTAGTTTCCTAAATTGAATCTTTGTAAAGGTTTAGAAGTTTATTTAATAAAAAGTTAATAACACCCCAACACCCCCAAAGCGCTGAAAATATGTTTACAGTTTTGTCAAAGACCAGCATAGGTACTGCTGTTATATCATGTTTAAAGTTTACAAGTATATGAAAAAATAATTTTACATAAAAGTGTTTTAATATAGGCAGCTCTCCTATACTGTCCTTTACTATGAAAGGGCGTGACACTGTAGGGGAGGGGGTAATGCTCACAATGCTGCTAAATAGACGAAATCGGTATAAATTCAGCCAAAATCTGGCCCCAAAATGCCTGATGTAGTCGGAATGCGCAATAGTGGATTCGTTAGTTATAAAAGGTTGTGTGTCTCGTCTGGCATTCATACAGTACGTTAAATTCAAGGAACTCAACTGAATTTGAGTAGCTCTTTGAGCATCGTGACAGATACAAACATAGAGCTCTGTTCAATTGCATGTGCAACTTTTTTATGTCTGAAAAATCGATTCTGGACGCTGCACTGCGCATTATTGAGCCCCTGCCAAAACAGCGACTGAACAGCAATGTTAAAAAGTGAATTACACGGTACATTCCAAAAAACAACTTAAGAATGTACCACTGCCAAAAAGAATCGGACGTTTGCCGATAAAAAAAGTGATAAAAAAAGAACGAGGCAGCGTTCTGACAGTTTGAGAGGAACGTTTACCGCTTAAACATAATCATGGGCGAATGTCCTTCTTTCTGATGTGGAAGTAGCTTTTTAACGTATTTTGAGAATCTATGATAGGACAACTTATCACGCAGGAAATACCACCGGCCATTTAAATGTTTTGTGACAATGCTTTACTATTTTGAGGATACAACGCTGAGTAAAATCGTCTGTTTTATTTTAAAGTAAAAATTTAACATAGAAGATTGCCTCTTGATGGCGTTACTAGCGTTGAAGGATAGGGTAGATATCAAATGATACTTCTGGCTACAGTCTTGTTATCGCTCCTACCATAAGAGATTACTACCATTACCAGCAATATTACATAACTCACACTAACCTTACCCCCTTAATCATTAGGTTTGTGTTAAGTTTGATGTTTGTAAGGCTTGGAACGACTACAAACTCGCTTTGGTTCTCTTCATACATTTTGCCATGCCCTAACAATGCCCGTGATCAGTAATCTACTCAATTAAACAAGTCTATAAACCTTACCCCCTTAAGCATTAGGTTTGTGTTAAGTTTGATGTTTGTAAGGCTTGGAACGACTACAAACTCGCTTTGGCTCTCTTCATACATTTTGCCATGCCCCAACAATGCCCGTGATCAGTAATCTACTCAAGTAAACAAGTCTATATATATAAATATGAATGTTCATGATCTCCCAAAGTTAATCGTGAGGAACAAGGGACCGAATGACGACCTTTATATACACGCACACACTGCGTGACTCCAATCTACATAATGTAAAGTTTATTGCCTCTGTTTGCATTTAACTTATTGTGTCCATTCAAGGTTGACCGTTTCGAAAGTTACAGGCTAAAACAAATCAACATTTAAAAATTGACAAGATACTTATAATTGAAAAATTATTGGAACAGCTTAAGTTTCTGCGTAGCTCATTATAAATACGTTGAGAAAGATATTTTTCTGTCCTATTTAGCGTTGTTTAATTCTTTGTTACTTTTCAGATAACATCCATATGTCAGATCTTAATATTAATTCTGTACACTTACCTAATGATAGATGAACGTTATCCGAAAAACAAGTAAGAATTTGTTGTTGCATAACAATACTAAGTGAATAAATATCATACCCAATTGTCTATACTTAACTAACCAGTGCTTTATTTTGTACATTATTATTAATAAAATAATTTAATAGTCTACTATAGAAGAGTAACCGTTTTTCAAGAAACTGGACTTTAAAAAAATAAAACTAAGAGTTCACATATTGCATTAAAATTTATATCCCAATGGGCGTTTCATATACTTGTAGGCCTACAATCCTAATTCTCTGATAATTTTTACAACTCTTCTTTTATATTATCATTAGGACTATATATATATATATATATATATATATATATATATATATATATATATATATATAGGCCTATATTAAGTTATTGTTATTACGTGTAATTAATTGTTCCACCACTAAGTGCATTAATTTTACTTTGTGTGATGAGGTACCTTTCGGTTACTTGACCATTGTCGAATCAGTGTGATATATATATATATATATATGTTACAAATTCTCCCATAATGATTTTATTTCATATAGCTGTTTTCAATACAACAATATTGTTTATTTTTCATTCTTAAATTTAATCTCGAGTAGGTCTATTCTAGTAAGGTACGTTTTTACTTGCTCTCCATAATGTATTTATTTCTAAGGAGGTAAAATCAATTCATTTATGTTTCTGTACAATTCAAACACTAAACAGAATTTTGAAACTTGTATTACACTAGAAATAATATTCAAATAACATTGATTTGGCTAAACAAAATTGTAAGCCTATCCCTAGGAATACTACCACATTTTCCTGAAAATAAAGGTTTGCTAGGGCTCTACTCTACAAAGCAAATCAATCTCGATGCCAAGTGTTAATGTGTGTGTTCTTGTGTTCGCAAGAATATCAACCTCATTAAACAGTATTTGTTCCAGTTTGTGGAACGACTATTGGGATTTGCCTGAGATAAATATGAGCAAACAAACGTCCCCAGTATATTGGCATGAGCGAAGCTCGCACATAGAGCCCGTTGTACTTGAGATAATATCGCCTATGAGTTTGAATGATGCTTCCACGGTGATAGCAATAAATCTAAAATGAGGAAAACACCTAATAGAATATGAAGTTAAACGTGCTTGTTAAAAGATCAATATTCTCTTTTAAATTATTACAAAAATCGAGAGAGAAGACGTAAACTATCGTAATTATTGCAGGATGACCAATTGTAGAAAAAATTGTTTTCAATAGTAACTCCTTTAATCCAATAAAACAATACCGGTATGACAACTGCTATTTCTCCGCACGTAGGCTAATAGCTACTTTAAGATTCCCGTGCACCTCAAGGTTATACTAGCGCCTTAAATATTCAGCTATAATATCAGCTCAGTCACTTGGTCAAATATTCCAGACACGTGTGAGGTCGAATACGGAGTTCTACGAAACGATTATCTCCAGGTAAGTAATGAAACATTCACTTCTTGAAAACTAAATTTATTAAACTTTTTTAAACATAAACATGTAATAATAGACTACTATACATTTTTTTAAAAAAGTCAACAAAGACAAATTTTATTTTAGTTTCTTTTTATCTTGTAACTACAATCGATATAAATATGTATATACATATGCCAGAATAACAGCATTAAGTGGCGAAATAAAAAGTGAATTTCCTTGCTATTTTCCATTTTCCTTTTTATGTGGTGTTGGACTATTATTTTTGTTTGTTACTATTTATACGCTTTCTGTTTTTCGTCGCTTGAATTATGTTGTAATTTCTTTTCGCTTTCCTTTCGCATTGTCCGTTTATGAAGCAAGATTCGATACCGTTAATACAGTTTTTTGTTTATTTTTTTCTAATCCTACAGCATTGTTTATGATATTGTGTGGTAACCATGGCAACAATTTAAGGTTATACATTGAAGGTTTCTACGACGGCCAGACGGAGACAAAAGAAAAGTTCATATATATATATATATATATATATATATATATATATATATATATATATATATATATCTTTGAGCTATATGCATACATTTCTAGCAGTGCGGAGTAAAGCAGTGCTCAGTGGTAAAGAGCTAAACTTTTAACATGAAGTTACTCAGTTTGAATCCGACCTAACCAATTTTTATAATTTAATTATTGAATAAATATTTGAAAAAACTGTATCAACATAAATTGTCATGCACCATGGGCTGAGAAAAATGTATTTGAACTTGATTGGACGAATGAAAACGTATTTTAATAACGACTGAAAATTTGTACAACATATAGAGTATATCAGGAGCGTGTGAGCTAATAGAAGAAATTGAAAAACATTTTAAAATGAAACTTAAAAATAATGACAATCATTTATCAATTCAAATATATGAAGGAGGTTTATCTTTAGAGGTTAGAAAAAGTCTTGAAGTTATGTAATTAAGAACAGCCATGTTTGGGAATACATTAACTGGATCATGTATGCGATCACATGAACTCCCGGATCTCGGATCTCCTCCACATCTGTTAACAATTTGTTGGTAAGTTGGTGAGGGACTTGCAGGCAGTATACTTGCTTCGTATAGCAGGACTAGGACGTTTTAAACTGCTACTATACGTACCTTGAGTGGTAATCCATATTAATATGTATTTGCCATCACTTCTATAGACCAATATACAAGATTCAGTTTATTTTGAAATACAGTGCCACTGCTCCGTGTTTCTGCAATGACGTATTTCTAAGGGTTTTCCAACGTTATCACTCAATTTATCCTCACCATCCAAGTTTAAATACGAATCATCCTGGGTATCTTGATCACCACGTAAATCCAATAATTCAAAAACCCATAATGCTGGTTTATATGGGTTACATCAGGGGTTCCCAAACTTTTTTGTACCACCCCCCCCTCTGGTTATTTGGAGACCCCACGCGCCCCCCTACACATATCAGTTTTCCATTTTGCAATACCCTATTTCCACGGTGCCGTACATACCAACTCCTACTTGTACAAGTACATGAACTCGTACAAGTATGTGCCTACTTGATACGGTGAGTAGGTAGATTTTTTTGTTCACTGTTGAATGCGGTAACGCAGAATGGAAAGATTCAATAATTGTACGTATGATGAAAATTAAAACAAGTATTACATGAAAAACGAATATAATTACTGATACAAAATTTAACATTGTAACACAAATACATTTTCAATTTAAGGAAGGTGAAACAATAGGCCTACCTACTTACAAAAACAAAACATAAAATGTAATTTAGTGAAATGGGTGCGCTTGCATGTTCTGAATAAGTTGACAGATCCTGGGTTGAGTTTCAGACAAAGCACAGCGTAGGTCACTTTCGACATCTAGTTTGTTGCGGTACTTGGTTTTGATCGCCACAAGAGTTGAAAACGCTTTTTCGCACATGTATGTTGTTGAAAAAGGCAAGTACATCCGAACAGCTTTCTCTGAAACACTGGGGTAAACTTTTAAGTACTTTAACCAAAATGAGGGCTTGTCCATTCGTTCAAAATCGTATCTTGCAGCAGAGTCATTTTTTATTTCTATTCCCTGCTCTTGCAACTCTTCTAACAGCAACTGTATGTCCATGTGGAACGGGTCGGTTGATAGTTTGTAAAACTCCTCTGAAATTAGGAAAGTACCTGCTGAACTATTCCTTGAGGTTATTCAAATGGTCAATTATCAAGTTTTTTCAATATCGGTCCTTCAAAAACGTCCTCAAAACATGTTTCTTCTGAGACTGATACTACTATGTTGAAACTTGAATAGTTGCTGGGGTTCATTGACACTTTACGTATCCAAAGTTGTAGTTTCTCAACGTAAATCTTGATGGCATCCTGATGTGCTACTATATTTGAGTCTGCACCTTACAGTCTCAAGTTTAGGTTGTTTAATGTGTCAAAAAAGTCTGATAATTAGGCCAAAATCACTTGATTACTGTGTTTTTTGAACTCTGCACTAAGCTCGTTTTGTATCTGCTGTGCCAAAATCGTAATCACTTCATCACGGAGCTCAAATATTCTTCCCAACATATTGCCTTTTGATAGCCATCATACTTCTGTATGAAATAGCATCGTTTTGTGGTCACTTCTTAAATCTTCACAAAGAACTTTAAGCAGTCGAGTATTTAATGCACTGTTCTTAACGTAGTTGACTACTTTAATACATAGCTTTAAAACAGCATTGAGTTCGTTTGGAAGCGTTTTTGCTGCCAAGGCTTGGCGGTGAATAAAACTACATCAGCATTTGTCTCTTTGACCAACTGCACAAAGCCTGAATGAGAACCCAGCATTCAAGGAGCACCATCTGTGCATACACCAATAGGTTTTTGCCAAGAAAGTTCGTGTTTCTTAAAAAAATCTGATACTGCTTCCATCACATCTACAGCTTTAGTAGTGGTCAACAGCTCAGTAGAAAACATCAGTTCATCCTTCATTCTTTCATTTTCAATGTAACGAACATATACAATCAAATGAGAACATTGTGCTATGTTTGTACTCTCGTCAAGCTGGGTTTTTAATGTCCTCGGCCATATCATCAGTTCGGCGTTTTACGGTATTGTCTGAAAGTGGTATTTGTGATAGCTTTTACCTACTATCAGTTCCAAGGACAACATTGGCCGCTTTTAAAAGGCACGGTTTAACAAGCGTTTCACCAATAGTGTGACTTTTCTTTTCCTTAGCAATAAGAAGATATAATTCATAGGAAGCTTCAAGCACTTTTAGAAATGACTGAGCAGCAGATCCAGTGCTATCTAGAGATATTGCAGCAAAAAAACTCTAGGTTTGTCCTTTAAAGAGGCATGTTTGGTTGACAAATGTCTCAGAAGACGATTAGGCCTCATCGCGTCATTGCTTAATACTTCATAGCAAATAACGCACTGAGGGTGATCAACATTATCTTTAAGCAAGGAAACAAACCCATATTGAATATAATCGTCAATATACTTGCGTTTCATTGCTTCACACAGAACTCACACAACACAAAATCAATTACTTCAATTCAAACGTCGCAGCAATTATAGAACACCCACAATACAGCAAACATGCTGACTGATAATTCACGGAAAGTACTGTGCCAGAACGGACTAGTTACAATGCAAGCACTGTACAAAACTGCATTGGATTGAAGATGCGATGCGGGAACACTAGCACTCACGCCAAGGCCAAACGGAGGTATCGGTACACACACCACACAACTTTATTGAAACTTTACAAAACAATTATGGAAACTTAGAAAGACTTTATTTCAAAGATCTGAGGAAATTATTTTTGTAATTTTTTTATTTATTTAATTTGGGTGTCACGCCCCCCTGGACTTTCTCCACCCCCCCCCCCCAGGGTGGCGCGCCCCCCAATTTGGGAACCCCTGGGTTACATGATAATGCTCCAAAGGCTTTAGCATGCATAGCCTACCACATGCCAGACAAGTGGCTTCTGGAATGATTGCAGGAACTAGCAACGACACCATTTCTCGTTTTAGAATGTTGCATGAATGGATGCACAAGACTAATTAGAAGCTGCTCAAATTGATGTATGGCTTTATCAATTTGTTCGGATAGTAGCGGCCTGTAACCCTCCACTAAACAAATTTGACCATCTGATTGTAGAATAAGTCATTACCGATTCCTCCATAGTAATTGGCGATTTTAACGCTCCACCTACCAGACGAGGCAGTTGGAAAGCAGCTTTTGGAGTTCATTACTGACAGTGGATCACTGGAGCCTTTTAACACGGTGTCTAATATTCTTGTTCTATGTTGGCCAACAGAGTCTACCGGACCTAGTTTTCCTACATGTAAATCTTGTAGGTAGATGTGAATATCGACTTTTTGACGAACCTTTAGGATGCGCTAATCTCATAACTTCAATAGCGCCTAAAGTGCAGGCTAAAAAAAAGAAGAGTCCTCACTAGTTGGAACTTCAGGAGAGCCAAATAAAAGGACTCAGAGACGGGCGTTATGATAACACTAAACCTTATGCATAACAGTTCGGACACACCTTTAGAGAGATTACCAAGGCTATTCGTGCAGCTGCTAACACATACCTAGAGGACAGGTCAAGGAGATACTCTGTCTTCTGGACTAAAGAGTTGATTTAATGGAAAAGATTTACTAACCAACTAAGGAAGACTGCTGAACGGAGCCATGATTTAAATGCCTGCATCCAATTGAGAAAGGTTCAGGATATGCTGCATAAAGGAATCATCCAGAGCAAGCGAAAAGTTTCGAAACTTTTTAGAAAATTTTGACTACCGCAAGGATGCCGGAAAGGCCAATTGCTTCATTTCTAAATTTTATAATGAAAACAACCATGACATCTCTTGAATACGGCGCAGCTGAAAAAAGAAAATAACGGAATCCTTCTGCAAATATTTTTTAAGAGCAACGTGAACTTCCCACTCTGAAATAAAATGTGATATTAGATTATACGGCGCATGAAATATTTCTTGGTGTACAAAGTCGGATTAAGGTTGCTCGGCATAATAAAAATGTGTTAAGTAAACATAGGAAAACTGTTATCAAAGATATGATGACAGAATTAAATATAAGAACACTAAAGAAAGAAGTGGAAAACCAACTTGAATTATTTAGTGAATTTCCAGAGGCTATAAATGATAAGATTTGTCTTCTATCATCAAACATGAGATAATTTGTGTAGATCCCAACCCTGTTAAACAAATAACTTATTCGATGAATCCAGATAAGAGAAAGTTTGTAGAAAAGAAAATTCAAGAAATGAAAGGGGAAAGATTGATCGAACCTTCTACATCGGAGTGGTCCTCACAGATTGCCCTTCCGAAAAAAAGAATTGATAATATCAGCTCTGTGTTGACTATAGAACATTGTATATGGAAACTGTAAGTCATGCATACCCCATGTCCGATTTAAAAGCCCTATTAAGGAGAGTGTGTGGTGCAAACATTTTCACTACTATAGATCTCAATTCAGGCTACTGGCAGGTTGAAGTTGAGGAAAAATACAGACCAGTGACAGCATTCTCTACACCCAGAGGGCTATATTAGTTTAAAGTAATGCCATTCGGGTTAAAGAATGCACCCGCCACCTTTATGCGGTTCATTGATGAAGTATTATGTGGTTATAATGATGACTTTTGTCAACGTCTCGTAGATCTGGATGACGTGTTAATTTATAGTAAGGAATTTAATTCACATTTAGCTCACTTAACAAAATTACTAGAGAGATTACAAATGCATGGATTAACGTGTTAGTTGAAGAAATGTCACTTTGCGTCCACAAGAGTAGAATACTTGGGCCATGTTTCAACATCTCACGGGTTGGAAAGACAACCAGAAAAGTACAAGGCTATTGAAAATATGGGTCAACCTCTTACAAAACACCAAGTGAGGCAGTGTTTTGAGTATCTGTGGTTGGTACAGTACTTTATTCCTCATTTTGAAAAGAAGACAACACCATTAACAGTCTTAGTTAATATGAATAAAAAGTTCAAGTGGGCAGCCAGAGAAGAATATTACGAAAGAGATATGCAATGCGCCGCGATAAGACCATCCTGACCCACTAAGAAAACTATGCTCACAGACTGATGCAAGTGATTGAGGACTAGGGGTCGTGTTATTTCAGGAGAGAGAGGAAGGTGAGCGAGACATTATAGAGTATACCAGTCACAAGTTGTCTCCGGCTGGGAAACATTATTGCACGGCAGAGAAAGAATCCTTGGCTGTAGTGTGGGCAGTGAGTAAATTACGTTACTTGATAGGAAGGAAATTCCAGTTGTACACTGATAATTCCTCATTCCAACGGCTAAATAAGGTCTCCAGCACAAAATCAAAATTAATGAGATGGTCATTATTGTTAGAGGGCTCTGATTTTTATATTTGTCACGTACCAGGAGTTTATAACCAAGCAGCCGATAGTTTGTCCAGAGACCCTGCTGGGAGATTTCTGAGTGATGAGCTACTGCCTAATAGAGACATACCTGAGCCTAGTGTTGAGCTTGAAGATAGGAGGCCTGTACTTATATCAATAGGGCCGAAAATCAACGTAGAACAAATTAGAAATAGGCAGGCTAAAGATCTCCCTTGTAGTAAAATGATAGAATGGATCGGCCAGTGTAGTGCAAATCCTCAGGGTGTTCCTAGGGAGTTCAAGATGTGGTATAAACATTTCCGACTAGAACATGGTAGTCTTATGTATGTGTCTCGTCTATTTATCTATCTCCTGTTGTAGTCATATCTAGGGCCAACATAGAGCCATCATCCATAAATTCCACGACGCCACTGAAGCCGGTCATCCAGGACAAGAAGAAACCTATGAATCTATTCGTAGACGATTCTTCTGGATATCAATGCTTAAGGACATCCAAACATATCCAGTTTGTGCTTGTACCAAACCCAGTAACAAGAAAGCAAGTACTGGCATGAGAGGAAGGAGACTTTGCCAACCTTGGGAAGTTGTGGTAGTACACATCATGGGTCCTTACCCTAGAACATCCCGAGGTAAGGCTAATCTTCTGGTCGTAACAGGTGTCTTCACTCGTAGGGTTGAAGCCTTTGCCATTCCAGAAGCCAACACCTCTCGAGTGTTAGGAGTACTTCACACTGAACCCTTCAGCAGATTTGGATACTTTCTGATAATGGTAGTCCATTTACATCAAGACAGTGGAAACAGACAATAGTAGACTGGGGAATTGAACACTGAACAACACCAATCTACAACCATAGGGCGAATCTAATTGAACGGCGAAACCAGGAGCTAAAAAGAATTCCACTTGTTCACTTGGTAGATAAAAGACACAAGCAATGGGACTTATCTTGTCTGAGTCACTCCTTGCCATTCGACAACGTACAAACCGTGTCACTGGTTACTCTCCAACGGAATTATTCCTTGGCCGTCAGATCTTCCGAACTGGTGACTTGGATCTTCCACAGCAGGATACTGTAAACAAGACAAACTTGGAGGATTGGTATCAGAACCAGGATAACAAGAACCACCGGATAAGATAAGAAGTCATCACACGGACAATAAGACGAGCTGAAGAGGAGGACCTGGAAGAACTTGAAGAGCTAGAACATGGTCAGTTGGTGCTCTGTAGGAACCATACCCAGAGCAACAAGATTACAGGGAGTTTCATGCTGGATTGGCACCAAAGTGGTTGGGGTCTTTTGAAATACAGAAGAGGTTGGGTCATAGGGTCAACTATTTGAAAACAACACCACCAATTAAGGTAGACACAGCAGAAGTAAAGGTGTTACCACAAGCACTCTGAGGTAGCGGAGAGGTGGAGCCCAGTCGTGCAGATTAGAAAGAGGAGGAGATTGCTGAACCTTAATGTTATACCCTTCGACCAAGGACCAGAAGTGCAATTGTGAATTAATGATTATTGAGAATAGTTCATTGTAAAAATTTGGGACGTTATGTGGGGGGGGGGGAATTGATGTAGTATTGTAGTAAATATCCTCCCAAATCAACTCTCAATGAGCTATTATTAATTTATGTGGAGATCAGGCGTTAATTAGGATTGGATTGTGTGTTTTGGGCGAAAGCTGGTTTTTAGTGTGTGTACATGGGGGAAAACGGATTGTGAGAAAGATAACTACGCTATATTGTAAATTAGAAGTGCAATAAGAAAAACAAATGTATTGTAGTTAATGATACGGGTTCTTTGTTCTGTCTAATATTTACGATCATTAATATACGTCACAACACACAAACAACAATAAACAATAAAAAGTAAAAGTTCGGATAGTTATAAACTATTGTTTAGGTGATTAATAAAAAATAGTATTAAAACCTAGCAATGAAGATATAATAATAATAAGAATATAACGATAAATAAATAATATTATTTAATCTATAAGAATAACATATATTAAATAACGAAAATAAACAACAATAAATAAATAAAAATGAAAAAGAAATAGGTTTGGTTTTGTCATTATCTGGCTATAAAAGAGAAATAACAGTCGTTTCTAACCATGCATCGGGAAAAGACTACTCTTCGTATAAACGGTTGTACATCCGAAGGTGGACGAGTTTCCCCGATGATGGTAGATGTTTACAATGGAACCAGGGCTTGGTGCAGAATCCTTCGTTGACGCCAGAGCTGACCCTAAATCCCCTATAGAGAAAGGAGTCTTTGAGGGAAAATTTATAGACAACCCAACAGTAAAACGTATGCTTCTTCCTTCAATTTGTATATTTGAATTTTGCTATTATAAGATGGAGTAAAAGACAATATTGAAAATGACGTTCCTAGTATATTAGCAATATTGGCACTGTTCGTGATCAATTTTCTATCCAATCTTCAGCGCAATGCCTGGCAACTGAATGGAAGTACGCCAACACTGATAATAACTTCCTCGATACTGAGGAGGATGGAGTTGTTCGTCTTATTATGCTAATGTACTGTGCCCAAGAATTCTTTCTACTCAGCCTTTTCAATTACACATTTTCATTTTTGTTACCTGAGACCATGGCAGACGTGACAGGTTTGGAATTTTCAGTTTCCTTATCCACCTGATCAGGAATGGAATCTGAGGAGGTTGATTTAGGAGGGTGAAGAGTTGGCTTTGATAATTATTTGTTGACACCTGATACTGGCGGTGCCGATACGGTCTGTAGCACCATTGGCTGAAGCGTTTCATCTTTGCGTTTTATCGCCTTAGGCGCAAAAGGCTTATTACCTGTAGGTAATATCTTCCGCGCAGGACACAAGGTTCGCTTAAAGATGTATTATGTGTTACTTTGTCAAACCACCGCGCAACGGTTTTGACCAGTCGAAAATCTGTAGGAAACGATGTGAGTAGTAATACGTAAAGACTGTGTTGTTAATGTTGTTTGTGTAAAGAGTAAGGGCGTTTGTAATAATTAAGGGAGTCATGTCAGTAATGTGTATCTTTGGCTGGGGTACCGCGGGGGATGCTAAACCCCTCTTAAGAGGTGCGGCTAGTCAGCACCCCCTGCGCTAGCGTTTTTATACTCCAATTACTGCCGTCTATAATTACTCACTAGTGGAATACACAAGAATGTCCTTGAACCAAACCAATTTGAGCTCTGTCTGTATCCAATGGATTGAGAGGGTGCACTATATTTTTCCGTGTGTAACTATCACCTATCAAGTGTCGCGGTTTTAACAATACAGTAGACACAATAAAGATTGAACTGGAGAATTTAGCAAGCGTATGCTCGTTCAGGGCCCATACTCTGGTCTAAATCCAGAAATTATAGATACAGGCAGGGAAATTAAAACTATGTTGGGCCTTGGAACTCACTGAAGTAATCAGTGTAGCCCACAGGCTGAAAAGTTTGGAGACCCTGGTCTAGCATATCATTTCACTCAAGCCCCAACCTTAACGGGGTCAGAACCTTCGAGGGTTAGTATATGATCCCGTAGTACCATTTTTGAGAGTCAAGCCCCAAGTCCCTGTTCGAATTGGGTAACAATAGTTTTGTTAAATTAAGCCAGAATGTTTATGAAAGTTTAGAAAAAAAAAACTCGTGTAAAGTGAAGAAATTAGACCAAGAGCGTCTAGGCTCCCACCTCTTATCGCTTTAAGAACACGAAGATAACGCAGAATATTAGGGATTATCTGCAGTCCAGGTTGTGATACAAACCCCCCTCACCCGGTAACTAACCTCAGCCCCGAAACAGGGAGCTCGGTGCCACGACAACTCGATGGCCTTATTGTACTGGTCATCTGGAAGGAAACGTTACTGAGACCGCTATTCATCACACACTACGCTTCCTACGGCTTTTGCAGAATCACTCAGTACCAGTAGAACCTTCCGAACAGCCAGGTTTTCAGTACCTTAAACATTTCATCTGACTAGTTCCGACCAGGCAATGTACCTTATATAGCCAGTGAGTTGATGCAAAGAAAAATTAAGACACAATCATCAAAAAACTGGTGCAACTACTAGCATATGCTGATGACGTAAACCTCATAGCTAAATCTTTCAGGGTCCTAGAAGAGTCATTTGCAAATCTGATAAGAGCGGCTGATAAGAGTGGAGATGGGACTTTAAAAAAATATCTATGGTGTGGCAACCCTTAAGCAACCCAAAAGGCAGGTGGATTTGTTGAGCTGGAACCCTTCAAATTTGAAGTAGTAAATCAATTCACTTATCGGGGATCCATTGTCAGCTCCAATAATGTCTCCATCGAGGTGAATAAAATGATAGATATGCCAATAGGGGTTAATTTGGATTACGCAAACACTTAAGGAGCCAGTATTTAAGTAGAAAAACAAAAATATGATCTTGAATTTTGTAGTCCATTACGTTTGGTGAATCTTATTAATCACTTAAACAATAGTTTATGACTATCCGAACTTTATATTTAGTAAATTTGTTAAAACGTACTGAGACAGAACGTTTTCGATCGCTATGTGCCGATCTTCATCATTGTCTTCTGCTTGGAGATGTTGGGTCAAGCGGTGACGGTTTTAAAGGTAGGTTTTCGATAGTATCAAAGAGTATGTGTGATTTGTATTGTGTTTGTTCGTTTAATATGTTTGTATTTTGTGATTTTGTGTCTGTAAATTTCATATTACAGGCTTTTTTGTTGATGTGTAGGATTTCTAAATTATGATAAATGTCTGTTTATTTGTGTCCTGTTTCTTTTAAGTGATTGTAAAATGTTGAGTTGGTGTTATTTTTGTGTTCTTCGACTCTTTGTTTAAAGGTGTGACCTGTTTGTCCAATGTAGAATTTGTTACATTCGTCGCAGTTTAGTTTGTATACGTCTGGTGCTTGTAGTTTATCTTTGTTGTTGGTGTTGTGTTGTATTTTGTATTGTAATTTGTTATTGGTTTTGTATGCTATTTTGTAACCAATTTTTTGAAATTTGCGGGCTATTTTGTTTGTTGTTTTGTTTATGAATGGTAATGTGATGTATTTGTTTCCCCTGTTTGTGGTGTTAATTTTAGTGTTTTTTGTATTTTGTACCATAGTTTGTCTATTATTGTGGTGTTGTATCCATTTGTGTATACTAAATATTTTGATTGAAAACGTTCTCTCTCAGTAAGTTTTAACAAATTTACTAAATATAAAGTTTGGATAGTCATAAACTATTGTTTAAGTGATTTAAAAAAATATACTGTATAAGACGTTGATCTGTCCTGTACTAACTTATGCCTCTGGAGCTTGGGAATTAACGAATAATGAGGAAAACAACCTGATTACCTTCGAGAGGAAGATCCTCAGGATGATTCTTGGACCTGTGAATGATGGCGGGCAGTGGAGGAGGAGAAGAAATTCTGAGCTTTACGAGCTGTTTGTCACTTTTGAAGCTTATGATTTGATTAACTTATAACTGTTTTTAGAATTGTAATATCTAACAAGAATTTTTCTTTACTTAGCAATAACTTATTATTTATAACAAAAAGTTTGCATTATAGAAGTTCAGCTTAGATTATATAGACTAATAATAATAGAAAAGGGAATTGGCAAAAAATGCAATTATAATTTGAAGACATAAGCTGATATATTAAATTTAACAAGTTGGAGAGGTAAAAATACTGAAAAAAGATAGCACATAATATGATACCAGGGGAATATCTAATTCAAGTAAAAATATGTGAAAGACAAGTGAAAAACAGCTAGAAGGCTCAGGAACTTTTAAAACTGTATCAACTCTATTCATTTAGCGTTGGTTGAATAATCAGCAATAAGCACTGTAAGCTGTTCCGTTTTGCAAGACAATGATGCAATCTGTGTTTGATTACTTTCAGTGTATAGTTATGTGGTCAGATCATGTTGTTTTTACAATTTTTTCTTTGGTTACTGTAAAAAAATTGTAAGATATGTTTTAGATACTTGATACAATTATTTGTTTTTACAGGACTATACAACTTAACACGGAGTGTAATGTGGGTATTTTGGGAGAACCCAATATAGATAAAATAATAAGAATTGGAAGACTGCACTGGGCATGGCATGTGGCCCGGATGGAGGAGAGTGATGTACCCTGTACCCAGATGTCTATTAAATGGAACTATCTACAAAATGACGTCCTAGACTTAGATAGATGGATTGCATCGCTCATTTGCCAGAACACTGCTGAATGTGAGGAACTGGAAAGCAGCAGCACAGGATCGAGCTACCTGGAGAAGGCTCATTGAGGAGGACAAGGTCCACAACGGACTGTAAAGCCATGGAAGAAGAAGAAGAAGAAGACACAGATGAATGGTGACGAAGAGAGCGATTTATCATGGCCCATCTAGTTTATTTAGGCATTCTTCTTAAATAGCACTATAAGTGCCTACCATTACGAAATATGTGTTTACTAGTAAGCGAAGTTATGCACACTGAAGTCTTTTACGACAATGTACACGTACATTTATGACTACTGTTAAAATTACAGTAAAAAGATTATTTACTATTATCTCGTTTTATATGACAACAATGACATATTTGAGTTTCCTTATGAGATTTGAAATTACAGTATTACTATAAAATATTTTATAATTTATAGTATAATTAAAGCTTTGCTAGGTTAAAAAGAGCAATTCCCAGAGGTATATTTGAAAAGAATTCTCAAAGCCTCACTACACATTATTTTATTGCTACATCCTAGTTTCCGTGAAGATGTAGTCTTCCTCAGGGATTGGGTAACACTCGTTTGCTGATCGTTACCAGTGTTAACCAATCACAGAGGAAGGCGACACTAGTGTGTAATCTATTAATAAACTAGTGTGTATGGAGGATTTGAGTAAACTCTAAACATTTACAGTTATAAAATTTGTTATTAAGCCATTCAGTTAAAAATAATGTGTATAATATATAAAAGATTAAAAAGACCTTTAACCCTGCTGAGGTGGAGTAAAATCCCCACACCCCAACTCGCTGTGTTATTTCGTTCTGCTATTGCCGCTAGGGATTATCGCTCGAAGCACAGTACAACGAAACGATACAAAACTGTATTGAGCAGTGTCCCGCGATAAATGCAATACTTTAGTCCCTCCACGTACAACGTATATTACAAGTAAAACGGAGATGTCGCTTAGTGTTCAAGTATGTATGAGCCCATACTAAGTTTAAGAAGGTACGTGTTCAGAAACATTCAAAATAATTCTTTAAACATTTTTTAAAAAATTCTTTATAACATTCAAAACATTCTTTAAAATTAATATAAACAATGGTAAAAAAAATCTTTATTCGTAACCACATGACGGGTTGCCATAGGGCTCACAGGATTTTGCTTATAACTAAAAGCCATCAGTGTGAGGCTAATCAAGTCATTATGATTCCCTAATTTATCAATCCCTTAATTGTTATGAGAAATTGACGGTGGCTAATTTTAGACAGGAAAGAAATTCATGCTAGAATCGGACAGATGAAGGATATAAAGCGCGCCTATAATACTGAGTATCTTCAGCAGTTAAAACACAAGAACTATATCAAGGAAGCTAAATAGTAGATAAATCAAAATGAATCAAATCAACGACAAGATAAAAGATTAATACGCATGCCATTCTTTGATAAGTAGACGTAGGAAGTGTAAAATATAAAATATGCAAGGCAGGCAATTTTGTATGCATATCTACATATAGCTTTTTAGCTTTGTTTACTAAGCTAATCATGTGTGAGCTGAGGAAGCTTACGTGTTTGGCTGGGGCTCCACGAGGGATATCGATAATATAAGAGTGTTTTGGCAACTCCTTTGTTTTGTCTAAAAAGGGCAGAATGTCTCAGAATTGCAAATACCTATTTACATAAAAAGTGATCTTTCTGTAATAATCCGATTAACTTTGTTTACGGTGTCGCTCAGTGCAAAGGATATTCTTATTTACATCGACTCTGCTTTTATCTCCTTTTAAAAGATGATTTAATAACACTTAAACAAAGTTCCAACAATAGTCTATGATGTATTATGTAGAGTATTGTAAAAGAGAGAATATCGCATTTGTAGTGCATTATTATTAGACACAATTCTGTTAGTTTTGCAGATTTTTCTAAAAAAAACTGAGTTTTAGTGAAATATTAATTTAAGTAAATAAAATAACAGTATAACAAAACTATTGACAATAATACTAATATAGCAAAAATTAATTAAAAATAACTCTTTCCTAAACCAAGATTAAAGTCATATGTACATTTCTATTTGCATCCTAGGGTCAATATCACTATTACGATACCAGTATTACAATATTAACATATATATTCTATAACAGTATTACAATCCTACTATAAATCTTATTACAGTATTACCATATATCCTGTACCAATATTATATATTACCATATATCTTATTACAGTATTCCAATATATCCTATAACACCATTACAATATTACCATAGGCCTATATATATCCTATAACCGTATTACAATATTACCATGCATCCCATAACAGTATTACAAGTATTACAATATTACCATATATCCCATAACAGAAGCCTATTAATGTATATCTTATAACAGTATTACAATATTACCATATATCAAATAATGGAAGTACAATATTACCATACATCCCATAACAATATTACAATGTTACCATATATCCTATAACAGTACTACCATATATCATACCACGGTATTACAATACTACCATATATCCTATAAGAGCATTACAATATATCCTATTACCACATATCCTATAACAATATTACCAAATATCTTATTACAGTATTACAATATAACCACATATCCTATGGTACTGCAATATTATTATATGTGAAATTAATGTTTTACAATATTACAATATTTCTTATCACAGTATTACAATATTACCATATACCTATTTCAGTATTACATTGACAGGCTAGTTTGTAATTTTATTGCAGTTTGAAATAGGCTGTCTAGGTTGATGTCTATTGTTACAGGACTTCCTGATTAAAATTACATGGCCATCGAAATATACAAGTGTTTAGGCCGTAATCTTGGTAACTTTATGAATATGTTAGTTTGAATAATTTTAATGATATTGGGGCTAATGTCAGTAGTGTTATTGTAATATTGTCACGATGATCATTATACTTGATTTAGTAATAGTAAAATGTCAGTAATTGTGAAATCTCAAAGTGGTTATCATCTGTGATCAGGTATGTTCAGTTGAGTCTACAGCTTCCAGGTAATCAAATACAAAGATAAGTGTTTAAACAAATATAAAACTAAATCAAACAATAAGTTATGGAACAAAATAACGGAAAAACAAGAACATAAAAGTTGAATTAATATGAATTCAGTTAAACATTTTAAAAGTAAAGACGTAAATCGACCGTACGGTTCTAAAGTATTTAAGACTAAAAATGACTATATACTTTTTTAAATAGTGCCATTAGGAAACAAGAATGATGTATATCTTTAAATTAATGGCATAAGGACGCAAATTAAAACTGTAGGCCTTAATAACAGTCTGGTTTTACTGTAAATATTTCGGCTAGACGCAATGATATTCTTTTTCATTGTTTACCTATCTTTCTACCTTATGTCATCATAATTTCTCGATGACGCGTTTCGAAGAAACTCATTAGTGAGTTGTATAGCCTGTAGTGCATACGCGAGACACACAATAAGCTTTCGACAAGCGATATGTTTAAATACAATTTCTCCAGATATTATTACAAAATCGACCTTAATTCTACTTAATTAAAATAAAATTGCATTTCATAAAAAACACGACAAGAAATATTTTTAACATTTATTTTGTCGATAAGTTTAAAAAATAACAAACGATTTATTATTGCTCATTGCTTTATGTTATTGCTAATTTGTACATTAAAACAATGCTTTTGGAACAGGAATAAAAATTCTCAATGAATGTAAAATAAATTGTTTGTCATTTTTTAAAGATATTATCACTTACCTTGAAAGCTATTTGCGAGACGGAAGCCGCGGCTACATTGATACAGCTCTGCGTCTCTAGTGAATGACGCAGACGCACTGACACTTTGGGTCTACTAATTGGAAATGAATCCTTACAAAATTGTCGGACCGCTTTGAAACAATACTTTATTTGTACTTGTAGTTCGTCTTCGGCTAATCAATCTTTAAATAACAATCAGTGCATTGTATCTGACGTGCACAGTTTTGGGAGAATAAAAACAATTAAAATTTGAAACAAGGATTTTCCATGTTTAATCGTTTTAGAATTGTAAATACCAATTCGTATTGAACGAGTTGAAACAACTCTTTTCCAACAAAGGTCCTAAACCTAATGTATATATATATGTTAGAAGTTTTATAAATATTGAAAACTAAATCGTTTATTTTAATAGAAAAACCAAATTTAACATTAACAAAAAACCAGTAGGATAAATATTCCAACTGTTGGCTTTAGTGTCAATTTCAAAACTTTAATTGGGGTAATTTATTTCTGTAATTTTCCCGAAGAACTGAAAAGTCCGTAACATCTAGCAAACGCAAGAAAGTCTGAATGTTCAAATTACACAAACGTCTATAACCCATATGAGCGCCACTAGCCGAATCTATAATATAATAGGCCTACTGAAAAATATAGTAAGGCAGTGGGATAGGCTTGGTTTAGCCAGAAACCTGTTATGATCTCGTTCTTGTCTATATGAGACAATGTCCTGACTGATCAAGAGACAGCCCAAACTGTAAAAACTAGAGACTTGAAATTTGGAGGGTACCTTTTTTGTATTACGCACGTGAGCACTAAGAAAAGATTTTGGTTAATCTCCAGATTTGAATTAGTAAAGTAAAGTACACTTTCTATAAGATGTGCACAGAACGAAAAAGTATTTGCACGTGGAGCATTGATTGGCAAAATCCTTTCTACAAAAATATAATAAATTTAAACATAAGTTATTAACAAATCGATAGATTCCTAAATTTAAAAAAACGCTTGGGAATACAATGTTGATCAGGATTGACCGATCAACTCACAGTTGAAATTAAGTATATAGCTACAAATTAGAGTATTAAAGTATTTTAGGCTAGTCCATTTCTTAACAAGTAATATAAAAAAAACATTTTTAAAGTAAATTCCTTTTGAGGTTAACAAAGAAAAATTTTATTTTAGTTACCCTAGAGCATTATTTACGATATTGTGCGGTAACTATGGCGACAATTTAAGGTTGTTCAATGGAGGTTATTCAATAGACATTCATATAGATCTTTGAGATATATATTTCTAGGTATTGGAAAGTTGGCTAGTGCCAAGACGCGCTAGAATTCGAACATGAAGATTGTCAGTTCGAATCCGACTGGACCCCACACATTAATAATTTAATTATTGAATAAATATTTTTAAAAAAATGTATTAACATCAATTCTTATCAATGTCAATGAATAGATTGCAAAAATATTATTTGAACTTGATTTAATGAATAAAACGTATTTTATTAACGATTAAAAATTAAATAAATATATATATATATATATATATATATATATATATATATCAGGAGAGTGTGAGTTAATAGAAGAAATTTAACAAAAAGGTAAACGAAGAGAAAATTTAGCAAATTTTCATTTTAAGGGGTAAAATAACATAAATCCAAAAATTGCATACTGTTAAAACATTTCTCAGAAATACTTTTGAAATTCTACTACAGAAATTCTATATTTGTATATACTTATATAGCCAACCATAGATCATACACCGAGAGGAACAAGGACATCCATAATGCTATAAGGGGAATATTTCCCTTCTCAGAGGAAAAAGTTTTAAGTTACACAGTTGTGTAACCATTGGTACTTTAACATCTTAAAAATAATAAACGCATGATTTAAGGACTTTGCAATCTGGACAATAATTTTATTTTCTACTTAAAAGCATGGTAGAGATATTAAGGAAGAGGCATACTAAGGATCTTACCAAAATTTTAATTTTAAAAGATAAAAAACTTCTAAAAAAACACTTTTGGACAAGAAATAGTCAGAGATCATAATACAGGAGGCCACGATGATAGTAAAACGTATAAGCATGGAACAAATTATGATAGTCGGACAATAATTCACTTTTGTCATTGACAATAGTTAATATCTAATGATACCAGAAATTAAAAGATAAAATATGTTATATCATACAAATTTGAAAACTTACGTCAATGTCATGAAAACTTCAATAAATCGTTAACATAAATATGTAATTTAATTAATCACTTTTACATTAGTTTATGACTATCCGAACTTTAATTTATTTTGTAAATTTGTAAAGACTTACTGAGACAGAACGATTTCGACCGCTCCGTGGCGATTTTCATCAGTGTCTAAATTTTCCGCTTGGATTTGTTAGGTTAAGGGGTGACGGTTTTAAAATCAGGTTTTCGATAGTATCAAAGAGTATATGTGATTTGTATTGGGTTTGTTCGTTTAATATGTTTGTATTTTGTGTTTTTGTAAATTTCATATTGTTCTAGTGTGTTAAGATGTGGTCCTTTTTTGTTGATGTTTAGGATTTCTAGGTTATAGTAAATGTCTGTGTATTTGTGTCCTTTTCTTTTAGGCGATTGAAGAATGCTGAGTTGGTGTTCTGTTTGAGTGATTTTGTATGTTCCTCGACTCTTTGTAGGAAGCTGTAAATATTCAACTGTTACCGACGGTAAATATTCTTCGTGCTCATGTGAGCAAATGTTTTAACAAGTAACATGTCTATATAAAACTCAAAATAACTGAATGACTGATCAACGCACAGTCGAAACTGAATTTTAAAACGTGAAATTTTGAGGATGACTTCAAATCATCCCTTAAAGGAACTCCAAGAAAAAGAAAATAACAATTTTTAATGATTAAAAAGGCAAAAATTCAAAACAAGAACCCTGGCATATATATAACAGTAAAACCTCTCATATCCGGACGTAATATGAAAATAAAGTAAGCGTCTTTAACCGAAAGGCACCTCGTCGGGCCAATTATCTGGCGCTAGCACTCGGATCTATGTTCATTCCTGACTCCGCCATTTGTGTTCGAATCTCAGAATCGTTCAGTTCACACACACACACACACACACACACACACACACACACACACACACACACACACACACACACACACACACACACACACACACACACACACACACACACACACACACACACACACACACACACACACACACACACACACACACACACACACACACACACACACACACACACACACACACACACACACACACACACACACACACACACACACACACACACACACACACACACACACACACACACACACACACACACACACACACACACACACACACACACACACACACACACACACACACACACACACACACACACACACACACACACACACACACACACACACACACACACACACACACACACACACACACACACACACACACACACACACACACACACACACACACACACACACACACACACACACACACACACACACACACACACACACACACACACACACACACACACACACACACACACACACACACACACACACACACACACACACACACACACACACACACACACACACACACACACACACACACACACACACACACACACACACACACACACACACACACACACACACACACACACACACACACACACACACACACACACACACACACACACACACACACACACACACACACACACACACACACACACACACACACACACACACACACACACACACACACACACACACACACACACACACACACACACACACACACACACACACACACACACACACACACACACACACACACACACACACACACACACACACACACACACACACACACACACACACACACACACACACACACACACACACACACACACACACACACACACACACACACACACACACACACACACACACACACACACACACACACACACACACACACACACACACACACACACACACACACACACACACACACACAGATATATATATATATATATATAGTACTGTATGTCGGCTATATAACGGTTTTTCTAAATCGTCGTAAGTTACTAACAGTTATAATCGCGGCAATGGATGCGGGAAGAAGTGTTTCTGATTGCCAAAAAAACTTACACTTGCTAGAAGTAGCTTTACGGATTGTTACAGCATGAGATGCAAGCTGGCCGATAACACTTGTTAAATCATGGCAAAAACTTTTCATGAAACGAACAATGAATTGAAAAGTATTACAAAAGGAAAACCCTGTTAGTAAAACAAATGAAGATATCGTCTATCTTCTCCGAAACAGTGGTCATAAACAGCGTTGGGGTGAATGGATGGATGAAAGAGGAGAAGTCATGAGTTTACTAAACGGGGTATTATAGATCTAGTGAGCACACATTCGAGCGACTGCCTAATATGACGCAAGAAAACAAATCATGGAGCATAGGGAAGCTTTCCAGGAATTTTTTCAGCTGATGGAGTACGTCGAAGCAACAGTAGCCGATCGTCTACTCTTCCGAAGATAGAGGGACATTTCATCAGAGAAATGTGTTCAATGAAACAAGCAAACCGCTAATACATATTTTTTTTTTACCAACACTGATAATTAATGTACATGTGTATGAACAGTACAATATTAAGGAATTGTGTACGTACAGGCATGTACCTAAAAAGGCCACTAGTTTATTTAATCCATTGGTTTTCACAGCATGTCCCTTAGGTCAACAAACTGTGATCTAAAATGGATATGGTATCTTTTTAATAGTTATTTTTCTGAATTAGTCGTATAGAACTTAAAATATAATTTTATTAAAATTATCTAGTTTTACAGTCACTGTTTGCTGTAACACACGCATTCACAATGATACACATACCCAGATAATCCCCCACATACTGTAATAGTGATCCCAAGAATATTATTAAATCAATTTTACCTATGGACAAAATAAATTACAATCAAAGGACAGTGAAATATTTGCAGAGCCATTAACAAGTCCCTACAAACACACAATCACGTTATTGAGCTAAAAGGTTAGCGATTACTGAGCAAATTTCCGAAAGAAATTGAAAATAAAAAAAAAATTAGGAACACAACTTCTAAAAAAACACTAAAAAATACAAAAAAGTAATGTATTAAAAATATCTACAAAATTGATTTAAAAGGTTTTGATAGTCAATAGGTTTTTATTTATATTTCTTGATGATCTGCTATGTTTCATAACATTTAAAACTGATTTTATTTATTACTGAATGACACAGTTATCTGGAAGCGCTGTTTCTTTGATCCTTTTAGTGTATTAAAATTCAGTGTTGAATAAACCAATTATCTTAATGCACTCCTAATTGATGTTCTAATATGATTGTAATCTAGTATTAAATAATTACATTACCAGGATGAGTTCATTTGAAAAGAAAGAAATATTTAAGAGTAATTTATAGATGTCAGTGGAGGAGTGATCCTTGTTTAGTTTTAGTTATAGTGATCCCTCGATATTTGCGGGGGTTACGCTGCTCGTACTCACCGTGAATGCTGAAACCAACTGTATGAAAAAGGGAGGCTTACACTCCACGTCAAAAAGGTTAAAAGGGGAGGGTTACACTCCACGTCAAAAATGTTAAAAAGGGAGGGTTACACTCCACGTCAAAAATATTAAAAAGGGAGGGTTAGACTCCACGTCAAAAATGTTAATAAGGGAAGGTTACACTGCACGTCAAAAATGTTAAAAAGGGAGGGATACACTCCATGTCAAAAATGTTAAAATGGGAGGGTTACACTCGACGTCAAAAATGTTAAAAAGGGAGGGTTACACTCCATGTCAAAAATGTTAAAAAGGGAGGGTTACACTCCAAGTCAAAAATGTTAAAAAGGAAGGGTTACACTCCACGTCAAAAATATTAAAAGGGGAGGGTTACACTCGACGTCAAAAATGTTAAAAAGGGAGGGTTACACTCCACGTCAAAAATGTTAAAAAGGAAGGGTTATACTCCACGTCAAAAATGATAAAAAGGGAGGGATACACTCCACATCAAAAATGTTAAAAGGGGAGGGTTACACTCCATGTCAAAAAGGTTAAAAAGGGAGGGTTACACTCCACGTCAAAAATGTTAAAAGGGGAGGGTTACACTCCATGTCAAAAATGTTAAAAAGGGAGGGTTACACGCCAAGTCAAAAATGTTAAAAAGGGAGGGTTACACTCCACGTCAAAAATATTAAAAGAGGAGGGTTACACTCCACGTCAAAAATGTTAAAAAGGGAGGGATAAACTCCACGTCAAAAATGTTAAAAGGGGAGGGTTACACTCCACGTCAAAAAAAGTTAAAAAGGAAGGTTTACACTCCGCGTCAAAAATGTTTAAAGGGGAGGGTTACACTCCACGTCAAAAATATTAAAAGGGGAGGGTTACACTCCACGTTAAAAATGTTAAAAAGGGAGGGTTACACTCCACGTCAAAAATATTAAAAGGGGAGGGTTACACTCGACGTCAAAAATGTTAAAATTGGAGGGTTACTCTCCACGTCAAAAATGTTAAAAAGGGAGGGTTACACTCCACGTCAAAAATGTTAAAAATGGACGGCTACACTCCATGTCAAAAATGTTAAAAAGGGAGGGTTACACTCCACGTCAAAAATGTTAAAAAGGGAGGGTTACACTCCACTTCAAAAATGTTAAAAGGGGAGGGTTACAATCCACGTCAAAAATGTTAAAAAGGAAGGGATAAACTCCACGTCAAAAATGTTAAAAGGGGAGGGTTACACTCCACGTCAAAAAAGTGAAAAAGGAAGGTTTACACACCGCGTCAAAAATGTTTAAAGGGGAGGGTTACACTCCACGTCAAAAATATTAAAAGGGGAGGTTCACCACATTTTACTAAAAGGTAAATTTTCTTAATCAACGGCATAACGTTTTTTTAAAATTTTCTTGTTCCTATCAGAGTTTGATGACATGGTTTGGATACGCAATTAAAATGAAAAGATAAAAATAAACAAAACAAATTCCCTAAATAATTCCACAAGTAGACGCGTCGTTTCCAAAACTAATAATCACGACAAGCGAATGCGATACCTATACGGTAACACACAAGAAAAACAAAATCCGACTTAGTTACGGTCGCCGGATACAATTATCGATGTTTGAATTTAGAAAACTACTAAATTAGGAGTAAGTAAACAGAAGTGATGCTAAAGTTCTGTATGGAGTTGGATACGGGGCCGGATTGACTCATCGCTGTCAGTTACGATAACGCCTCTTGTTATACTAAATAAGGAATGCCTATCTTTTGGGTAGTAAGCTTAGTAGCATAGTAACGTATGTTTGGAGAATAATCAGATTTCTTTATGATAACTGCACAAAATAAATAAGACAAGAACACACTATCCTAAAATCTGCACAGTAACTATACTGCCTTTCTTGTCTTTTTTTAAAAAATATCCGATACAAATTAGTGGGGAGTGCTGTAATTTTGCCAACCGTGAATAGCGAGGGCTCTACTGTAGGCCTACATGGAAAGTTCTCGTTAAAATCCACCTTTGTTTGTTTTACTCAAAGATCAGTGAATTTGACTATTTTGGGCTATGAAGGGTATGAATTGTGAATACAGAGAGCATTGAGGTAAAGATATAAACTATCACTTTAGAGCAGGGGTCAGCAATTCCAAGGCCCGCGATATGATTTTGTGCGGCCGTCTCCATTTGTGGTTTTTTGATTTCCGAGCGGTCTGAATAGCGTTAGAACACAAAACGTTGCTCAATAGGTAGCCACAACTATAAATGCCTAACAATAAATTAGATTCTTGAATTTTGTAGTCCATTACGTTCGGTGAATCTTATTCACCGCCTTCAGATCCATGCTCCATAGACTTAAAGAAGTCCCAATGACCACAGAAAACATAAACAAAGAACTAGACACAATTAAATATTTAGCATACACAAATGGATACAACACAACAATAATAGACAAACTATGGTCCAAAATACAAAAAAAAACAACTAAAATTAACACTACAGACAGGGAAAACTAATACATCACATTACCATTCATAAACAAAAAAACAAACTAAATAGCCCGCAAATTTCAATAAATAGGTTACAAAATAGCATACAAAAACCAATAACAATTTACAATACAAAATACAACACAACACCAAACACAAAGATAAACTACAAGCACCAGGCGTATACAAACTGAACTGCGACGAATGTAACAAATTCTACATTAGACAAACAGGTCGCAGCTTCAAACAAAGAGTCGAAGAACACAAACAGAACACCAACTCAACATTTTACAATCACTTAAAAGAAACAGGATACAAATACACAGACATTTATCATAATTTAGAAATCCTACACATCAACAAAAAAGGACCACATCTCAACACACTAGAACAATATGAAATTTAAACACACAAAAACACAAAATACAAACATATTAAATGAACAAACACAATACGAATCTCACATACTCTTTGATACTATCGAAAACCTATGTTTAAAACCGTCACCGCTTGACCCAATATCTCCAAGCAGATGACACTGATGAAGATCGGCACATAGCGATCGAAAACGTTTTGTCTCAGTAAGTTTTAACAAATTTACTAAATATAAAGTTCAGATAGTCATAAACTATTGTTTAAGTGATTAATAAGATTCAACGAACGTAATAGACTACAAAATTCAAGACCATATTTTTGTTTTTCTACTTAAATACTGGCTCCTTAAGTGTTTGCGTAATCCAAATTAACCCCTATTGGCATTTCTATCATTTTATTCACCTCCATTATTGGAGCTGACAATGGATCCCCGATAAGTGAATTGATTTACTACTTCAAATTTGAAGGGTTCCAGCTCAACAAATTTACCTGCCTTTTGGGTTCTTAAGGGTTGCCACACCATAGATATTTTTTTAAAGTGCCATCTCCATGGCCGCTCTTATCAGATTTGCAAATGACTCTTCTAGGACCCAGAACGATTTAGCTATGAGATCTACGTCATCAGCATATGCTAGTAGTTCCACCAGTTTTTGATGATTGTGTCTTAATTTTTCTTTTCATCAACTCATTTTCTATATAAGGTACATTGCCTGGACGGAACTAGTCAGATGAAATGTTTAAGGTAATGAAAACCTGGCTGTTCGGAAGGTTCTACTGGTACTGAGTGATTCTGGAAAAGCCGTAAGAACTGTAGTGTGTGATGAATAGCAGTCTCAGTAACGTTTCCTTCCAGATGATCAGTACAATAAGGCCGTCGAGTTGTCGTGGCACTGAGCTCCCTGTTTCGGGGCTGAGGTTAGTTACCGGGTGGAGGGTTTTGTATCACAACCTGGACTGCAGATAATCCCTAATATTCTGCGTTATCTTCGTGTTCTTAAAGCGATAAGAGGTGGGAGCCTAGACGCTCTTGGTCTACTTTCTTCATTTTACACGACTTTTTTTCTAAACTTTCATAAACATTCTGGCTTAATTTAACAAACTATTGTTGCCCAATTCAAACAGGGACTTGGGGCTTGACTCTCAAAAATGGTACTACGGGATCATATACTAACCCTCGAGGGTTCTGACCCCGTTAATGTTGGCGCTTGAGTGATATGATATGCTAGACCAGGGTCTCCAAACTTTTCAGCCTGTGGGCTACACTGATTACTTTAGTGAGTTCCAAGGGCAAACACAGTTTTAATTTCCCTGCTTGTATCTATAATTTCTAGATTTAGACCAGAGTATGGGCCCTGAACGAGCATACGCTTGCTAAATTCTCCAGTTCAATCTTTATTGTGTTTATTGTATTGTTAAGACCGCGACACTTGACATCTGATAGTTACACATGGGAAACTGTAGTGCACCCTCTCAATCCATTGCATACAGATAGAGCTCAAATTGGTTTGGTTCAAGGACGTTCTTGTGTATTCCACTAGTGAGTAATTATAGACGGCAGTAATTGGAGTATAAAAACGCTAGCGGCACCCGCAGGGGGTGCTGACTAGCGGCACCTCTTAAGAGGGGTTCGGTGTCCCTCGCGGTACCCCAGCCAAACACTACTGACATGACTCCCTTAATTATTACACACGCCATTACTCTTTACACCACACAACATTAACAACACAATCTTTACATATTACTACTTACATCTTTTCCTACATATTTTCGACTGGGCAGAACCGTACGTGGTGGTTTGACAAACTAATACATAATAAATCTTCAAGCGAGCCTTGTGTCCTGCGCGGAAGATATTACCCACAGGTAATAAACCTTTTACGCCCAAGGCGATAAAACACAAAGATGAAATGCTTAAGCCAGTAATGAAACAGACCGTATCGGCACCATCAGTATCAGGTGTCAAAAAGTAGTTATCAAAGCCAACCCTCCACCCTCCTATATCAACCTCCTCAGATTCCATTCCTGATCAGGTGGATAAGGAAACTGAGGATTCCAAACCTGTGACGTCTGCCAACGTCCCAGGTAACAAAAGAGAAAGTGTGTAATTGAAAAGGCTGAGTAGAAAGAATTCTTGGGCATGCTATATTAGTACAATAAGATGAACAACTCTGTCCTCCTCAGTATCGAGGAAATTATTATCAGTGGTAGGGTACTTCGATTCCATTGCCAGGCATTGCGCTGTAGCAACCGGATGGAAGATTGATCACGAACAATGCCAATATTGCTAATATACTAGGAACGTCATTTTCAATATTGTTGTTTACTCCATCTTATCATAGCAAAATTCAAATATATAAATTGAAGGAAGAAGCATATGTTTTAATGTTGGGTTGTCTAGAAATTTTCCCTTAAAAACTCCTTTCTCTATAGGGGATTTAGGGTCAGCTCTGGCGTCAACAAAGGATTCTGCACCAGGCCCTGGTTCCATTATAAACATCTACCATCATCGGGGAAACTCGTCCACCTTCGGATGTACAACCGTTTATACGAAGAGTAGTCTTTTCCCGATGCATGGTTAGAAACGACTGTAATTCCTCTTTTATAGCCAGATAATGACAAAACCAAACCCAGTATTTACAGGCCTATTTCTTTTTCATTTTTATTTATTTATTGTTGTTTATTTTCGTTATTTAATATACTTTATTCTTATAGATTAAATAATATTATTTATTTATCGTTATATTCTTATTATTATTATATCTTCATTGCTAGGTTTTAATACTATTTTTTATTAATCACTTAAACAATAGTTTATGACTATCCGAACTTTTATTTTTTATTGTTTATTGTTGTTTGTGTGTTGTGACGTATATTAATGATCGTAAATATTAGACAGAACAAAGAACCCGTATCATTAACTACAATACATTTGTTTTTCTTATTTCACTTCTAATTTACAATATATCGTAGTTATCTTTCTCACAATTCGTTTTTCCCCATGTAGAAACACAAACTCAACATTTTACAATCACATAAAAGAAACAGGATACAAATACACAGACATTTACCACAACCTAGAAATCCTACACATCAACAAAAAAGGATCACATCTCAACACACAAGAACAATATGAAATTTACAGATACACAAAAACACAAAGTACAAACATACTAAGCAAACAAACACAATACAAATCACACATACTCTTTTATACCATCGAAAACCTACCTTTAAAAACCGTCACCGCTTGACCCAACATCTCTAAGCAGAAGACACTGATCAAGATCGGCACACAGTGATCGAAAACATTCTGTCTCAGTAAGTTTTAACAAATTTACTAAATTTACAGTTCGGATAGTCATAAAATAAATTACAGGCGCGATATAAGTGGAAAGTAGCGTCAGCGATGTGCATGCAGGCAAGTTCACCCCTACTTTAAGTATACTTAAAATAACCATTATGCCTATAGTAACACTTACTTATATTTGTTGAGGACGGCCGCTTCGGGAGATGTGTCCCATTGTCAACTTGGACCATAACTGATCTCAAGGTTTTTATTAGGATGGGGTGGGAAATTATGGTGGGGGTATGGGTGTATTTGGTGAGTTTTAGGAGTTATGAAGTTGAACAGTATGTGTAAGTTATAATGTAATTGGGTGTTGAGTATGTGTGTATATGGTGTAGTTTGAAATGTTTGTATATTTCGTATTGTTTGGTTGTGTAATGTTGGTTATTTTTGTATTGTTTATGAAGAATTTGTAGGCTGGATGTTATGTTTACGTAGTCATGTTTTGTGGATATGAGATATTCAGCGAAGTTTGATTGGTAGTTATTGTTTGTTAGTGCGTTTATATGTTCTTGGTAGCAAGTGTAAAAGGACCTTCCTGTTTGGTCTGTGTAAAAACTGGGGCACGAACTACAATTTAGTCTATAAACTCCAGCGGCGTTGTAAATGTCATTGATTTTGTTGTTGGGTTTAAATTGTTTTCGTAAATGTATTTTCGTAGTGTGTTGGTTAGAGTGTGGGTTTTTGATGATCTGTATGGTATTGATAAGTATTTTATGGGATTATCATGTTGTGTGATTGGGTTATTAGGTTTAATTTTAGCCGGTTGTATAATTTGTCTATCATTGTTGGGTTGTATCTGTTAGTTTGTGCTATATGTTTTATGGTGTTTAACTCCTGGTAGTGTTCTTCTTTGTCTAACGGTGTTTTAAGCAGGCGATATATCATGGTGTTGTAAGCGGCTAGTTTATGTTAGTGTGTGTGGTTTGAAGAGATGTGAATGGTAGTTTGGTGTTGGTGGGTTTCCGGTATATGTTGAAATTATGTTTGTTACTAAAATATTTACAAGTGTTTTAGTGAAAACTAGTAGCTCACGTGAAAATGGACTCAACTAATATAACAATTATGCTATTACTTTATTGTATTATTTTAATAAAATTTTGTTAGTTTTTAAATGAACAAGTTTTATTTTATTATTTTAAAACTTCAAAACATTAATAAAGAAATTTGTTGGAGTTAATTTTTGTTGGAAAATTTTCAGATTTGTAATCAGGAAGTAAGTAGCCTATTTTATTAAAATTACTTTTAAAATCCATTATTAGGCTTCAGTTAAAGTCACCTTTTGTAGGGTATTAAAATCAGTAACATTAACAATCTAAAATTAGAAAATATAATAACATTCATGGTTATTTATATTAGCGACCATTACAGCCGTGCTAGATTGAACATGAGGCCCTCAAGTTCAAAAAGGTTGCCAACCCCTGCTCTAGAGTACAGGGAAGGATTGTGGTTAACATGTGCAAAGCCTCTTCCCTGAAACAGACCTATACTCTATTGGAAAAATAGGAAGATGACTACAATATTTACAGTGAAGCATAAGCACAAAAACCATCCACAACACATTCTAAATGACAAAATACACTCACAATCAAATACTATATTTGAACACATAATTAACAATTACTCTATGAACAATAATACACCACAGAACATCAATACCACAGACTCACACCAATACAACACACCTGAGCAACGGCCTTGTCCGTGACTCATAGCATTGAACAATGCACTGACCTATACTAATAGCAAAATGAGAGTGCCCCTGAAAGCCAGGTAAGCTCACTCACATAAACACACAGTCCTCACTCACACATAGCCAGAGGATTAGGACGGGCCGTATTCTTTCCGACACTCTGTTGATTAGTCACCTAGTGGTCCTTCCTTGATTATATTTCTAATATTTTAATTTTAAAAATATTCTAATTTTTTAAATTTTATAACACATCTTAAAAAGTTTAGCATAAATTAATTCTGCACAACATTTCAAGAAAATTGATATCAAATAATGTACAATTTGTTGTTACTGTTCATGAGGGGATAACAAGAAATAAAAATGTGCTACCTGTGTTGGCATATTAATAACTAATAACTACTAAAGTAAATCATGGGTTGTTTGGTATCATTTTTCTTGTAATTTTAAGTAGAATCAATATTTATTGACTATTTTCAGTTAAAATTACAACTTAAAAAGTTTGAGTTTGGTTAGAAGATACCACTAAATGACCAATGGAGCGGAAATATGGCCAGTCTCAGGTCTGTCCTAATCCTCTACGGTTGTAAGGGTGAGTGTCCATGTGTGCGAGAGAAACCCTTGGCGGCCAGGGGAATTCGCATTTTGCTATTGCTATAGCGCATAACATGTATGCTAAAAAATATCAGTAAGTAGTGGTTTTTTTGTCAAGTGATACCAAAAGTGTATTTAAAAGAAATTCAATTGAAGTAATATAATTTACAGAATTATGGTACTTAGAAAGATGCTTAGTACTCGTGGTTCTAAAGAAATATTTTTACCAAGTATAAAATTCTGATAAAATTTTTATGGATTGGAAATACTTTTAAAATATTTTTATATAAAAGTTATACAAAAACAGAAAATTATAGAAAAATTGAAATCTGTTGGGGGATTGAAAATCATCCTTATTTATACTTGGATGACTTAGTGAAAAATGGCTTTTAGAATAAGAAAGGTAGAGCAAATAAGATTTTTTGACTGTTGTTATGTAAGGTTCCAAATCATATGGTAATGACTTAATTAAAATTAAAGCTGAAGGCATTATGAGATGAAGAAAAATATAATAATCACATGCTAAACATGTGAAAAGCTGTAAATAACTCTGAAATCAGTCTTCATGAGAAAAATAAAATTGTAAACACTTTCATTTTTAAAGAGGAGATAATAATATTATATCATGTAAAATTAAAACAACAGATAATAAAAATATTTAATTACTATATAAAAATAATCTACAGAACAAAAAATATAAAATTAAAAACTAATATTTTTATGGAATTGAATTGAAAAAATTTAACTAAACGTAAGCTTTTGACATTTTGAATTTTTTCACAGTAGTTTTTAAGACAACTTTGGGGGCAATATGCAACAGAATACAGTATTGCAACTAATATAATATAAGCAACTAAATAAATATTACTTAACTAAAGAAGAATAATATCAACTGACAATTTTATTAAATGTACAACAAAATTTAGCACATTATTAAACATCTGTTAAAACATAACCATTTACTTGGCACCAAATAAGCGTTTCATGATAAATACAGGAATAGAGTAGACACCCACAAATACAAATAAGCCTAAGGCAAATAATATCAGACAGATGAAAAGATTTTTCTTGTGCCTTTTGCATATCATGTGCTTCATTATATTCAAAGGAGCCATCCAAATTTTAAATTTATACACAGGGCGACTGTTCACAAAAATATTAACATTAATTGTATGTAGTAAAAATTTTCAAAAAACTTTAAATGTCTTCAAAATTATTTATTTATTCAAAAAAATTAATTATAAAAACTATATTATAAACTAAATCTATTGTAAAAACTCTTGTATTTGGTTGAAAGACTTGCTACAGGAAACTTGCTATAGGAAATATTTTGCTTTCTATTAATGACTTAATGATATGTTGGTAACCAGTATATTGATATTTTCTCTCTTTGAAAAAATATTTTCTACTAAGAAAAAAAAATAACTTGGATATGATATTCATTATTTATTTAAAAATTAATAAAATCTGTTACTTAGAACGTAAAAATAGATTTCTTTCCTATTTAGTTTCTATCAATTTAATAGTGCTATTTTAATATCACTATTGAGACATTTAAAAATTTAGTAAATATCTAAATAGTGATATTTTAATATAACTATTGAAATATTTAAAAATATAGTAAACAACTAACTCGCAAATGTAGAGCTAAAGTTTCATTTCACATACTCGTATTTTAATGTTTCAGGTTTCTGGGGAGTATTTCAAAAAGTCTGATTTCAGATGTTTTTTAGAATATTATTCTCATTGTACAAGTAAAACATCTCGGGAGAAACTCAAATTATTTCTTTCTGCCCGTCTCTCAATATGGTTTTGGAGTAACTGTTTTGCTTCTTCAAGCATTATAGAGTTTTTTTGTGATTTTTTTGATATTTAAAACTGTTCCTTCAAGTGATCTCATTCTAGCTTTGAGATAAAAAAAATTGAACTTAGTTTTTGAGAAGATCATAATGAACATAAACTCTTATTTAACAAAACATGTTTTTATGAAAAAATCATCGACAAATAATCTAACCCAGAAGTAGAATGACAACAAGGTTACATCCAATATTTATGTGTTACAATAAATTTAGTACAACTCTTATGTGTTACCAAAATTTCAACAATGAAAATCACATAATTATAAAATTTTGGGTAGTTCATAATTCATTATTTGCAATTACATTTTTATATCTATTAATACATTACATTGTGCCTTATTGGAAAATCTAATAACAGGGACATATTTCATACTTTAAAAATATATTTTTCCTAAAAAATAGATTTTATTATTGTTGATTTGGTCTGGCAGAAAGAGAAAGAAAATTTTATTAGTAGACTAAAAATAGCTTAAAAATTGAAAATATGGTTAAAGCTTATATTAAAAAAAATCTAAATTAAAATGTGACAAAGAGAAAGAAATCAAGGGGAAAATGATAAACAAAAAAATATTAGAGGAATAAAAAAGCCAGGTGCGTTTTTCCTAAATGCTGATGAAAGTGACTTTATTGTAATAGTAGATAATGTGAAGTACTAAGAAACTGTAGAAGAAATGTTTGCATTTAGTTCAAACTCAAAATCGAATAAGAACCTCATCGACAAAAGGTTTTAAAAAAATTACAAGTATCTAGTGAATAACAAACTAAAAAGAAAATTAACTGTTTCTAATCTCTAATGCTGCATTTATATAGTAAGTCAATAGTGCTAAAAATAGGAAAAAATAACAAAACTCGTAATCAAATTAGTAACTTAGGAATAAATTTTACAAAACTTACTATAATGTAGCCCATGAATTACTTTTTCCCTATCAATGGCATTGAAAAAAACTATGAGCTTGTTAAAAATGTTCAAATTGTATATTTGAATCTAATGATTTATAGATTTATTAAAACAGCATTTAATATTATGTCACTTCATCCAAATATACGGATACCAAAAACTGTACATATGATAAAATGTGTTTAGAAGATTTAGATTAGGGTAAAAATGTAGTTGGACGAATATGTTTTATTTTTAAATTTGCATATATCTAAACAGTTTTCACTTTATTGCTAGCATCTTGATAGGAAATCTACTTTCCAGTTTCGTTAGTGTTGAATAAAGAACAAAACCCACATTAAGTGTTGTACATAAATGAACAAGTTTTACCCAAGTGTAAAGTTTACTGTTGAAGTAAAAAATAGGAAAAGCAAACACAACTTTTTTGATTTATTAGTATCTCAGTTAAATGATATTTTATGTTTTACCCATATACAGGGTGATTCACAAAGATATGCAGAGACTTTGGGAGCTCATTCTACATGTAAAAAAAAATTTAAAAGTCTATATAAACATGGGTCTTGAAATGGCTAGTTGGCGATTTACGGCTAGCGAAAGATTTCACCTGTATTTCAGCTCACCAAGTAAAACGAGGTCTTTCTGAAATTCTGGTAAGGTAGATTAAGAGGCAAATTCAATTGTTTCTTATGGCTTTTGGCCTGATAAATTGAATAAAACAGGTCCCAGAAGTATAAGTTGAATAGTGTTTGAGAAAATCAGTGTCAAATGCAAAAAATGGAGTGAAAAACACATTTTTCATCTTTGGACACAATAACTTTATTTCACCAAGAAACAGATCAAAACTTCTAATAAAACTTGTAGAAAATTTTATTCTGAACAAAACTGTGTAAATAAAGAACACAGAAAGCGAATAGATGTTTGATTAAATGAATGTTAATTCATAACAGTACAACACGCTTTTTACATTTGACTGACAATAACTTTACCCATTAAACAAATACATTTCCTGCTAACAAATTGTAAATTTCTGTTTTGTTTATTACTATCAAAATAATAGTTTATTAAATAACAATTCATTATTTTAAAATTGAAAATAGTTTGTAAGCATATTAAGTGCTTCATTAAGTATTTGAGGATCTTCTGTACACATTAATGATGCTAAGTGTCCGTGTAAACCTCTAAGAAGAACTCTTAAAGCTAGTTTATCTACATATTCAATTAAAAAATCTTTTGCAATTTGCTTCTTAGGCTCTTTATTAACAAAAAATTTAATTTGTAAATTTAATAGTTTTTGGATTCTTTCATAAATTAAAATGGCGGTTCATTAGTTTCCTGTTTTAATTCTGCCAATTCTAAAATTAAAGTGAAACAATCTTTTTCGTCTAAATAACTAGTTACTAAAACATTTTTTACTTTATTTCAATTATAAGAGTTTGCACAGTAGAAATAACAACTATATCTACTGCTTGCCTTTTTAATTTAGTAAGTGAATGAGAACAAATATTCACTTTTGAAATCATCTGGATTTTAATCTACATGGAACTTACTAACTTTGTCACAAATAGACACAAATATATGGAGCATAGTGGGCTCACCTCTGGTATCATGTCTAGATACTCTTTCTTTAATCTGGGAGTATCCATTATTTTGTACTATTATTTCAAAATATAAAATTAATATTAAAATATAGTAAAAATATAACAATCTTTTACTTATAATATTTTCTAGGATTTACTTACACTACAACCCAAAATACTTTGCTCATATGGTACAGAGGGAATACAACTCCTATTTTTCACTGAACAAATTGCACTTTGACTTTTCACTTTGAATGATACCTCCTTATTCTTTTCTTCTTGTAGATATTCACTCTAAGGTTTGTCAGCGTCGTTGGAGATATACACTCTAAAATGTTTGCCGATAAAAAATATTGCAGATGTTCACTCTACAAGTTTTGCCATTATTGTTACAGATATACACTTTACAATATTATAGTGGTTGCAGTATTTTGGTTGATGATTAATGTCAAACAAATTATATCCATTACACTTGTTTGTATTATCTTGACAAAAAAAACACTCTTACTGATATTCAGCAGACACGTTTCAGTAATTTACAGCATTGAAAAAGCGTTGACCTAGTGCGAAACGTGTCTGCTGAATAAATCAGTAAGTAGTGTTTTTTTGCCAAGATAATACAAACAAGTATAATTTCTATAAAAACTTCAAGATGTACAACACAAAAACTGCAAATTACATTCATTAATTTTCCCGAGATGTCCCCGAGATGTTCTACCGACTGCGCCTGTTATATGTTTTATTATGAGCAAACATTTTTTTAAAATAATTTCATTTTTATGAACCTTTATTAATTAGGAATAATTATTGTTGAAATTATTAGAATAATTAGTTTTACAATACAACTGATATTTACTCAGTTGGAGTGGAGACAACTGTTCTCATCTAAAGATCGCTACACCCTGAAACTACAATGGCTTGGCAGCTGCACAATATAAAGTCTGCGTAAGCAGAAATATACTCCAGGTCATCATTAAAACTAGCTAAATCTACATTATTTATTTACATAACTTAGGAATTTTTGATCTAGATAGGATACTGACAGACTTACCTAGTGACCATAGTCTAAAACTGCTATCTCTTGACAATAAACAAATAGACACATATAAAAACTTATCACACTATTGAAATATTTTGATCACACAATGATCTTTATCAATCAAAAAAAAGAGACTGAAGTGATCACAGATGTGTATAAATATCCAAATATTACAGGTGCACAGATTTATAGTTTATGATATAGTACTATATGTTATTTGCATAATTATTGATTATTTGAAACTAGATATTAATATTAATAGTCTGTCATAATGAAGGTAAATGAGTTGTTAAAAATGGTAGAAGTTAGAGGGAAGGTAAAATCAGTATTATCTGATTTTGAAGTTAGGAGGTTCTCTAGATTTGGTGTACCACTGGTATGACAACTCCCATCTCCTCAATTCTGAAGGGTTGCAATCAGGGGGAGGGCCTTAATTATTTTGGTGGTATAACAATCATTGAAAAATATGATGTTGTGACTAGCAGCGTGTTGAGCAGTTCACCTGTCTATGTTCATGGTTCCAACTTCATGTCTGTGGCCATTCATTCTGATGCTCAGACCATCCGTGGTAAGGTCTATGTACTGTGGTTTGAGAAGGAGAGCAGTGTTACTCGATAGATAGTAGAATATCTCGCAGAATTAATAGTAGAAAGACATAATATTTTGAAAGATCAAAATGTAGTTTATTTTGTTGTTTGCCAATATAAGTAAAAACAACAAGTACTTTTCTGTATTTTCAATGATTCCTGTAAAGAATTCTTGTAGATATGTTATTTTAAAAATAACTAAAATATTAAACTATTTTTATAAGATTTTTTTTGTGAATAGCAACACCAGTTGCAACTGAATTTGTCAAATAAAAACAAGTTATTTGCAAAAAACTTACTCTGGTTTTGGTAAAGCGTCTGGTTCACTTCGACCTAAACCTGCAGGAGATCTGTTCGCTTCAGCTTCAGTTAAAAGCAACAGTTCTGCTTCCACATAACCCTAAAAATTATGGTTAAATACATTTTAAAGTAGTGTCTGTTTCACATCATGTCTGAAAGAATAAATTGTTATGAATTTGAAATATTCCATGGGAATAAGTCTGTTGCTTAAAATATGACTTTTCTTCTAAAAAATGGAAAATTAAAAACATCATTTGTGATTCTACCTTTTTGAATAGATGGCCAAGACAATATTTGGTCAATATCCATTATTTTAGGTTTAACCCAATTTATACTATGGTTGAAATCTTTTGGATCATTTCAGAAATACGTGTACTTTTTTTTATGAATTTTTTTTGTTTCTTAATCCTAACTTTCAATTTTAGTTTAGTTTGCCATATATATAAACTGTTGCAGTCACAGCAAAGAATCTCATATAAAACATTCTGCTTGTCAATCCTTATTAACTAATTTTATATAGTTACACCTACTATTAATGCTACACTGGATATTTTAGTAGACTAACTATATGCGTTTTCCCCTTTCATTAATATTTTTGGATTTTAAGATATTTTTATATTTCATGCATACTGACTTGTCAAAGATTTATTAGTCGTAGCTACTAACATTTTTATAATTTTTGAAAACCTAATATAGTTTTAACAATAGTTTATGACTATCCAAACTCGTGGACTGCAGCCTGTCTGGCTGAGTTAAATTCTTGAATTTTATCACATTTTAGAGTGATGTTAAACGCTAATAATGGAATCGCAGTAAACCTAGATAGTAAAATGGATTAGAAATAAGAATTTTGGTAAACAAGGACATTCAATTAATTGGAATGAAAATATAATGACAATTATATGAAAGAATCAGAAAGGGTAATATGAAAAGTGAAACAGATAGAGTGAGTAATAGGCATCAAAATTTAGAGTGTGATGAGCTACACTATGAAGAATATGGTCACATATTGAGAATGAAAAATACAGAGAATATTTAGAATTAAATGGAAAATAATAAGAGAATTAAGAAATCAATGTACACATATATAAAATCAGAAATTGAGGATAAGCATGTACAGTTTAAACAATAATTCTTTATCTATTTGAAAAAATTTAGTAAATAATAGTTAAATATAATTTAAAAAATTATTGAGAAGACAAAGAAAATAATGTATAAAACTATGAAACATAGACAGCAAATATTTTATAATCAAAAACTAATACAAAAATAATAAACTTACAGCTATGGTAGCAGATTTTGTATCTGATGTAAGGAATGGCCACCAGCCACGAGTACGTCTTACTTTGAAGAGGTCTAAAGTGAAAGCTGAACCTACTTGTTTCTGTACTTTGCATAGTCTCCAACTACGAGCTCCTCGAGGAATTTTACAAAGTTCCATTGATAACGAACCTGTAAATTTCATACATTTTTAAATATTGCATAACAAAACATTAATCCCTAATAATTTTCATAATACAAATAATTAACATTTTGAAGACTAAACATATTTAAATAAAAGCTAACTACATTAACATAGTTTGAATAAAAACTAAATATAATAACATAGCTGTTAATATATTTAACAGCTATGTTTAAACCTGCTACTAAAAATTACTCAAAGTTGGTGATATGGTAATAGTTTTAAAAATTCTTGTTCAATATTTAATTAATAAGCAATATAACACCACTAAAACACAACTTATTACAAATGTCACTGTAATTTAAAAGTGTTTTTTGCCTTCAACTCTATTTACATGATACTCTACCACAACCTATAATCTCACAAGTAATTATTTGGAATATTTCTATAGTATACAGTAGCGTAGTAAAATAACTTGACCAAAATTTGTGAAAAGAATTAATATAAATTTATACGTAATTGAAAGTTATTATTTAAATTATCTGTTTGGCTAGAAATTAAAACTAATAAAGTTTGTTATACTTATGTGTTTGAAAGTCTCTTTGGATTCCACCATTGTACCATTGCACTTAAATTTCCCTATCACTTCTGCGCAGTGATACTTTTAATCTTTTACTAAGGAACTTCTCTTTAAAAATAACTTTACTTAAACTCTCGCATGACTTTTTATTATGATGAAAAAAACTCCTATAACTATTCTTGGTTCATTTATAATCTCCCTTGATTTTCATCTTAAATTAAAAACTCCTTTATTAAAAAAAATATATTGCAACTTGAATCATTTACGAGGACTCCCAATCACGTCTTTACTCCCTCAAACCTCAAAACTTAGTCCCTCTTTTCTTCGATGTCCTTCCTTTTAAATAACAGACATTTATCCCTTATGGTATTTAAAAGAAACAGAATCTTATTTTTCAAATATTTGAATGAGTGAACATTCGACCAACGGTTTCTGTTGTTTAAATTTTACTCTTAACTTGACCATAACATTCTACTTTTATGAGTTCTTTGACTCCTCCAGATGTCAAACTTCCTGTACAGTTGTATAGAGAATTAGTTTAACTTTAGAAGTAATACTAACACTTATTTTTTACAACACTAAACTGTCATTACATTAGTTATGCTCTATTGTCGACTTTTAATATGCTATCTTTGTTGGCCTTTTCCTTAGAATTTCTAATTTTTTATATGTACATACACACACACATAACAGATCATAGCCCGTTTCAACAAATACCAATAGAATGAAATTTTCTATGTAACAAATTTTCTATCGTGTGAATTTACTATCATGTTTAAAACAAATCCCATTTTATCGAAACAATAACACAAATTTCAGTTTACAAAACATTAATATGCTACAAAAATATAATTATGGTTTCAAAAGGGTAATGTTTATCACCGTATTTAAAAGGAAACAAAAATTACTCACAATCTGAATTATTGTAAAAAACTGTACAGTGTACAGTACATGAACAGTAGTTTTAGGTATATGAAGTGTACTGTATTTTAGTGAATCAGTTCATAACAAGAGGTGAAAAGACATCAGTTTATAATCAAAGACAAACTCGACACAGTAAAATATGTTGAGGGAGAAAACAAGTAGCTAGAGATTTTGGAATTGCATTATCTACTTTATAGACAATTTTGAAATACTGCACACAAATTGAAGATGTGTTATATGCTTGTGGCATTGCATTTATTTGGAAAAATTCACAGTGCATTACATAATGACTTAGACAAAGCAGGTTATTTTTCGTTTGTTAATTTCAAGTCTAACAATGTGCCAATTAGAAGACAATTGATGCGAGAGAAATCTTTAGACATTGCAAACTTTCTTGGGTATGAAGAGCCTTAAGCAAGTGTAGGATGGCTTAATCGATTCTGTAAAAGATATAATAACTTTTAAGATGATTTGTGGAGAATAATTAGAAATTTCTATCATTAAAACTAACAAATGGAGAACAGAAACCATTTAAAATGTTACCAATGAGTACAATCAGGAAAATATTTTTAATAACTACGAGACTGTCGTTAAATTTAAGATTATACAGTACATTTCTTATCAACTTTGGCCGGAGCATACGTTAGCTGCTAAATGATTAACTTGCAGAGGTGGGAAGAAATCTAAACCTCATGTAACATTATTAAATTGCTGTAATGTGAACAGAAATGTAAAACTGAAGCTATTAAACATAGGTAAGTCTTTAAAACCTCGTTTTAAAACATGAACTCTATTCCAAGAATTTCCCAAAAACAAACATGCATGGATCACAAAGCCTATTTTTAACAAAGGACAAAAACCTTAAAAATTCATTTTTTTATTGGACAATTGCTCTGCTTATACAATTATAAGTAGATTAGAGAACGTACATATTCGAATTCTTTCTGCCTATCTGTACTCCTGTCTTAGAACCATTCGATCTGGGGACTTAATGATCTGATAAGATTACATGACACTTTTACATCAGAAAATTTTACTGAATCTACTATGAACACGGAGAACAAAATTAAAACAACTTAAAAGGTACCTGGTAAATGATTACAACTTCGTAAAGGTCGGTAAAAGATTCAAAAATCATAAATAGGTGGAAAAATCAAAACTTTTTTAATCAACCGGATAAGAACCTGAAATTGAATAATATGTGAGGGGAATTGAAGGGACTGAAATTTTCAGGATGCCGTAAAAATTTGGGACTATTTGATGACTAAGTTCATGTGGATGTTTCGTTGTTGAAATATGAACCGAGTAACAACAAAATTGTGGAAAATATAACGAGAACACAGACAACTTCTATGCCACCCATCTCCAATTCAGATAGGAGTGAAAAAAGAGATGAAAGAACTTCTGAAAAGAAAGTGTCATCTGTGGGTATAAATAAAAGTTTTGATATCATTCATTCGTACCTAACTCTTCTAAATGATGTTCCGGTTAATATTTTTAAAAAATTTGATTCTGTTTAACATTTCATTGTAACAAAACTACAAAAAATCGCAGTCAAAAATTAAACCTTCAAGTTAAGTTCCTATTTTAAATAAGAAAAAAAATCGATATTACAAATTTCATGAACAATTTACAGGAAGAAAGCCTCAAGTCACATTTTAATCATACACTTTGGCCAATATAAAGAACGATTAAATTAGAAACTTGAACAACTTGTGATTATGGGAGCTATTTTATAAAGTTAAATATATACTGAAAACAAAAAACGTAATCATAAATGTGAAAGAAAGCATGAAATGAAAGAAAATATAGTAGTTGCTATAGAACAGGAGTTGGCTATAAAGAACGAGGTAAGAAGAAAGATGAACTATAAATTTAAGGGGAACGGGAACGGCCTATCTCGCCAATTTTAGATTTGCAATCTTTAGGTACACAATTCTTTAAAAGTTGTAAAGCTATAGCTTCCAAACTTTTATGCTATGTTTACCACTCCTTTATGAGTGAACAGACCGATTTCTACAACTTTCAATCAACTATTACTTTAAAAAGATTTTTTATAAGACTCTAAAAAAAGTGAAAAATAGTTACAAAACAAAATTTTGTATTTACACAACCAGCAATGTGACAGTAATAAAATAAGGTCTGAATATTACTTATAACAGAACTATGATGTGTAAAACATTTCAGATCTCTAGGTTAATTAGTTCTAGAGACATCTGTACCTTTGTTATAATAAAACGAAACTTTTGGAAAATTGAGATAAAACCAAAAGGAAAGCAAAATCTAACCAAGGGAGACAAAAAGTATTGAATTCCTTAAATTAATTTTAAATGATACTAACAGTTATTTTATAAAAGTTTTTTCTTGTTGAATAAAATATTGGTCGATGAAATGAACAAAATAAGTTAAAATGGTTCAATATTTAAAAGTAATACATATATTAGTAAAATAATAGAAAACTTACCTCGCTACACTTTAAACATTTGAAATACCCCTGCACATTTATAATATACTTTCTTTTTATCGAGGGAGCTATTTATAAATGCAAATTCAATAAATTTATAAAAAAATATTTGAGCATATATTTCAAATATATGAGCTGCTTGTCAAAATATTTCAACAACTTTCAATTATCGTTGTGTATATTTTATTCATTGTTCGTTAATTATCAGTTCTACTAATTCTTACTCTCTTGGATACATTATTCAGAATTGGAATTTAAGCTTATGATAGGTAACTTTTATTATCATTTTTAGCAACACTATAGTTACCAATAAATTCATTTGCAAAAATTCGTTCACTGTCCCAAACTTGAAGGTTCAGCCTAGCAGGTATCTTGAACTCACTTGCTGTCAAATCAAAAGCACCTTTCTTTTGGATTACTATTCGTTCTTCAGATAAGACATATGAAAAAGGAAAAATAAATCTCCAGTTGAAATAACCTTCACCATTTAAAGACATATAATGAATATCTGTATTCTGTGCTTCTTCTGGACTAGTCAACCATCTAGAAAGAATACATTTGTTAATGACAGTAAAAGAGATGGTTGTTTAAATATAGAAGCTATTTTAAAGGTAATATCACATCACATTATAAAAAGTTTTTTAGTAATATTATAACTGAGTACTACATAAATAGTGCATGCTAAAAGAGAGTGAATATGTTGCTGTTCCTGTCAGTTGTAGGACACAGGATATTGTTGAATATGTATGGTGAAATAAAATAATTTTCATAAACAAGAATATACGAAATCGTATATTCTTGTTTATAAAAATTATTTTATTTCACCATATATATATATATATATATATATATATATATATATATATATATATATATATATATATATATATATATATATATATATAATGTGTATATACATTTACATATTGTATATATACATTTTTAATTTGAATATTAATGATTTCATAAACAGGAGTTAAATTTGATACAAGCAATTTAGAAAGATATTTATTGATTGTTCAGTTTCCTCTCAAGTTTAGATGCAATAACAATGTCAATAGCAACTAAGTATGGTATATAGTTAAGCAATATCATGTTATTATATAATGTTGTCTAAGCTTGATTCTAAAGTGCTAGTTGGTTCTACAGAATATTAGTCAATCTTCTAAACTCTGTAAATTATTATATATTTTTATTTAATCTTTATTTGAACACATTCATTTTATCATCAGTTAAATATTTATACGTTAAAAAATTTTCAAAAACATTTACACTAAAACCTTTATTTATATTTGTTACCTAATTCATATTATTTAAATCCAGAAAATTGTTATTTTTACAATGCAAATGATTATTGCCTAGTACAACCTTCATAGTACAGTAGAGTTTCGATAATTCAAGGTAGATAAGACCGAGGACCCCTCGGATTACCGAAAACTCGGATTATATGGAAATATCTACCTGTACATAAGAAAAAATAGGAGTTTTAATGAACCCTTATAATATAGGTAAAATATATAGATAATATAGGTGTATTAAATAAGTTTATAGAGCTTTATATAAAAGTTTCTAGTAAGCCCGACTCATTTCCTTTGCATACAGTATGAGTATGAACATTTCTTGTAACATTTTCTTTCAAAATGATAAAATAGTCTTGAATTTAAGAGGCTCGAAATTTTGTGACTAGGATTATCAAGACTCTACTGTATTTATACAATATTGAGCATGTTTATATATCTAGTTATTTATTTAATTTTAAATCAATTAAATTAAAAATGTTGTTAAAATTATTTTTTATTATAAATATTATTTTGTTGTCTTAATTATATTACTAATTAAATTGTCACGCCTTTTTTTATAAATATTTGCTGAAATAATTGTATTGTTTTTTTTATCCTTTTTCATATTTTTTAAAGTAATTTTTCAAATGTTTAGATAATGTGGGTGATTAGAGTAATTTGGTTTCTTTGTTTAGATTTTTTTAATAAATAATTGGTAAATTTATACATTTACTGATATATATATATATATATATATATATATATATATATATATATAGAGAGAGAGAGAGAGAGAGAGAGAGATTTTTTGGACTAGGAGACTGACAGACTTACCTTGGTAAGAGTCCACTCTGTAGTCTTGAAATAGAAACACATAAAAGCACTTAAACAATGATGTCTCTTTTCCCCTGACAGACTTATATAAACTATAATTACTCATATGTTCATGAAAAACAATATATATATATCTTTAATCTGTGCATCTGTGACATCTGATTTCTACTCTACACAATCTGTGATTACAATTATTTTATTTCATTCTCTCATATTTCTTTTTGTGTTTTCTCTTCGATTGACAAAGACCACTTTGTGGTTGAAATATATCATTGTTTAAGTGCTTTTATGTATTTCTATTTCAAGACTACAGAGTGGACTCTTACCAAGGTAAGTCTGTCAGTCTCCTAGTCCAAAAAATCTAAATAATCTTTACCAACCAAAACTAACCTAAATATATATATATATAAAGACAATGTTTTGATTGACTCACTGACAAATAAACGCATGGTCAAAATTCAAAGCTAGGTTTGAAATATAAAAGGAACTTTTATTATATCATATAAGTGAGCTCTGAGAAAGGATTTTGTGAAATTTTTATTTTAAAGTGTAGAAATATTAAAATACATTTTAAGATGTTCACACAGAATATGACATAATATAACTTGAATGTCTACAGTTAAAGGAATAATTTGCTAAATCCTTTCAACGAAAAAAATAACAATGTTGTAAATTATTATCAAATCAACATATAGATTTTACTTTTAATTTCTGCTAAAACAATGGTAAATATTTTACAACTTGCCTATAGTAGCACTTACTTATATTTATTGAGGACAACCATTTTGGGAGATGTGTCCCATTGTCAACTGAGACGGTAACTGATCTTAAGGTTGTTGTAGGTTAGGGTGGGAGTGGGGGTGTATTTGGTGGGCATTAGGAGTTACGATGTCGAAAAGTATGTTTAAATTATTTCTATCATGAATATTACTTATATTATTTTGTTGTTTCTTTGATATGTATTTATTTAATTTTTATAGTGTTTTGTTTTACACAACTATTTACTAAGGCAAATTAATATAATATATTTTTATTCACTAATTTATTTTTATTATTAAACTCCATCTTCCTAAGCTTATGGAGACAATGTTTTCATTTGTAAAAGGTGATTTTACCAGTGTCACTGCTGTGTGTGTGTGGGGGGGGGGGGGGGTAAAAATGTGGTTAAAGGTGTACTGTAATTCACAATTAGTAATTTTTTGGATACCACAAAAATTATTTTTGTAGACATTTTGCAAGTTATTATGACAAAAAAAAAGATTAAGACTTGAATTTCTAAAATTTTGTCTGCTGTAAACATTTGACGGTATAAATTTTTTCAAAATTTGTAACTTTTACCACATTACCACTATGTTTTTTAAAATTTGTTCTGTGTCCCTTATGATTTTCTGCATGACCATCTATAATTTTTTATCAATATTTTTTTTTAAATATATATATTTTTATCAATAGAAAGGAAATAATTATTAAGTAGCCAAATTTAAAAGTATTTTCACTGAGCAAATACTGCATATGCAGTAAGTCAGCTCTACAGCTTGTTAGTAACATATTGAAATGTTAAAAACATAAGGAGTAATAAATCTGACTATTTTCCAAGTTATAAATCTGTCCCCATTGCAGATTTTGTCAGTAAAGATCTCAAAGTTCATGAATAAGGGTAGGTATTTAAAATAATAGTTTTACTCACATACCTGCATTATTGTAAGTCTCAGCTTTATTTGTATCAGAAATTCATAGCTTGAAACATTAAAACAATATATACGAGGTATGTTCAAAAAATACCAAGAATGTTTAAATTTCACGCGTTTGGAGAGTCTGATTGTCAAAAAAATTTTTTATTGTGTTGGTGTACATGCCCCTGAAGTATGACACAATTTTCAGCTGTATTTATTGTTTACTTTATCTGTGGCAGCCGCTAAGTTTAGACGTGTTTTCATGAGTTCGGCAATTTTCGATTGTTAAAAAAATGGATCAAAGAATTTGTATAAAAATTTTTGCGTAAAAAATGAAATAAAGTGTAACAAAGTGTGCGAAATGTTAACAAAGGCCAATGGTGAGTCTGCTATGAAAAAAACAAGTCTTTACGAGTGGTATAAACATTTCCAAGATGACCGCGAAGACGTTGACCATGACAAACGCCCAGCACATCAACAACCGTTGAAAAAGTAGGTGCAATGTTTATGAATGATCGCCGAACCACAATTAGAGAAGTCGCTGATGATGTTGGCATATCGATTGGCTCATGACATTTTTGCGAACATTTTGGGTATGAAAAGCGTTGCAGCAAAATTTGTCCCAAAATTGTTGAATTTTGAACAAAAACAGCGGCGAATGGAAGTTGCTCAGGAATCACTAAATGAAGTCAGCGACGATGCAGAATTATTGAAACGTATTATATCAGGCGAAGAAACATGGGTTTACGGATATGATGTAGAAATAAAGGCTCAATCGTCCCAGTGGAAGCATTCTGGCTCTCCAAGACCGAAAAAGGCTCGGCAAGTGCGGTCGAACATCAAAGTTATGCATACTGTGTTCTTTGATTTTAATGGCATAGTGCATCATGAATTTCTGCCACAAGGTCAAATGATCAATAAAGTGTACTATCTACAAGTTCAACGCCGTTTGCGTAAAGTAGTGCGGAGAAAACTTCCGGATTTTTGGCAAAACAATTCATGGCTTTTGCATCACGATAATACACCAGCTCACACATCGTGCTTGTTTGTGATTTTTTGGCAAAAAAATCTCTAATGATGCCCCAACCTCCATATTCGCCAGACATGGCCCCTTGTGACTTTTTCCTTTTTCCGAAAATAAAAAAAACCTTAAAAGGTCATCGTTTCACAAGCATAGATGACATTAAAAGTGCATCGCTGAAAGAGCTCAAAGCTATCCCAAAGATCGAGTTCCAGAAGTGTTTTGCGAATTGGAAAAAGCGCTGGCATAAGTGCATAATATCTAGTGGGGACTACTTTGTAGGGGACAATATCATTGTAGATGAATAAATAAATATTTTTTTTCAAAAAACGAAAATTCCGGGTATTTTTAGAACACACCTTGTATACCAACTACGGAAGAGCGTTTACATAAGGCTTCTTTCTGTTATTTAAAGTCTTTCAATACATCAGGTTTATAATTAGTTAGTTTATATAGAAAATAATGCTGGTGGTTTTAAACAGATAAAATCTTACCCTTTCACAAATATATCACAATGTTTCTCACCAACAAACATTGCATCATCAACAAGTAGAACTTTAGCTGTGTTTAATATTACTACTCTCAACTCAAATTTCTCTGGTTCTCTTGGTTTAATATTTATAGGTGGAGGAGGTAAACCTGTTGACAAGTCGAACATGTCTATCCACATCTCAAGCTTACCCTAAAACAATTTCAGAATCAACTATTGCTAATGTTGATAACATGTCAATAACAAATTCATTTGTTTTAGAGTCATTTATATAGTTTTACTTACAAAATATATTTTGTAAAATTATAAAAAAAATGATTTAGATTTATATTCAATTCTGAAAAGTATAAAATGTAAAAGTGAAATACATTGTAATGAATAGCCAACCTCTTTGATGTAAGGAATAGAAATCCTACCTGTTCAATTCCCGGTTTCTCTTTGAGGAAAAGAGACCGTGTTTCCACATGTTCAGGAACCAAATGTTTGCCCACTACAGGGATCTGATTCCAATTATTTAGAGCAAGAAGTGCTAGCTTCTGTTTTGTTAATGACCCTGAAAAAAAATTAAATCAATTTAAATATTCCTTTAAAAACAATTTAAATATTGTGAATTTACAAACTCATATTAATAAATTAACAAAGAATAATTAATTAATCTATTCATGTCCCTTTTCATTTTTTCCAACAAAATAATATAATATACTGATGCTATAAAATTATATTAATTAATATAATATAATATAATATAAATAAATAAATGAAGTTAATATATTATTATGTAAGTAATTTTATCCACCATTAAGTGCAATAATTTTACCTTGAGTGATGAGGCACCTTTCGGTCAATTGACCATTGTCGAATCACTGATGTTTTCCTGTTTTAGATGTTCGGTCTGTGAAGTTGGTGTTTGTTGACGTTACGCGCACTTTTTCTTGATCTGTGTGTATGATATTTCTATATAGTATGTCTTCTGTATATGTTGTTTGTAGATTCATTAAATTGTTGTGTATGTTTTTATAAATGTGGTATTTTTCTAGTGAGTTTAGTTCTATTGGGTTGTTATTTATTTCAAGTATGGTTAGGTTATTTTCGTAATTTGTTATTTCGTGTTTATGGGATATTAGGTGTGCTGCAACATTTGATACTTTAGAATTTTTGTTTTTGAAAATAAAAAAATCTACCTAAAATATAAATACACCAATAACAAAATAGAAAAAATAACAAATATATACAACAAAGAATACTACACTCCAACTTACAAACCAAACAACAAAATAATAAAATATCTTAATAACACAAACCACATAACAAATTCAGAAAAACATAACCTATCAGGAATTTACAAAATCACATGCAATAACTGTAACGCTTTTTACATAGGAAAAACAACCAGAACATTTAAAATAAGATTTGAAGAACATTATAGAGCATTCAAAAACAAAAATTCTAAAGTATCAAATGTTGCAGCACACCTAATATCCCATAAACACGAAATAACAAATTACGAAAATAGCCTAACCATACTTGAAATAAATAACAACCCAATAGAACTAAACTCACTAGAAAAATACCACATTTATAAAAACATACACAACAATTTAATGAATCTACAAACAACATATACAGAAGACATACTATATAGAAATATCATACACACAGATCAAGAAAAAGTGCGCGTAACGTCAACAAACACCAACTTCACAGACCGAACATCTAAAACAGAAAAACATCAGTGATTCGACAATGGTCAATTGACCGAAAGGTGCCTCATCACTCAAGGTAAAATTATTGCACTTAATGGTGGATAAAATTACTTACATAGTAATATATTAACTTCATAAAGTCAGTGCAACGGAAAAACAATGGATAACGTTAAATATCAAGAAAATAAATAAATAAATATATATATATATATAATATATAATATATATATATATATATATATATATATATATATATAATATATAATATATATATATATATATATATATATATATATATATATATATATATTTATTTATTTATTTATAATATAATATATATATTAATTTTGGCTTACAGAACAGTAATTAAAATATATTAAATAATTTCTAATAGTCAAGGGCCTGGCAGAAAGACGTTGTGTATTTAAAGTAATGAGGATATGGTGGTGGAGGAAGTATCAATTGATAACTGCTTATGTGCCATTTTCAGTAGACACAATGGTGTGGCATGATGAGCATCATGCATTTGTAGTGGAGAAGGATACTTGTAATGGTGATTCTGTGATTCTACCCAATGAGCATTTCAGATTCAGTTTTTTACTTGACTGACATGATTTTGTTCTGGATATAAAAACTATATAAGTTTGGGTGCAAAACTTTAGAGCTAGAGTCCTGTACTAAAAAAATCACCTGGACGGCCTTGGACCTTAACACCAGAAACTTTAGCATGTATGAGAGCGTTTATCCAGGAATGTTTAAAGTGTTGAGCCCTTAAAAATATAGCTGCCGTTGGATTGTCTGATAGTGTAAAAAGGATACTACAAAGAAATATTCATATTTGCCCATACAAAACGATGGTTACCCAAGAATTAAGCGAGAAAGATTATGAAACTCGCGGACTTGTATGTGAGAATATTCTTTAGAGCATTCCTCCTGCACTGTTTGCTTTCGTCTAATGAGGTCCACTTCTACTTGTCATTTTCTGTAAATAAACAAAATTTTTACTACTAGGCAGCAGAAAACCCTCAGGAAGATCATCAATGCACATATCACAGGCTTGGTGTGACAGTTTGGTGCTCCTTTGCTGAAATTGATGTATTGAGTCTGTAATTTTTCAAAAAAGATTGACTAACAGTAATGATTAACTCCAATTGCTCCTGTCACATAATTGAGAACTTCCTTGAACAATCTTAAACCAGTTTGTTGAGGACCATGAAGAGGGAGAAGTCTGGTTCCAACAAGACATTGCCACACCTCAAACTTCGCACAGTTCTCTAGCAATTTTGAGAGAGTTGTTTCCTGAACCTCTTCTCTCTTTGCGAAGTAACATCACTTGTTCCCCAATATCATTTAATTTATTACATTTTTTTTTCTTTTGAGGACATTCAAAAGCAATAGAATACAAACATCGCCCCACAACCCTACAACCACTTAAGAAGGCAGTGGCCACCATTCTACCAGAAATGACACGAAGAGCTATGGACAATTTCCAGGAAAGGTTTTATCAATGTGTTAACAATTGAGGATGCCATTTACCAGACATAATTTTTAAAACAGAGCAATGTAAAATAGCATTCTATTTATTGTTCACAAACAACATTATTTTTTATGTATCTTTGTTTATTTGTAACGGTTTTTTGAAATATAAAGAGGTGTTTATGATGGACCTTATAGAACTTATTTATGAAATATTAGAATTATGTACGAAGTGAGGCTAGAAAAAAACCGAACTAGCACAGGTGAAACAATAAAACGAATGCAATAAGGCTGAAAGTCGCCTGGCCTGTCACGTGACTCTTGCTCCGCCTACTGCTCGAGTTTCATCTGCCTCCTGCACTCAGTCTGCCCGTGGCGTCTGTTCTAAGTAGTTGACGTTTTGTCTGTGCGTCGGAAAAATGTTGAGTGTACAGAAAGAACAGCGTGTTAACATCAAATTTCTTTTCAAACTTGGAAAATCTGCAAGTGAAACGTTTGTAATGTTGCAACAAGTGTACGGCGATGATTGTTTATCGCGAACACAAGTGTTTGAGTGGTTTAAACGATTTAAAGATGGCCGCGAAGACACAAGTGATGACGCTCGCACTGGCAGACCATTGTCAGCAAAAACTGATGCAAACATTGAAAAAATCGGTAAACTTGTTCGAGAAGATCGCCGTTTAACAATCAGAGCAATGTCTGAGTTGACAGGAATTGACAAGGAAAGTGTTAGGCAGATTCTTCATGAAAGTTTCAACATGAACAAAGTGTGTGCAAAAATGGTTCCAAAGTGTCTCACAATTGAACAGAAGGAACGCCGAAGAATGATTTGTTCTGACATCCTAGAAAACATTGAAAGTGATCCCACCTTTTTACAAAATGTTATTACTTGTGATGAATCGTGGTTTTTTACTTATGATCCCGAAACCAAACGCCAATCGATGCATTGGAAATCTCCTGATTCTCCACGACAAAAAAAGCACAAATGTCAAAATCGAAATTCAAGGCAATGATGATTGTTTTTTTTTATGTCAAAGGGATTGTACACATTGATTGGGTACCAGAGGAACAAACAGTGAATCAGCATTACTACATTAGCGTCCTGACTACCCTACGTGAGCGAGTACGGAGAAAACGGAACGATTTGTGGAAAAAAAAGACATGGATCCTGCACCAAGACAATGCCCCAGCTCACAATGCGTTGTCAGTGAAGACGTTTTTAGCCAATCACAACATTCCCATCTTAGACCATCCACCCTACTCACCTGATTTGGCCCCCTGTGATTTTTTTCTTTTCCCTAAAGTCAAGTCAGCTTTGAAAGGAACTAGATTTGAGAGTGTTGAAGCAGTAAAAGAAAAAGCGACGGAAGTAATGTATGGAGTTACCGAAAATGATCTGCAGCATTGCTATGAACAGTGGAAAATTCGTATGGAGCGGTGTATAGACCGAGGAGGAGAGTACATTGAAGGAGATAACATCAAATTGTAAATAATGGAAAATAAAATTTTTTTATAGCATCAGTTCGGTTTTTTTCTAGCCACACCTCGTATGTAATATTAGAATTACTGACAAATTAAACTTCATACATTGAGTTAATTCTTTATTTAATATAATATTATTATATAATCTGTTTACAAATTAGCTGATACAATAAGCAGTGATGATGTTTAAACAATCTGTGAAGTTTGAATTGTTGCTATGATTACTGGAAATCTGTTATTTAGTTATAACTTTTGTGCTGAATGGGAACAGGATTTCATTATGAAAAAAGCTGGCATGAGATATTTATACTGCGCTGCCTACTGCAACTAACAGAAAACATATTTTACATCTTGTCACTCTGATAGCAAATATCTCCATAATAAACTATTTGTACATGGAAAACACTAATCTATCGTTTAGGGTGTTGTATTGCTATTACATCATATATAACCAATATCTTGTGATACATTTATCACTTGCTGAGCTGGAAATGAAAGAGAGAGACCCAACAATCTGTTAGGCTAGTATAGTTGCACTTCAACTGTTGTTGAGTGATTAAAGTTGTTTTTGGTGTGTGTTTTTGTAAATAGAATCAAAATGGCAAACCCATGTAAATCAGACAATATTTGACCATTTTTGGAAGAAGAAATATTTAATTTTGGCAGTTGGTAAACACCTGTTACAAAAATTCTATAAGGTCGGTAGTGACCTGACTGCCAAAGAAACACCACACTTAATTGCTCCACCAATTATAAAATTTATAGTGATAACTCTTTTCATTGTAAGAATAAATCTTGGTATTTCATCACCAATAATGCAGTGTCTATGGTTAGGAATTATTATCTATTCAAATGGTTTGTCAATGGCAACAAATTTTTATTGAAGGCAGAGAAAATGTTTTCGATAATGAACAGAGTGGCCAGGCTTCGACTTTCCACCATGCTAATATCTCTGCACTGGTTGGATGTTTATAAGCAAAACTGTTTAGAACCTGCACAATGCTTTTTACAACTGTTTAAAGATGAAGATGTTGCGATATTTTCATGTTTGGAAATGAAACATGGATTCATCATTCACTCCTGAAAACAAACAACAGTATGGCTAAACAAAAGAAAATGAGAAACCTTCCAAAAAAGTGAAAGTGATTCAGTCAGTAAAAAAAAGTGATAGCTATTGTTCACTAAAAGGAAAGTCAGAATTGCTGTGGTATGCTGTTGATTGATTATCTCCCTCGAAAAATTATCTCAACATATTATATTTTTCATTTTCTAAATGATTATCTACCTTCAGTCCTTTCTCTTTGCATCAGGTAGAATTTTTTGTTTACAATTACAATACTATCATAGAAATAATCAGGTAGAGGTATGTTGTTTTCCAGACACAAGTTTTCAAGTATTTCTGAAGGTTGTTTATTATCACGCCACTGGTTGTATCCAGACCTGAAAATTTTATTATTGTTATTCTTGCATTAAATAAAAATACTGGCAGCACAAATGTTCTAGCAGCCAGCATGATTTTACTGGTAATATAATTTCTTTCCTGTGTAATAGATGTATGTGTAAGTCATACTCAATTAGCCCTCCAAAAACTACTTACAATAAATAGCTTAGCAACCAGAATAGATTTCATGATTGAAGATCATCAAACTTATACATTAAAATCATATACCAGCTGCAATATGAATTTTGCCCAGCATAGTAAATTTCTAGCCACAAACTTTAAAAAAAAAGAAAAAGTTGCCAAAGAGACTATCTTAGAACTATGGAGACAAATAAGAAAACAGTTTAACACATTGTAAACACAATTCAAAATATCATGTCTTTTGATTATTATTATTCTAGAAAAATAATTAAAGAAGCACTTCTCTCCAGATTGCAACCCCTTAGAGTTGACATGAGTAAAGTCATACCGATGGTACACCAAATACTTTCAAAAATGAGTTTATTCTTTATGTTTCTATCTGGCTAACAAAAGAATTAGTACCTCAGAAATATCCATCTCTCAAATATTTTAGTACGTTTCTTTCCTATAATGTAACTATATTTTGGAAATAGACTAGATTAATAACAAGTTAGGTCTATCAGTTTTCCAACTAATCTGAAAATTCTCTCTCTACCCCTATATATGCACACACTTGAGGAAATGAGCAATTTGAAATTTTATAGCTACAAGTATAATTTAAAAAAAATATATATTAAAATATATATCTCATTAAAATTTATTTATAATATTATTAATTATTTAATATTATATCTAATTAAAATACAATAGCATTAAAAGAAATGTTGTGTGAAAGTACACTGATCCCTCGTTATTCACGGGGGGTTACATTTCTTGAACTTACCACGAATAATGAAACCATGAATAATGAAACCAACTGTATGAAAAGGGTGGGTTATGTTCCACATAAAAAATATCAACATTATTTACAACTATACTGTATACTTATAATATAGTATGGTATATTTACATACAACATTATTACATACATATTTTTATTGTTTATTTACGTTTTCCTTCAATCTGAAAATTATATTAAGTATGCCCACTCACACACATAGACACATGTATTCTTTATTGTTAAACACTATCTACTTAGTTTTTTAAACATTTAATTTTAGAAAAATAGTCTTTTAACACTGTTAGTTTGATTTTTTAAAAACTCATATGACTTTATTTGCAATTTTTTTCAATTTCTCTACACCGTTTTTTTATGGGAATAGTGCTTCTTCCAGCTCTGAATTTTTATGAACATTCTTAAAAAGGATCAATTTCAGTAATGGCTGCAGCTAACTGTTTCCCTAAATATACATTTCACCAACAGATATTAACGTCAAGTTTGGCAATACATTTTTTACTATTCTTCGTCTTCGCTATCTGAGATAGCACAGGTTCAGTAATTAATTATTCCACCTCTTCTTCAAATCTTGGTTCCCACTTTTCAAAAGATTGTCAACATCTTCACTGTTAATGTCCTAAAATCCTTCATCGTTAATTCCATGTGCTATTCACATTCACTGGCAATTTTCACTTTGTGAAAACCATCTCTTAAACTTGTCAAACCAGCCTTTACTTGCTTAATAAAATGTTCATACAAACGCCTAGCTTTTTCAATAAAAATTGAACTCAGATGCATCTTTTTTATGATTGATCATCTATCCACACGCTCAAAGCTTTTTTCCCTTTTTTCGATATTTATGTCGCAACACACAGAGATAACTTTTACTGATGACAAGTCACTTCTCTGACACTCCTCCTTATATTTTCCTAATTTTTTATTATGTAATGCACTGTTAACTCTTTTACACTAAAATGCATTGTGACAGATGCTATATTTTCACCACATTTTAATTTATCTAAAAGGTCAATTTCCTTAATCAAGGGCATAACATTTTGCCTTTCTTATCCCTATCAAAGTTTGATGACATCATGGAATGGATAAACAATTTAAGGGAAAAGATAAAACTAAACAAAACAAATTTACCAAGCAATTTCACAAACAGACATGACCTTTCCAAAACTAGCAGACACGACAAACGAATGCAACATCTGTTTGGTTACCGACAGGGATAAAAAAATCAAAGTTAGTTATGGCCGCCGATTAGGATTATTGATCTCTGGATTTCAAAAACGATTAAATTAACAGTAGGTATAAGGAAGTGATGCTAAACTTACGATGGAGTTGGATCTGGGCGCCGTATTGGCTCATCGTTGTTTGTCAGTGACGATAACATCACTTGTTATAAATAAGGAATGACTATCATTTGAGTAATAGGCCTAACTGTGTATAGTATAATGTATGTTTGGAGAATAATCAAATTTCTTTGTGATAAATAGCTACAGTATTATACAAAATAAATAAGACAAGAACACATTATATCTGTAAGACAACCTGCACAGTAACTATACTGTCTTTCTTGCCTTTTTTTAAAATACAATACATATTAGCATATCTTGTAATTTTGCCACCCGTGAATAAGCAAAAACGCAAATAGTGGTCTACTGTATAGCCATAATTGAGATTTGTCACTAGGGCTTAGTGCAAACATAGAAACTACACATAATCTGGATGAAACTAAAGTGATGCTGATACAATTTTGGTTTTTTACCAATTCCATGTAGAATGATGAATAGCATTTAACCTTTCATTGGGCATAACTGTATCACATTGATAGTGCAAACCACACTAGGTATGCACTGCTATTTTGTGTATGAGTAGAGCAATATCACCTCTCTTAAAGTACCTTCCTATTTTCCATTATACTACCTATTATTCTAGTTCAGACACTGTCACCATATATATATATATATATATATATATATATATATATATATATATATATATATATATATTTAGGTTAGTTTTGGTTGGTAAAGATTATTTAGATTTTTTGGACTAGGAGACTGACAGACTTACCTTGGTAAGAGTCCACTCTGTAGTCTTGAAATAGAAACACATAAAAGCACTTAAACAATGATATATTTCAACCACACAGTGGTCTTTGTCAATCGAAGAGAAAACACAAAAAGAAATATGAGAGAATGAAATAATATATATATATATATATATATATATATATATATATATATATATATATTTTTTTTTTTTTTTTTTTTTTTTAATTTTATTCTCTCATATTTCTTTTTGTGCTTTCTCTTCGATTGACAAAGACCACTGTGTGGTTGAAATATATCATTGTTTAAGTGCTTTTATGTGTTTCTATTTCAAGACTACAGAGTGGACTCTTACCAAGGTAAGTCTGTCAGTCTCCTAGTCCAAAAAATCTATATATATATATATGTGTGTGTGTGTGTGTGTGTGTGACGCACGTGCGTTTGTGTGTGTGCGCTATTATAAAGTTGCATCATAGTGATACATTGTGCTCTATGCTATTATAGATTTTGTTAGTGTTGATACTTAGTATATTAGTAAGTAGTGGTGTTTTGCACAAGTGATACCAATAGTAATATTTAAAAAACCATTCTGTCCTATGCCAGGCAATGAAATATTTGGTTGGCCAGGATTCACATCAATAACTTGATGCAGGTAAACTTGATTATAAAATATTTTTTTTATATTAGTATTTTCATTAAATTTTTTAAATATATTTGCACAATTTTTTATTCTATGAAAACTCATACATAATTGTATTTTATTTTATAAAAAATGTACAATGAAAATTTGGGGATTTGGGTACAAACATAATTAATTTAATCAAGTTAACCAAATACACACAGAGGAAAATTGATTATATTTATGGTTAACTTACAGATTGTACTTGACGGGCAAGCCACATGTACCTCTATGAGAACTATAAAACCGATTCTCTAAGTCTATAACAGTTTCACCAATAACATCATGTGAAGTAAATCGATCCCAATCTTTCACCCTGACTGTAAGTACAGAGTCCTGTGGAAACATTGCTATCACTTCTAAACACCTATGAAAACCAAATACAGATTTTAGAACTGATATATATATATATATATATATATATATATATATATATATATATATATATATTAAATTAACATAGGTTATTCAAATACAAGAATATTTATTAATTTATATTCAAAGCTTTTCATTGGTAAACAGTACCAACATCATCATGATGTACTAATTATTTTTTGATTATTGAGGATGACTTTTTCGGACGATGTGCTCCATTGTCAACTCACCGCAACTAACCTCTTGGTTGTTTTAGGTTAGGATTGGGGTAAGGTTGGTTAGGATAATGATATTAGGTGTAATTTTAAAGAGAATTGGGGGTTATAATGTCGAAAGTGTATGTGAGTTGTGAGTTATAATGTAATTGGGTGTTAAGTATGTGTGTCGGGAATATTTTGAAATGTTTCTGTATTTCATATTGTTTGGTTGTGTTGTGTAGGTTATTTTTTTTGTCTATAATTTGTAGGTTTGTGTCTCATTTGTATGGATATGAGATGTTCAGCCAAGTTTGGCAGTGTTTTTGTTTGTGAGTGTTTTTATGTGTTTTTGGTAGGGTGTGTCAAATGATCTTCCCGTTCAGCCTATATAAAATCTTGGATACAAACTGCAAATTGGTTTTTAAACACCAGACGAATTGTAAATGTCTTTGTTTAAGATGTTTGTTGAAGGTGTTGTGTGTGGAGTAGGTTGTTCTATAATTGTATTTACAAAATGTGTTGATTAGTTTATAAGTTTTGAGGGATCTGTATGGTATTCTAAAGCATTTTATGGTTTTTTTCGTGTTGGGTATTTGGGGTGGAGTTTATTTTTAGGCAGTTATATAGTTTCTCAATCACTGTTGTGTAAGGCCCATTGATTTGTCGTATATGTTTAATGGTGTTTCATTCTTGCTGCTGGTGTTCTTGTTTGTCTAACGGTATTTTTAATAAGTAATATATCATGGTGTTGTAAACAGCTAGTTTGCAATGGTGTGGACGGTACGAAGAGTTGTGAATGGTAGTGTTGGGGGTGAGTTTTTGGCATATGTTAAATTTATGTGTTTGTTTGTCTATTCGTATAATTGCAAAGTCGAAGAAATTAAGGGCGTTGTTTTGTTTCGTTTCGATGATGTATGTTAGTTTTGGGTGTATAAAACTGAAATATTTTTAAAATGTGTGTGGTCTGAATTTATTACCTTTGTACAATGTGAAAATGTTGACAACACAACTCAACCAGTATATAATGTTGTCTGAGTATTTATTATTATGTGAAATGTAGTTTAGTTCAATATGGTGTATGAATATTTCCACCAACATTCTAGCTATAGAAGATCCCATAGGGGTTCCCAAACTTGTTGGTACCAAGCCCCCTCCTCTTGAAATGAAATCCTCCCACGTCCCCTTCACTTTACACAATAAATTAATAAACTAATTAATACACTAAATAAACTAGAAAAGTGTTACAAATGCTACCTTCCAAATACTGGATTAAGTTGTTTTGGGATGTAATTGTTTGAGTCAGATACTATATTCGAGTAGGTGGCCAGTTCTATATAGGGATCAGCTTTATTATTAGGATCTGCAGGGTGTAGGTTATGAGCTTTCACTGCATAAACTCTGACTAATATACGCCTTGGTACATTTTTAACCATATTTTTCAAAACCCCATCGACTGGATCTAGACCTGTTAGTGTTACACTCTCTTCAAGTGGCGGCCACCGATACAAACATAAAGCCAACTGAAACATATTTAAAGGTATTACTGATCAAATTACCCAAGTGATAAAATAAAATTATATGGACAACTTAATTTTTCTGTTTCAATTTAATTTATCACACAAGTAATTGCTAATAGCAGTGAAACAATAAGCATGCACACAAATTTTCACTCAATATTTGTTTAGTGGATATTCATGCAGTAGTCAATTCTAAATTATTAGTGGTGTTTTTTCACTGTTTATTTGAATTGGTCTTGTTATCCCTTTACTTCACACAGCAAATAACTACGCCTTTCAATGAAAAACAACACATTATTATTTAGACATTTGAAGAGGACATTATAAATCAAAATAAATCCTATTGCCATGTATAAATTTTGTTTTATGAAATACTATTACATTTTTTTCTAATGTAAAAAATGGAAATATTTTATTTTTGTCTTTTGAAATATAATATTTCAAAAGACAAGCATCATATTTTTAACAATAATTTACAAGCTCTAGGGCTATTTTTTTAAGAGATAGTTAATTATTTTTGTATAATTAGACCCAAAATAAAAGCGTGATGTATTAACAAATCCATCTGGATGTTTATAATTTTCAGTACCTTCTTAAAACTTATATATATTTCCTAGAGGTTTAAATTCATTATTAATTGAAAAGTAACAAAGAATTCCTAATTCTAAGCTTCTAGTTATTTTTCCAAATCTTTCTAAAACTACAAAACCATTTTCATTCTTCATACTAACTTTTTATCTACTGTTATTGAAAATGGAAATAAAATTCTGATTACCAAATCATACTTTCAATTTAACAAATATATTCTTTACAGATGACTGTGATTTGTGATGAGTGATGTTGAAGGTTTTCAGTACATCTCCAAAAGCATCAAATTCAGCTTGATTCTCCAACTCATTGGAATAGATCTGTTAAATAACTTTCTGTTAGTTTACTGTTTCATATTTTTACTAGCAATAAATAAAAGAATAATATTATAGACTCCTTTTACACAAACATTTATACTGTAAATAAAAAACAAAATCAAAGTTAAAACAATACACCAATCTTGGGGTGATGCAGAAGGTATGCAATTATTGATTGTAAAACTATCCTGTTATGTCCATTCATCATGCAGGTATTTATATCGGTGAAACTAATTGGCTATTTAGTACACAATTTAAAAACACTGAACAAGATATTAGTTCGGGATCTATAGGAGGTTGAGTACGCACTGAAACTAAAACTCATTTTGGTTTTTGATTATTGTCAGGGGCACCAAAACTGATCTCATCCTCCTCGAAGGTGCGCAATTTGGTGGGAGGGGGTAAGTAGTAGGGGGTGTGTTCTGTAAAAGTGCTCAATCTCTTGAGGGAGATATGATAGAAAAATGATGTAAACGGCAAATTACTATTACACACATTGGGTTCTTCAAAAAATGTTATAAGCAAAAACCCCAAAACCATAATACAAATTACGTAATTAAACACTTATTTTAAAATATGTACATTAAACTCAAAATAACGTAAAACTACTAATAACACTTTAAGACAGCAAATAGTGCAAACGGTCTATAATTAGTTTAAGATTACCAAATAAGCTCTGATGTTTAAACCATAACAGTGTCAGGCATTATACCTGATTAAAACTAAATATTCATTTATATGTATAAAGGTATTATCAAATTTTATTACTTATCTTACATTAAATATATGTAGTTCCCTCCTGAGAGGATAATTATTCAGCCTTAACTTTATTACTTGATTGTTTTTTGAAAGTTTTATATTGCCTACTACATACACTTAATTGAAATGAATGAAAACCACTCTCATATTGTGTTTAAAGTTGAAAGAATTTGTTATAAGATATTTGAGTCAATTATCTTTATGTTACATATAAAGAGTTAATTAAACGACATTTTGCAGATTTTATTAGCCGTTCTCTTTGATTTAACTTTCATTAATATATTTGTAATTTGTCGGTCTAAACTCAATATTCCAAATAAAATTGGCCAACCAGAAGTTTTTACTAAATTCATTCTTTAGTCAAAATATCTGAAAATTTAAAACATTCATCTGGTTGAAATTCATTACTACAATTTTCATAGCACTTGTAATAAGAGCAGCATGAAGAGTGGTTGGAAAAGTAGTTACAAGTAGCCTTGGAGCAATTATTACAGTTACTTGCTTTAAATAACGTAGTAGGAGTAGGACACATTTTCCACAAAGAGGGCATAATATTGAAAAACTATCTGTGAAATATTTAATAAATCTAAATGCTTGATTTCAGCATTTAAGGATTTGTCCCAATAATTGGGCACTATACTCTAACAAATGTAATTTTTAATTGTCTGTTATACAAGACATTGTGCCTATATCATTGGCAACAGACGGGTTTGTTGTTATTTGGATGTACCAAGTTTCTTCTTTTCTTCTCAGTAACTTCAAATACACAAATGCTTCCCACAAATGCTTCTAACTTCACACCATCCTCCGATAGTGATTGTTGATTTAAAAGCTGCAAAATACCACAAATTTCTTCTGCATGCATTTTGGCATACTTGTAGGGAATCTTTTATGTAGCGCTATCTTGCTTGTTGTCACAGCCTGTTAAGCAATATAGAGCTGGTGACACCTCACAAAAACCTTTACCTAGGACTTATGCTGATTGATGGTAACTTAAACTTCTTTTCTTTGTTCTTACGTCTTGACAATCACTTTCTCTAAAACTTTATGCCAAGCATAAACACATTTTTCTTTACAGACTGCTTGAAGACAATGTTGGACATGGAGGTACATCTGAGTGTCAGCTTCTTGATGGTTACATTTTAAAGTCAATGTTTTTGTGTATGGTGTGTTTGTTGTCTTTGCAAAACCAATGTCAGGTTGAGAAAACATCATGATAAATAAAGGCTTTTTTTACCTTGAAGGGCATGGATTTTATTTAGAGGGAGATTAGCTTTTAAACAATAGATTCCCAACAAAGCAAGCCCATAAGGAATAAAGGTTTTCAAGTTATGTTGTGATAACTGTTATACATACAACATGAAAATTTTCATTCCTGATGATGTTGGTACTATTTACCATCGAAAAGCTTTGAATATAAATTAATAAATATTCTTGTATTTGAATAACCTATGTTGTTTTAAATTATTAAACAAGAAAACGTATTTTATATATATATATATATATATATATATATATATATATATATATATATATATATATATATATATATATATATATATATAGTTAATATATGTTAATTGTAAACAATTATTCCACTATTAAGTGCAATCAATTTTTACCTTGTGGTGAGGCACTATACAGTCACTTGACTATTGTTGAATCACTGATTTGTAGGTGCCTTATCACAAGGTAAAAATTTATTGCAGTTATTGGTGCAATAATTGTTTACATTTAACACATAAAACTTTATAAAGTCAGTGCAACAAAATAAAAGACAACATTAAATTTCACACACACACACACACACACACACACATATATATATATATATATATATATATATATATATATATATTACAATAAAAATATTGAAAAGAACCCCAATACCACAAAAATAATCAAAAATAACAAATAAAACAAGTTACTTAAGATTAAACCCTTATGTACATTTCGATGACCATGTCATCATCATCAGAGGGTCTTGTTACAAAACACAATCTAGCACACAAGAAGTTACAAACTAGAATGATACCAATCGTTCTCCGCGGTCGCTATATATAGGTTAGTTTTGGTTGGTAAAGATTATTTAGATTTTTTGGACTAGGAGACTGACAGACTAACCTTGGTAATAGTACACTCTGTAGTCTTGAAATAGAAACACATAAAAGCACTTAACCAATGAAATATTTCAACTACACATTGGTCTTTGTCAATCAAAGAGAAAACACAAATATATATATATATATATATATATATATATATATATATATATATATATATATATATATATAACTTTACAAACTGTTTTCTTGTATTCACTTATCACTTACTTACACTATACAGTAATGTACTTAAACAGGAATCTTACTAGAATGTTACAAGAATGAGACTAAGTACTTGTTGTAGATTTCCAGATGTATGGGATTTCCGTTGTTATGTGGTATACCGGTATTGTTTTAATTTTGGATCCAATACAATGCGGGAAAGTTTTTAGTTTGTTTTGGGGTTAGTTTTGTCTATTAAGTTGAATAATTTATAATTTTTTAATTTTATATTTATTTGTTCGTTTATAATATTATTTTTGTGTTTTAAATTTGTAGCTGGTCTCAGATGGTCATTTTTAGGCCTTTTTATATTTTCTTTATTAGATGTATGTTTTCTAATTTGGGGAATAATGGTTGCTTTTGATGGTGTGCGTAGCTAAGTTTGAATTGTAAATATTTGATTTGATGTATGCCTTGAGGTGCTCTGTCTTAGAGTCTGGGCAAAATCGAATGCCCAGACTGTAACAAATTATCCATCAGCCAAACAAACAAAAAAGAAATTAAAATACTCAATACACCTGTAAGCAAAAAACAAATAAGTGCATTTTGTCTAACAAATTTTAATGAGATCTTATTTATATAAAAAAATTTGGACAATTAAAACTGATGTAAGATTAAGTAAGGAAAATGTCAAACATGTATTTTTATCTCTAAACTTAGGTATGACATTAGAATTTGGTCAGTATCAAAAGGTTCCACTTAGAAATTCAGTTTTAATAGTTAATATTTCTAATTTACCATTTCCCCGTTGTGAAACAATGAACAATAATAGCTCTTGAAGATTTAAGTTTTTAATCTTTTGGGGAAAAACATTCCAGTGCTTGGTTCTGGTAACCTATGCCACTGCTTTTGTTGTTTCAGCCTTGGACCAGCCCCATATATATTTATCATCAAACAATAACAATTTTAATTTTTCAAATTAAAAGAACCTATAAAATAATACTTACGATGCCTAAGTATGTGACACACATTACAAAGGTGTAAATACATATTTATGTTTTACATTTAAATAAAGATATAAATTTTACTTAAAACAGCTAAACAGCAGATAAAACACATGACACCTTACCATTAAAGGAGCTACTTCGGGTTCGTTATTTTCAATAAACAGTTGTTCATCTTTCTTTTTCTTGTGTACCCATTTCTTTACTACCTGAAAATGAATGTAGAATCAAAATATAATAAATTTTTACATATCAGTCTTTTTAAGGAAGCAGAATTAGGTAATAAACAATGGTAACCAAAGCAAATAAAAAGGAAAAATTAAATAATTTAAAACACATATACCACACATTAATTATTATTTTGTTATAAAATATATTACAATTTGATTTCATTAATTGAATTTTACGTTTTTTATATAAATTTAAATTTTTTTGTTCAAGATGAATTATTAATAGAACTAACCGACTAAATTATTGAATTATTAATAGAATTATTAATATGTGTTTTACAGAGGTTAGTTCTATTTATAATTAATATTTAATAAAAGATTTAAATTTACATATATGAGGTGTGGCTATTAAATAAGGAGACTGACACTGCTCATGGATCAAGAGGGCATGTGTCAACTACCATTGTTCAACAGCTGTTTAGTGTGAACCATTCTCTTCAGTATACAGTTAGCTTTGTTCTGAAAACCACAACGTCAAGTCAAAGGCTACTTTCACGTTTTTGTTGTTTTTTTTTGTTTTGCCGGATAAAATGGTTAGTGTAATAGTAGAGCAATGAACTATTGTGAAATTTCATTCTAAACTTAATAAAACTGCTACTGACACTTATAATTTACTTATTACACTTTAGCAATAGTGTAATAAGTAATTTACAACCAGCTCGTCATGAACAGCAATAAGATTTCAATATATAATTTATTGAAATAAAATTATGGCAGTCCGTGCACTAGAAGAGCCCAACTTCACCGAGGGCCAAAAAAGCTTGAATGAGCAAGTACAAATCTAAAGCAATGATAATTGTTTTTTTTTAATGCAAGGGATTGTGCACCTTTACTACAGTTAATCAATATTACTACCTTGAAGTACTTTCTAAACTGTGTGATAGAGTAAGGAAAAATGCCCTGAAATATGAATATATATTGTGTGTGTGTGTGTGTGTGTGTGTGTGTAATAATTAAATATTTTTTGTAAGCATACTACAAAAATACAATTACAACTGTTAAAATTGTGATATAATATCAAACTGTTATACATAATATTTTCTTAATATTTCAGTAAAACTTTATTAAATTTGGGCAAATAATTGAACTAATTCATTTTTGTTGCAATCTTACTAGCACTGCAATCTTACTGGTGAAATACCTATCCTCAAGGCCCAATCGCATTTTCCATATTTTAAAAAGATAACTATAAAACTAGTAATGCTTACTAGAGCGTATATGCTTGTATTTCTAGAATTATAGAAAAGTACTTTTGTTCATTTGTGAATTGGCATTTACAGCAAGTATTATGGTAAGAAGATATTTCTGGATAAGCAAAAAGTTAGGTTTGGTTTTTGAACTGGAAGGAAGCAAGGAAAGTAATGTAAACATGATAAAAAAAAGAAGTAGCATGACAGGATTTTTTTAAAAATCCAAATATAGTCTGCTAAGCAAGCAACTTAGTATGTTAAGTGCAGGGGCTTCTATTTTCGAATATATGTTTGCATCACTGCACAGACAGGGAGGTTGTGTTTAACCTCCAGGAACCAGTATTTTTGTTTTGCACAAACTCAGTTTTAGAAAGTGTAGAGAGGTGACCATTTCATTGGATGTTGTTTATGATCTATTATTCCTTTATCAGTTGGTGTTTGTCTTTACTGTTTATAATCAAAGTTGGGCTACGGCTACAGCTCGTTTTATGTTATGAATGTTCAAAATTGTGCCCGGATAACAAGTTTTGGTATTGTGAATGAACTTGTGTGGGATGATTCAGATAAGGAGGGCTAAATAATAGTAGCTATAGTAGCTAAATAATATTGTAAATAGTTTCAACAAATTAAAAGAAATTTTATTTGGGCTTACAATAATTCAAATTATGTCAACAAAGTTTACGGAAATAACAAAATATGTTGATAAAATTATTTAAAAGTACAGTAATATTAAGTTTAAAAATAATTACATGAAAAATTAAATATTAAAAATAAAAATAATTATAATATGTAATAAACAAATTTTGTTGCTGAGCTTTAAAATATGCTAGATTGAAGTAATTAGGTGGGAAGAAACCTCTGGAATTTTTATAGTTGCATATATAACAAATATTTGATGACTTTAAGTAATATTTTACATAACTTACTTGATTTTCCCTAGACTTTATATATTTGGTCCACCAATCATATTTATTTTCTTCAAAAATGTTTGTATATTTATGATTGTCTATTAAAATGCTCGTTCTTAAACTGACTAACTGGAATATCCTCTTCCATAGCTTTGAAATTTGATTGTAGAAATTGATTAGCCAATGAAAATAAACCTGTAGAGATTGATAATAGAAAAAATAATCAACTAATTACATAAAACGCTTGTTTAAAAATACAAAGAAATACTTGTTACTTAGAAATCAATAAATTTTAACAAAGCGTTAAAAATTTATCACTTCCTTGCAAGAGACTGTGCCATATTCCTTATAAGTTCCAAATAATATTAAAAACCATAATTTCTTTAGGTAAATAGGCTTTAGAAAACCTTGTATTGTTGAAACTACTTATCCTAAGGTAGTCACCTGTCTGTATCATAAAACCATTACACTAACACTTACTTTGAAGTAAACAACTTTTTTTTTAGTTTCTGCAATGGAATCACCTTTTGATCTCATTTCGCTTTCTTCTTTCCATAAAATTGACGTTTTTTCTGAGAGCTCTTCTTCATCTACAAACAAAACCAAAATATTGTTTCATGGATTCTTGTATTTTCTTTAGAGAAACTAATTCTTATAAAAGGTATTTAAAGTTTTAAATGTGTCTTAAAAAACTGACACTTCAACAATCCAAAATTTGTATGACAAGTTAAAGAAAGTTCATAAAGCAACAGGAATATCAGAGAGGTATCTTCGAAGGAATATTTAACTAACAAAGAAGATAGAAGGGGTTAGTAAACAAACCCTTGGTTATTAACACCAAGAAAGAAGAATAAATCTAAAGCATATGATCTTGAGGATTGCAACAAAGAAGTATTTAGGAGTAAATTTTGGATAAATTTAAGCAAAGAATGCCTTAACTACATGGTATTGTAAGACAGTTTTCAATGGAAAAATCTGGAAATGGCTGAAGAATATTACTTGAAAAACAACATATAAATGAAAAGCATTCACATTTATTGCCAAAATTAAACAGTATTGCAAGGAAGGAAGAAGCCCTACTACTTACACAGATGGGACTTCTATTTACAGTTACAATTGGCTGTAACTTTTGGCTTACAAAGCAAGTGACATTACACAGCATAAAGTAAAATCAGCTGTTTCAAAGAGAAACAGTTAATAGTTCTTCATGCTAACAGAAAAAAAAAATTTTAACCCAATATTTTGCTCATTTACAAGTCTGACACAAACAATAGTGATTACTATCATGAACTGAACTTTAAAAACTGTTGAACTCGGTTATTTAACAAGATTATCTCTCGATTACCTGCTAATTCTGATATATACAATGACAACACTCAATAGGCACTTACATCATAGTTTTAAAATTCTAATGAGAGAGTGCTTGAAACAGAAGGAATGATCTATTGCATAGGATATAATTAAGCAGAAACTTTAAAAACGTATTAATGATAATAGAAAAAAATAAACAGTTTTGCAAATAGATAGAATTCTGGCTAAATAGAGAAATACATTATTAAGATTATATCCTTACTAACATGATTTAAACCCTATTGAAAATATCTAGGCTCTCGCAATGGATTATGTTCCACAAAAAATTATAACAATCTCTCGTAATAAAATAAATGTTGTTAAGCCCGTTTATCAAGATTAACAGGGAGCAATGACTGACTATTTTTGGTCAACTAGCTGAAGTATCCTCTTCATTAATAAAAGGCTAGTACATATCATCAGTCAGCTTATTCTGCTCTGATCTACTAACAAGTTTATGTAATGTTTACATAAAGAGAGTGTATCACAAGTTAAGAAAACCAAAAGAGTCGTGAGTTTCACAAAAATTTGTACACCAACTGGAAAATAAGAAAAAGCAAATGTTTTTGGTTTTGAAAGTGATAAAGCTGTATTCCCAGAATTGAAAACTTAGAGAAAAGCAGTTCAAAAGTAGTGAAATGGACGCATGTAGGGTGTTACAAAGTTTTTAAATAGATTCTACACCTCTAATAAAGTCATACAGATAGCCTGAAAACTGGACAAAGTTGGAGAGCAACAATTTCCATGCTATATAAGCTAAAGTTGAAGTGAAACAATTCTCATACTACATAAGCTAAAGTTGGAGAGCCACAATTCCCATGCTACATAAGCTAAAGTTGGAGAGCAACAATTCCCATACTACATAAACTAACTGTTCAGAATATAAATAATTTTGCAGGAATGTGGTAATAGTTTACCTATTAGAAGAAGGAAGCTTCTTACTGAGAAAAGTCTAGAAATCTTTTACCAAGTATCCATTAGAATGGTGAGATAAACAATTACAAATGGCTTGGTTGTAATTTTAGTTTGCTTTAGTGAAAATTTCTAAATGGGCAGTACCAAAACATGAAACAAAGGAATAGACCATTGAAAATGAATATTTTGACTATTGTATTTATTTGTAATCCATTGTGGTGAAAACACCCAAAAGGTCTCTGAATTTGTATAACCATTTTACATAAGGCGGCATACAATTTATTATAACAAATCAGTGTTTTTCATTTAATTTGATGGCTGTTTGTATTTTCAGTATCTGAGTGCTCATTTCATAAAAATGAATAAATGGTAAATATTTAATTACCAGTAATATTTCACTCCATATGTAATTAAAAGTGGAGATGATTGTGAAATTTCAATTGCAGGTTAACACTCCAGTACCTGGAGTCTCTTATCGTGACGTGAGTGCTCGCGTGGGGTCTTTTTTGACCCCACTCAGTATTCCGTTATTCTCTCCAATATAATTGGAAATGGTTCTTCATTTATGAGAATAATATCTCCAAACAAAGTATTGCAATGACTTGGTGAAATTTTATAGTTATTACTTGTTAGCAGAGTCTCTTAACTTACTAGCCAGAGTCTCTGCTCCTGAACCACCATGGTGGGCGATAAATTCATACAGTCGTTCTAAAAACGACGAAATGTGATAGTTATTCGGTCAGTAGTATTGACTAGTATGAATATAATAGATTACTATGGAACAAGGCCATCTTATGGAATTCCGGCTTACATCATATTGTTGACACATCTTATCGAGTATAATAACGCCGAATTTCGTGTTATAATAGTCTGTTATTATAATAGGTTTCCTCTCATTCGTTGTTGTTATTATCATTCTCCCTATAATTATCACCACCATCCAGCTCATTACTCTTGGAAGCATTCACATTGACGAAGTCCTCTTCAGTTTCGTCAGGATCATCAGGTCCCAATATCTCCTCATTATCACTCATACTTTTGTCCAACCAAATGCGTAATTGTTTTTGATCACGTTCTAAACATACTTGTAATTGTTCCAGATCATGTCCCAACATTGCACCGGTTAAAATATAGAAAGAAAAAAAAACTTGTTGAAACAATCAATAACGAGAGTAGTTGCGTGGGGTCCTTCAGTCCCCCAAGAAGTGCAACTTTCTGTTCAAACGTTTCTAACTCAACTGGCTGGAGACAAAGGAAGTTGATGTGACACTCATACTCAGAAATAGTGAGGGAGAAGCTACTGAGACTGTCAAGGTCATGCAGTGGCGCAAAACAAAAACAAACACAAAACAAAACGTCTGGGGTCCCAGGCGACCCCACGCGACTACTGAAGTGTTAACCTAACATTAGGTAGTCAATTTGCAAAACGTTATGATTTTTTCTAAATGAATTAGTAACAATTGTTACAAAGAATTACTTCTGTCTTCAAATCAATCATGCAACCCAAACAACAATAGATTTATCCATTTAAATCTCAAGAACAAAAAAAATTCACCATAAGTGAAACAGACAAGCAATGAAACCAGGGCTGGAAATAGTTCGATTTTATACTGCTCACACCATTGCAAATGAAGTACAAAATTTATGGAATCAAGACTGTGGATCAAAGGATATGCTATATTACCCGTCAAAAACAATTATATGGAATATCACCAAGTTCAGCATTAAAAGAAATATGCCAGGAGAAGCACTATTGATACTATGATGAATCAAGATGAAGCTGTCAGTCATTCAACTGAATTTTCTAATTCACTTTATTTGTCAGTAATGCTGCCATTTTAACATAGACAACTAACTGCAACATGAATCCACAGCTTTGAAACTCCAAAGTTTTCTGAACAACTCCACAGCAAAGGTGTACTTCTTCAAAACATGAATCTAAAACTTTGCAACCGTACCAAGCTTTTAGTACAAAAACTTACCATCGATGCAACTATTTTAAGTAAAAATAAAAACAGAAATAGGTACTGTTGTTCCTTATTGCAGTGACTCTGATACACATGCCATTCAAATTCAAACATTTGCAGTTGGAATAACTTTCATTTGGAAGGGCTGCCAACAAAGCAGAAACCATAATGAAAGTAAAAAAAATAGAAAAATCCTTACTTCTCATATGGGCAGTGGTATTTGGACTTTTTATATGTCAGGGAAACTGATTTATTTGTGTACAAACTAGATGAAACAAAACTAAATATTATGTAACAAAAAGTATTTCAATAGATAGAATTAAAATGCAAGTGAATTTTTTCTTTGAGTGACTGTGCAACACTTTCTGTTTACTTGTTAGTTCCTCATAAAATTTTAATTTTTATTTTATTACAATATGTGTTATCTATAAATATCGAAAACTGTTGCTGTTCATGATGAGCTGGTTGTTAATAACTTATTACACTTTGCTATTACTTGCGACCAGACTTTTTGTTAACTAAAGGTTGTTAAATTGTTAACTTACATTTTGAGGAAATGTTTCCTCTTAAAAACCTTTAGTTAACAAAAAGTCTGGTCTCAAGTAATAGCAAAAGTGTAATAAGTTGTTATCTATACTTAAACATTACAAGGAGATAAAAAGAAATAAATACAAAACCATGACTGATTTTGAACCTAGTAAAACATGACTTTGATTTTGAAGTGTACCAGACACTTGTACACTAAATATTAGAATATGCTCTTTTGTAAGTTTAGCCCCTGAAACACATGAAATGAACAACTCAAAGGAAAAATTAACCTTTTTTAATTAATATATTTAATTATTTAAAACTAAAATAAAACAATAAACACCTTCTAAAGTGCTTGATCCTACTAATCTCTGAATTAATGGATTCTGGTAACTGTAAAGCTGGCTCCATTCTTTTACTGTCGGCAGTTTTAGAGAGTATTTGTGTATGTCTCTTATAACATGAGTTCCAATGTAAGTCAATGAACCTAAACTTCTCATATTCATTACTCGAATAATCAATGATGGTGAATATTTCTTCACTTCAGGTAATTCCTAAAAACATATTATAAATACTGTTTGTTGAGTATCATAGTTTTTGCCGTTTCAAGCATTGTTATATTCAACCTTGTCATCTTCTGCACAGAAAATCTTACATATTAGAAAGTTCTGACTGATGAAGGATCTACAAAATGTGTTGACAAAGATTAATATGACAATACTAGGATAGAACGAAATCATGATACTAAATGTATTAATGTACAGTCTAGCCAACATTTAGAAAACTATAGGAACATACAGTGTTAGAAAATTACTAGTTAACTTTATGAAATGTTTACGAAATAACCAATTGCTAAATCAGATTCCAGCTTTAAGATCTGACTAGATTAATGGTAAAAATTATGCATAAGAAAACATTAGTTGTATGTGTTGATATTAACATCCATGTTTCTAAGAAGTTAAATTTTATTTTAATAATAAAACTAGTCAAAATAAGCATTTAGTTGATTTTTATAGATCATGAGTACGGTAAAAATATGTGGCATGGTTTATGCTAGTGAGATAAAAACATGCTTATCAAACAAAGTAAAATAACAACTTTCATAAAATATAATTGTTTGAACTCATGTTTTACTGATATATATATATATATATATATATATATATATATATATATTGATATGTTTTCTTGTAATATAGTTAATAAATTAAAAATATTTCAAAAACAAGAATACTTTTAATAAATATATTTATTCAAAGCTTTTCGGCGATAAAATAGTACCAGCATCTTCAGGAAAATAATTATCTCTTATCTATTTCAATGTCTATATTTTGAAAAAATATTTCGGATAATATGCTGGACATTGGAGAACCCATTGTTAATCCATCCTTTTGTTTATAAATTTTATTATTATATAAAAAATAATTTTGATTTAATATGATTTTTAATGTATTTATTATTTCTTTTGTTAATATGTTATCTTTTTCAAATGTATTATATATATTATTTTTGATTATTTCTAGTGTTTTCATTATAGGTATGTTATTATACATGAAGAGATAATTATTTTCCTAAAGATGCTGGTACTATTTTATCGGCGAAAAGCTTTGAATAAATATATTCATTAAAAGTATTCTTGTTTTTAAAATATTTTTAATTTATTATATATATATATATATATATATATATATATAAATATATAATGTTCCTTAATATAATACTAACTTAATGCTAATTAAAACAGGAGGAAGTTACAAAATGGGGAAGTACAGTAGAATTTAGACTTACAAACCAGATTAAACCTACAATAATTACATAGACTTACATAATTCTTATGTTAATTAGACATTGATGGAATACAATTAACTATGGTTAAGGATGGAATTTTAACTCAATGCGTCTTATAATCTAATTATACAAAGTTCAACATAAACACTAGTTACACATCACTTAAACTGAAACTTATTCTAGGAGGCGAAAGGTAAATGGCATGAAGAAAGGGTATGTGTAATGCAGGGACGTCATGGAAGTTCCAGAAGGACTTTGCAGCAAAGATGGAAAATAGAAGGGATCTAAGAGTGTTTACCATATCTTGTATGTGCAAGTAACTCCAGTTTTTTAGCCTGCCGAAAAACTTAGTTGAGAGGAATCTCAAAAAAATAGCACGAGAAGTAGAGCCCAAGGAATTTCAGATTGTGATGATTGTCAGAAACTGTGGACGGTTAGAGATAAGTATTAGAGATGTGTGGGTATACCTCTTTCTCTTCCTCTCCTACTTGTCTAACAGGAACTTCACTTCTTTTTACAACTGCCTCTTTTTTCCATGCTCTGTCCTCCTCTAAACAAATGACATCTTACTTCTTCCAGATGTTTCCTTTTCTCTCTATTTGGATGTCACCATGTTTCTGACAAGTTTTCTGGAGCATGCTTGAAACCACAAAGACCATCCAGAAACTTTACCATCCTCTGTGCTGCTGAAATCCCATTTTCCTCAAAATTAAACACCTTATGTAACAAATGCTCCTCCATTTTATTGTTACCTATGCAGCTCCTGTCTGGTGGTCTTTTCGCTCCAACACTTCTTGAAAATCTCTCAAGTCACTCCATTCTTTTCCCTCAGACTTATCTCTATCTGTTCATAGTTCCTGTTAATCATCACAACCTGAAATTCCTTGAGCTCTCCTTTTCTTGCTATTTTTATCAGATTCTTCTCAACTAAGCTTTTCAGCAGGTCTGAAAACTCAAATTACTTGGAATATGTAACTAGTTTTTAAGTTGAACTTTGTATATTTAGTTTATAATATACATTCAGTTAAAATTACATCCCTAACCATAGTTTAGTTTAAGTTCATTGTATAATCTATCAACATGTAATTAGCGCAATGATTATGTAACTCTACGTAATTGTCCTAGGTTTAGTCTAATTTGTACGTCTACATTGAACTGTACTTCCCCATTTTGTAACTTCCTCCTATTGTAATTAGCATTAACTTAGTTTTAGGATCATTCTGTCTATTAAAATTGAGTAACATAATTACTCTTTATTTTGTTATACTAAATCTATACTATGCACATGTTTCAAATGTGTTAAAATATGATGAAAAAAATAGAGTTAGTCTGTCAGTCCCACTAGATTTTTAAATAAACATAGTGAAAACACCTTCTCCTACCTTCCCACCCAACAAAACGTCCTGCCTTGCAAAAACACCTCCTTAGATCAATCACAATTGCCAAAAGCCCTATTCCCACATTCCGAACCACAGCCGGATATATATATAAAAGACGTATAACTTTTTAAAACATTTTTGTAGCTCAAGGTCTTTTATCTATATTGCATAGAGTAGTAAATGTGTGTTTATTTAAATAATTCTAAAGTATTAACTAATAATACAAACATGATACAAAAAATGACACTGTGTTTTTAATAGATGACACCATTTCCCAGAGCATAGATTCCCTACAGACTATCAGTGTTATTTAAATGTTTCATCAAAAAGTATTTATGCAAAGATAATGCTAATAAAATCTCAACTTAAAAAGCTAAAGATTTGTTCAAGTATCATACCATACAGGTGATAAAAAGAGGATCATTGAAGTTAAAAAATGTTGTGTCTTTAGATAATTCTTGAGATGTAACATTAAATTCTCCACAGCTCAATGTCACAAGAACTTTATTCAAACTTTTAAACAAAAATTGGTGAAATTTTTCTCTTATTCCCCAAAACTGGATTTCTAGCCTTAAAAAAATAAACAAAACTAGATTAAATTGGAGTAAAATATTCTTTCAAAACTTTGGTTTTATTTGCATGGTGATTGGCAAAACTTTTACATTTAAAATTAAATTACGGGTTAGATCATCAATTAAACAACAGTTTTGAAACGCATCAGCAATGGTTTTCACTTAGTTTTTTAAATAATTACTTAATATTTAATCAGTGAAATCAAAATGATAACAACAACCAACTCAATTAACAACCAATGATCATCATTAATCAACCTGTACCGATGGACAAAACTTAAGGCATACAAAGCTTTCCTTCACATTTCCTTCAACTCATCATGGCTCAAACAAAACCTAACACAAAAATATGCCAGAATAACAATAAAAAACAAAACACCAGCCTCCTATAGACCAAGCTGCACAAAAGTACAAGCACAGAAAATATTTATTTAAAATAATATCAAACAATTATACATTAAACACTATGAACTCAATCATACCCTCTACACAAACTATACCAAACGCTCACTGCAATCATATAACTCTCACACCTTACTCGAAGTAATCATCCAATTCACCAACAAATAGGTACAGAAATAACAACATATTATACCTCTTAAATAAAAACTAAAACTACATAACCTCTCTACATAAAGTAATATAACCGTACCCAGCAAGGGGCAGGCGGGGCAACCCATGGAAGCAGAATTATAATGACTATTAAATTTTGTTGCTGGAATTTATTACAATTCTTAAAACCATTTTAATAATTTAAAAAACTTACACTATTCAAAATTATGAAATTATGGTTATTTATCGTTATTTTATTGTCAATCGAAATTCTCATACGATCGTACACAATTATTTTCTATAGGAAAACAGAAATATAATACTAGAAATATGAATAATAATGAGAGGAATCAATGTCAGCCAGTAAGTGGAATTCAAGAGAGAGAGAGGTCTATAGCGGGCTCTAGAAGAGTCTACAGGCGGCAGCCAATGTTACAACCTGAACGATTATGGCTTGCCCCCTCCCAGTTTTGATCCTGGGTATGCCGTGGCAAAATGATATTACTTTCCAAATCAATCATCAGTTTCACCCATGCACAATAAACATCTCAAACATCAAATTGTATTTAAATGAATTAACACTGTTAAACAAAAGACTTAGATGAAACTTACACCCCAAAATATATGACTATAAACAAATCCCAAACATATTTTTGAACTCAGAATCAGAAATACAGAACACTGAACCCACTCACCATGAATGCATTAGACAAGATATTAAACATAAAATGTCCACCCTAAACATACTAATCACTAATCCAAACCCAGCTAATTAACAAAACCCTTAAAACCATCAAACATAAATGTGACCAACATAACCTCAACTTTTAATACAATCAATGCTATTGTAATAATGCACTGAGTAGCAGATAAAGCATCGTCAATGGAACGCCGGTTTCAAAATGCATCTGCAAGTAAGTTAATGGTTTTTACTTAGTTATTAAAATGATTACTTTTTCCCTGGCGAAAAACCAACTGTCGTTATCATCGCCAATCGAAAACTAACACAAAACGCGTAATTTAAAATAAAACAAAATTAAAAAAATAGATTTTAAATAAAACTTAAGATTTAATCAATGAAATCAAGATGATTTCAACCAAATTTTTTTTCATTTTCATATTCAAATTACAATTAAAATTTGAATAGAGCTCTAAACAAATCAAAAGTTCATTTTGAAATACTAAGTCTGCGCTAATGGTAAATAGTCTATTTCATATGCAGCAGGTTAAGGGTTAAATTCAAAAGTAATGTATTATATTTATGGTTAAATCCTAGAATATTTGACCAACTATAGTCTTAGTAGATTTATGATTAGTTTAACTAATTGCTAATTTATTTTATTATATGTTGTAAAAAATATCTTGTTGCACTTTTGGTATCAAGTGGCAAAAAACCACTAGTTACTGATATTTTTCATGAGACGGTTTTCACACTAGATCAGTGCATTGCTCAATTCTGTAAGTCTTGTCCGTGACTCACAACATTGAACAATGCACTGACCTAATTGAAATGCGTTTGCTGAAAAAAATCAGTAAGTAGTAGTTTATTTGCCAAGTGATACCAAAAGTGTAATTTATATGGAAAACTTTAAGATGTACAACACAAAAACTGCAAGTTTACATTTAATTCACATATGTAAAAAACCTTAGGCCTATAACTAAAATAATTTTTTTTTTTAAATATTTAAACATATTTTTTAATTAAAATCAAAAGGCAATGGTACAGATCTAGGGCCCTTGCACTCACCCATTCATTGTAGTCTCTAATCCATAACAAAAGTAAAGCTAGATTTAAAAAAAATACTTTAACTAAGTGAATACATAATTGCTTACTTGAACTTACTGAACTCAGATTGAGTCCAGATGTAGTCATAGAACTATAAGGTACTTTGAAAATTTTGATAATGCTGATAATGTTAATCAGCAAAAAGCTTCAATGTATAAAGAAAAATAAAATAAAAATTCTTGTTTATGAAAGTCTCATTTAATTGTGTATATATAAAACAAGAAAAAGAAATTCATTCAAGGATTACAATATATATATATATATAATTATTGTGATAGTTTCAAGATTGGTGAACTAAACAATGTTTTAGTCATAAGAAATTATTGCATATGATTATCTGAAGGATAGAGACAACAACATATTAACAAGTGTCAAGCAAACTGAACATTAAACAAAAAAAGACAGCATAGTTCCTTAAAGCAAGGGCAAAAATAGTTGAAGAACTGAGCTTGTCCTTATGACATCTACTAATGATATGTCGGGACCAGCTGACTTATCCTAATATATGCAATTGGTTAGAGGTAGTTATAAATTAAAACTCAAAAAGGACAAGGAAAGAGTTATTTTTACTATTCACTAGCAAGTGAACAATAATAAGATTAAAATTTATATTGTAATTTACTATACAATTTTGTTGTATTAAAAACAACATAAAAATATATTAGCTTAAGATTATCACAATTTAAAGAGAGCTACAAGTTTCCTGGATAATTCAACACGAAATGTATTAAACCAGTCCATCTTCAAATAAGTTAAAGCTGCAACCGCATGACTATAAAATGATATTAATAAAACAAATAACTTTTTTGGCAATAGCTTTCCAATATATTGCATACAAACAAAAGTAGTAAAAAACAATGTCACGAACTCTAATATATATAACTTATAGTAATTTATACTTAATAATTACTAGTAAATGGAACTAGGAATGGTTTTAAAAAAAAGTATCAAATATACAGAACACCTCAGCAGTAAGTAAAATAATATTGTCTTTTTTAACTTTTTGGAAAAATTAATGAGATTAACAAATATTCTAAATTTTTTAATTTTATTTTGTGCCAATTCTGAATTTTGTTTAATATCTTTTATATGTAATATCGTTTATATACCTATACAAAACCATGGTTGGAGATAGGAAAGCAGGGATGGTTATACTATGCCCTCTCTGCACCATATTATTGCTAATTTCAGTGCCAAGTTTTCCTTTCAGTAATTTTGACTTCTAAAACAAAACAAAGCAATATCTTAGAGTTCCTATTTTTTTCCAAGTAATAATAAGACAAAATTATATGATATAAAGTAAAAAAAATATATAATAAAATTAAAATATATAAACTATTAAATACTCAGTAGAATATAATTAAATGCGGGAAAATGCTAGTAGTTGAATCCATATCTATTAAGCCTTAATAATAATTATGTTTGAACAAAACTTGATTATAAAACTTAATTATACTTATTTTGTAATAACTTGGCAAAAAAACAATACTTACTGCTTTATTCAGCAGACTCTTTTCGCACCAGGTCAGCGCATTATTCAATACTGCGAGTCTCAGACAGACTCACAGCAACACAACACACCTGAGCAACAGTCTTGTCAATTACTCACAGCATTGAATAATGGGCTGACCTAGTGTGAAACGTATCTACTGAATAAATTAGTAAGAAATGATGTTTTTTTGCCAAGTTAATACAAAAAAAGTATAATTTATACAAAAACCTCAAGATGTACAACACAAAAACTGCAAGTTATGAAACTTAAGTTGATAATTTTAAATTTTGAGGAAAATACTATTTGCATTTTCAATGGTAACTTTCTTTTGAATAAATTTGTGACCACTAATATTTATACATGTGTTTTAAAAATTGATATTTTACACTTTTGAAAATATTGACCTATCACTATGTCAGCTGCCAGGAAACATCACCAGCAAGCTTTCTCATGATAAACGAGCTTCATTTCGCGTTTTGTATCCAAATTATTATGAATAATAAAGTCAGAATTTTAAGATTAGTAGTAAAATTCCAATATAATCCTGACATAAATAACTTTGGAATAAATCTCAATATTCCTTTATTCCCAATTAGTGGCCACCCTAAAATAATTAAATCTAATTAGTAATAATGAGAGTAATATGGGCGAATAAAATTGAGTGTATAAAATACAACTTATAATTGTCTTAATTCAGTCACAAATAAGATTAATAAAAACTTTAAACTATCCACAGATATTGTATTAGGGTATTTTGTTATTACAATTGTGTTCAACTTGTTTCCACTCCTAAACCAAGTATCACTTATTATTGTTTAAATTTAATACCATGTGCCAAAAACTGTAAGTGCATCATCACCTTTTCATTTGATGGCATACATAGAAGACTCAAAAAAAGATTTGAAAGTGCCAAGAAACTGAATTGGTAATTCCAAGAATTTTTCTTTACATCTGACTATTACTCTTAGAGAATCCAGACAAACATTCAGAATTCCATTGGTTGTTAACATGTCTTCCTCCATATATATTGATAGTGGCAATGTTCTGCCAGACTAAGATTAATAAAATATGTAACGAATGTGAAAACAATTTGGTTTTCAAAAGACTTGTCTTTATGTATAAAACTAATCACAATTTTTAATTCATTTTAAGGACAACTATTATAGAAAATTAGCATAAACATAAAGATTGCTTCCTTTTCTTACCTCAATCATTTCAAATCTGGCCAGAATACTACCACTTGTTTTTCTATCTTTAACAATTTCAAACCATTCAAATGCTTCTTTGTCATCTTCATCTGAATAATACATTTTTACAATCGGTTGGATTTTTGATCGACCAAAAAAAATTAAACCCTAAAACATTGGAAAGCTTTACTGAATTTTAAAATATCAACACTTAAAAAAAATACACTTTTCTAAGAGTAAGTACTAAGTAATATAGTGCTACTTCTTGTTTACCATTTTCAACTTGGAACTTAACCTTCAAAACTGTCGTCTTTGTACAAATGTAAGCCCTGACATACATAAAGTAAGTGCTACAATTAGGAAAGTGTATAATTTTAAAAGTATAAAACTATACAATAATTTACTCAAATTCAAGACAGAAACAAACAATCTGAAATCTTTAATTACTTAAAAACGTATTTTACAACTAGGTTTTAGATAAATCCAATAACTATGAGGAGAGATTTTAAAGTAAGTATAGTTTTGGAATTCCGCAGTTTTAGTGCAGTGATCGGCAATTGACGGATGAGAGCTATGTACCAGTACCTGTTGGCAAGCCACAGCTGCCATTTTGGATCCATTTGTCATTGTTGAATGTGTGTTTAAAATGCATCCTTCTATTGAAAATTCTCAGAGTGATATGTTTTCATAATGTTAAAGGCATGAAAGCAGCTGACATTAATCATGACATCTGTAAAGAGTACAGAAAAAAATGTCATGAGTGATGACATGGTAAGGGAATAGGCGAGAGCCCTTCAAGATGGCTGTACAAATGTGCATGTCGAGAAATGAAGTGAACTACCTTCACTCATCACTGATTACTTGGTGCAAAACGTTGATGAGAAAGTGAAAGAGAACAAACACATTACGATTTCATTGTTATCTTGTAAGTTTCCTTATGTATCAAGAAGTGGGACTTACAAGATTGTGACAGAACAATCTGAATGACATTTGAAGTACTGAAAGTGCTGATGCGGGTTCCAAAAATTCTGACAGAAATTCACAAGAACAAATGTTTAGCCAGTTCTCTCATATTCCTAGAGCGGTACAACCAGGAAGGTGATGAGATATTAAGCCGAATATTCACTAGCTATGAGACTTGGGTGGCAAATGTTACGCCAGAATCAAAACAACAATTTATGAATGGGGTCATTCAAAAGTGAGGTTCAAGCAAACAATTTCTGCCCGAAAAATCAAGTGTACAGTAAAACACACATTCAGAAAATAGCTCAAAAAGTGTTTGTTAGACAATGAAACTTTTGTTTAGAAAAGAATTTAAATTAGTTTACCAATAACTTAAATCAATTTTGAACAACTGAAAGTGTGATAAAACAATTATTTGATAAAATTAGTACTAAAGAACAGTTTAGCCTTAGCTATCTTCATTCAAAACTACTATTTAATTACAAAATTAGAGAGAGTATTACAATTACTTGCATTTTTTAAGTAAATTCGTTATAGAGAAATATTTGCATTGTATAATACGTTCAATGACAGGAGTATTCTCGACTCAAAATAGGGTCTCACAAAAGATTCAAGAGGAAACAGTAAATCCAATGATTTGCCAGTACAAATCTGGCAAGTCATTTGAGTGTAAAAGGATTTGTGTAAACCTATATATTATTACACAATAGGTTTGTGTAATTGGTGGTGTATTATTTTGGAAGTAGATTTGACCTAAGAGCAAAGAGCCTTTATAAATTATTTGAAAGTAAGAGATAAAACTTGTCTAAAACCCATTTACATTTTAAAAAAGAGCCTTGAATCTAACAACATTTATTTACATAGAAAGACGTTTTGGAAAGAACCAGCTGTTTACACAATGTACAGGTGGTACTGTGGGATAACGTCTTCATTCTCTCAGTAGTGCGCACTATAGGTCAGCTGGCTTCCAGACTTGTTAAACTGGCATGAGAGTGCTAATAATATTTCAGTAGATTTGCAAAATGTGTGCTGCAATTAAAAATTTTGCCAAATGCAAATTACAAAGATGTTATAATGCTTTTCACAGCAAAACAATATTCGAAGGTATCAGTTAATTGGAAACTCTGTAACATTTATAGGTAAGAGAATGGGGGAACAAGTTATAAGCAACACAAATATGTTTATATTTTTTTTAAATTGTTGAACAAACATCCATAATAAAGAAAAGAGTGACAGGCTATCCATGGTCAGTGAAGAGCTTGTCGAAAACATTAATGATAAATTTTGTGACAATCGATGTTTCACAATCTATAAGTTTTCAAATGAATTTCCGCAAATTTCCAGGAATGTTTGTATGAGAGGTTTGATGATGGTGATGAACTGGAATAGACTCTGTTACTGGCTAGCTTAAGGTACAGACAACCAGTTGAAGAAGAATTTTCAAATTTAAGAAAGAGATGTGATAAGTGTGTAAATGTTAATAGAATTTATTTTGCACAATAGAAAAAGTTTTCAATATTGTAAGTAAAATATTTTCATTTGAGCTATTGGCTAAACAGAGATATTTTCTAAACCGCTGTCACACTTTACTTAAGCTTTTAAAACCTTACAAACTTTATTATTATGGATTTTATATTTAAACAAGGCATTTCCTGCTGTTCCTTTAAGATAAACACACTCCAATGGAGAGTCATTTGAGCCATAGTTTAGTCTCCTTATTCTCTCAAAATCATGTTTACACATTACCTCACCATATCCATCTCACATCCTTAGTAGCCTCACAAAATATTTCTGTCTTTGCATTAAATGAGTTTTTAAGCTTTTATATACCTAAGCAGAGATGTTCCAGAATCTTTTCTATTTATTTAAGTTCACTTTTTGTTTCTAAAAGTTTAACTACATTTTTAAAATTTAAACTAGAGCACCTTTCGTCCTTCATGCCAAACTTCCATGATTATTCCTGGAGGATTCATTTTTATGTATTCTACATTTGGATAAACATATATTGGTAGGATTAGTGTCTCAGACCATATGGGATTCAAAGTAGATGATTTCACCTGAAAAAAAATTCAAGTATAGATGATTCCAGTTAATTGAAACACTTGTTAATTGAAACAGTCAATTATTGGACCATAATGTGAGAAAGCAAAAAGAATGCTTGCAATATATATAAAAAAATAATAAATTTGATTAGTCAAAAAAAGCTATTTTTTTAGTATCTTTTTCAGTTTTGTTTGGTAGTCTTACTACCTAACAAATACATTCAGTATGTAGCCTATAGTACAAACTGAATATGTTTAGTAAGGGAAACATGCGATATAGGACAGAAAATAGGCTCAACAACAGACACTACATATGTACTTCTTCAACGAGATTAAAACCTTGCATCACGTGGCATCGGATGCCCTCTTCATACCAACACTCCATTATTTCTTATTTAGTACTATATGTTCCTTAAACTCTAAGTGGTGCATATAGTGCAATATACTAAAGAATCATTCTTGTGATTAATCCAAATTCCTTCATAGCTTTGTTTCATTTAGCTGGATTATTTTAGACTTTTCATGTAATAAGTATAAAAATAAAATTTTTTGAAAAAGTGTAAAATTTTAAAAGTTTTTTCATAAGCCATGTAGCCATGTTTTGAAAAAGTTGTTTAAAAATTCATTTTATTTTTCAATTTTCTTACGACTATATTAACATCACATTCAATCGTTAACATGCAGGTAAAAGACATTACTGTGTGAAAAAAATAACACTGCTCAACAACATAAACTATTGCATCCCATGTACAGGACTATCTCGTCCTAACAAAATGTTGCTAGAAGGTATAAACTCAAGCTCATTTCAACATTGATTTTCGTTGCTGCTTTAAGAAACTATTTGAGCTATTAAAAATAAATATTTTTTCTTTTAATTGGGAGAAGACAGTATTATAAAGATAATGTAGTTTAACTAGTGGATTGTTTAGATTGTGATAATAAGTGTATAGGACAAACAAAACATGAACTAAAACTTGGAATAATTTAACATATAAGAGATTTGAATAAACACTAACCTAACTCAGAGCTAGCTAGATATTTCAAACATTTAAAATAGAAGAATAATTGAAAGCAAAGATTATTGATGTTGAATGTATTTATAAAAAACTATTTTCTGGAATTGCCAATATTCATTTTAATAACCACATTTATAAATAATTACAATTTGTTGATTCCATTTTCGTGTGAGCTACTAGTAATCACTAAACACTTTTAAATGTTTTAACGTTTGTTGTTCTAACGGTGTGTTGTGTTGGATTGTATTTTCAAGATCTAATATTAGGGTTTTGGTGAAATTTTGTTGGCTGTATTTAGGTGTGATGTTATGTTTTAAGCCTTTGTCTAATAGGTTTAATTCATTATTTGAAAATGTTGTGTTGGTGAGGTTTATAGTTCTGGGGTGAAAAAGCGTGTGTTGTGTTACAGCTTACAACACCATGATATATCGCCTGCTTAAAACACCGCTAGACAAAGATGAACACTACCAGGAGTTAAACACCATAAAATATATAGCACAAACGAACGGATACAACCCAACAATAATTGACAAATTATACAACCGCCTAAAAAGTAAACCACCCAAAAACAAACACACAAGATGACAATCCCATAAAATACTTATCAATACCATATAGATCATCCAAAACCCATAATCTAACCAACACATTACGAAAATACAACTACAAAATAGCTTACTCCACACACAACACTCTCAACAAACAATTTAAACCCAACAACAAAATCAACGACATTTACAACACCACTGGAGTTTACAAACTAACTTGCAGTTCATGCCCGAGTTTTAACATAGGCCAGACAGGGAGGTCATTCTACACACGTTACCAAGAACATATAAAAGCACTAAAAAACAAAAACTACCAATCAAACTTCGCCGATCATCTCAACTCCACAAAACATGACTACATAGACATAACATCTAACCTACAAATTCTTCATAAAGAACACAGAAATAGCCAACGCTACACAACCGAACAATACAAAATATATAGGCACTTCAAACTACACCCTACACACATACTCAATACACAATTACATTACAACTCACACTCACTTTTTGACATCATAACTCCTAATACACACAAAATACACCCAAACCGCCAAAATATCCCACCCCCACCCTAACCTATAGATCAGTTACAATCTGAGTTGACAAAGGGACACATCTCCCGAAACGGCCGTCCTCAACAAGCAAAGTAAGTGCTACTATAGGCAAGTTTAAAACATTTTAAAGTGTTTATAAATAATTATTTAAATAATATTATATTATACATTGTTTTTAATTGTTAATAATTGTAAATTTTTGATTTCTAGAATTTTCAAAAGGGCTATAAGTTTTCTGTACATGGATGAAACGTTGGTATAAAAGATTGGATCAATAAACAATCGATGCCATATTATAATTGTCTTTTGCTATTCATTAAACTCGATCCATGTTTATATTAGTGATTCTGTCATCTTACAATTTTAAACTTCAATAAGCACAAACCATGAAGTAATTAGCCATATACATTTAACAAATACTTAGAAATTTTGTCCATAAATCACAAAATTAAAAACAGTTAACCCATTGTGAATTAAATTATAAGTGTTCAGCATGGTCTAGCTCAATTGAATTAATTTCAAAATAAGTGGCCATGACAACCAAATTGTGTGTGATAATTTATTATTTTTAAATTGATTATTTGTAATCATTGTTATTAAATATATATATATATATATATATATATATATATATATATATATATATATATATATATATATATATAGAGAGAGAGAGAGAGAGAGAGAGTAATGTATATATTAAGAGTAATGTTTAAATAGTTTTACAAACCATGTTAGTAGTCTTTGAGAATGCTGGAACTATGCACCGGCGAAAAGCTTCAGCATAATTATAAATGTTGAATAAAATATATCTTGATTATGAACTTTTTGAAGTTATTTCATAATTATAGCAAATCAAGAAAAAATAATCATCTTTATTATAATATATATATATATATATATGAAGTTAATAAATTACCAATTTTGAGTAATTTTATCCACCATTAAGTGCAATAATTTTACCTTGAGTGATGAGGTACCTTTCGGTTTTTGACCCTAAAGGTACCTCATCACTCAAGGTAAAATTATTGCACTTAATGGTGGATAAAATTACTCAAAATTGGTAATTTATTAACTTCATAAAGTCAGTGCAACGGAAAAACAATGGATAATATTAAATATCAGGAATATATATATATATATATATATATATATATATATATATATATATATAAAACAAAAAATATTCTTGATATTTTACGTTATCCATTGTTTTTCCGTTGCACTGACTTTATGAAGTTAATATATTACTATTGTAAGTAATTTTATCCACCATTAAGTGCAATGATTTTACCTTGAGTGATGAGGCACCTTTCGTCACTTGACCATTGTCGAATCACATTGTCGATAACAAATTAACAAGGGCTAACCATTCATCAGAACAACATAGTTTCTTGAAGCAAAGACAAAAATCTATGTCGAGAAACCCTCACCCGTATGCTTGCTACAATTTTATGTAGGGGCGATGAATAGTTTCCTCCATGGTAAGATATGGGTTAACTTCACAATGAAACTGGTGTTGCTTAATAAAATAGGCTTACCTTTAAAAAAATTTATTAAACTACAAATTTTTGTTAGTAAAAACTTGCCTTTGTTTGGGCACAGTTATTATGAGTGTAAACTTTTACAAAACTATTGGGTAGATCATCCCTTGTAGATCCTGGTTCCAACCGTCCTTGATACATGTGGCAGCAGCAAACAAACTCCTACAACATTTAATAGTAATTATGTTTGAAAATATTTATAACATATTCCTTGTGGATGATAGCTATGCCAGTCAAAGTACAAGTACACTTTGGTTGTTTTATTGTAGTTAATATCATAAATTCTTTGATGCTAAATATCTATATATTTTTATAGATTAAATTTAATTTCTAAATAAAGATTAGTTGCTTATTTTATATAACTAAGTTTTTATTAGTCTTTAATGATTTGTTCTTTAAACTAAAGAAATGGAGGGAAAATCGTAGCACGAAATTATTAATTTTTGTGTGTTTCTAACACGAAAAATTACAATTTTTTGGTTAAATTTAAACTTGGCATTTGTTTAGTTAAACCAGCTCGAAACGATTCTTATGTAACCTGTAACTGAGTTGACTATTGATTTTGTTAATTTTGTTTAATGTTATGAAGTTAATATATACAACTATTCTTTAATTGTGTAAAAGTTAATTCAAGTTAATTTAGTTTCAAATCTTAAGTTATTTTTCACTTAATTTTTGTTTGTATTACTTTCAATAAGTTATAAAAACATTAGCTTCCAGATAACCTAATACTTATGTTAGTAAACATCTTATTTAAATCAGAATAATATTTAAGATTGAGTAGTTAGAAAAAATCTTACCCAAATTTCACCATTGTATAAGTAAAGACACATTTGGTGATGTTTTATGATCATACAGTCATATATAAAGAAATTACCTTTTTGTAAAAGCTAATAACAGAAACTCTGGTAACAAAATACTGGAGGTAAATCGCCTATTTCCAGGCTCGGAGTTGTAGCACACTTTGTTGGTTTTATTTACCAAAGATGTAAGCCATTAACATAGTTTTGAAAAACTTTGAACTAAAAGTTACAATAATTCGTAGTGTGGAAGGAAATGATCATCTCTAAGCAGATTAAAATCATATATTAAAAACCCCTGATTGTCAAATAATAATGGTTATTACGTATGATTGTATTGAGGGCATGCAAGTGACAAGTAACAAATGACAACCAAATAAAAATACACACAGAAAATGAATTGATCCATCAGTCTCTATTGTATGAGGGATCAAAAGTCAAGATCATTAGAGGACAAGAGCACTGTAATAAAGTTATCAATTAACTTATAGAATGCCTTATCTTCAGTTTGGTCTTTTTTTTTGAGCAAGTACTAAAATATTGTGTGTTTGGCTTTCCAAGTTCTTCATTAGAAAAAGTATATCCCTGGGACCATGAAGGTAAACAGAAAACATAACTGAGTATGTTGTACAAGAAAAGACTTTTAATTGAGAAGTTGTCCAGGTCAGTTGTTGGCAACAGTGTTTCTAAATGGAATTCTGAGAAGTTAGTTTTGACCATATCTACAGAGTTTAATAGAATTGTGTAAGTGAAGGCAGGTTGACCAGGAGAAGCCAAAAGTCTTGTTGAGATCTATTATTCAAACGATATAGTCCCAAGCTATCAAGTTGAAAATGTATTGTGAATTGCATGAATTTATGAATGGCATGTTCACCAAAGCTGTAAAATAAGTATTAAATGTTTTTTTCACTGTAAAAATTATTGTAAAATGTCTATGATGATAAATTATTACAAACATTTAAAAATAAAACTTTGGTTCTTCCATTGAGGTACTGTTCTTAACTTGGACTCACACTGAAAATGTTAATCTGCTTTTAATATACATTAAGATTTTAAGATTAATTAGCAATCATATTGTATTAGGTTATTATTTTTAAAAATGAAAATTTATACTCACAATTAATGGTCAGCCTTAAAAAAATGCACTTTGAGATTCGCAGAAGCAATTTGAGAAATATTTGTGTTAAAGAGAAGTTATTAATATACTTAAAAGCAAATAACATTTCAAGTTTCAAATTATTGTGAATTTCTTTCAAAGCAAACTATATTTTTAATAATTATGCTCTCAGTAATATACTTGATAAGAGAAAATAGTTAACTTGAATTATCACCATAAAACAATCATTCAAAAAAAATTATAATTAAATATAATATTTTTTAAAAATAAATATTTGTAGCTTTTATTAGCAATCATTAACAATTTCTGTATTTTTAATTAATGGTAAGGTAGGAGTACTGCACATATTGTTAATAATATGAAAAATAACTTTACATTTATAGTTTGTTCTTTTTATTAAAAGTTTACCCAATAGCCTACAATAGAAAAATGGCTTCATCTCAGTATACAAGCATATCACAGAGGATGATGGGTTAATCAGGTTGGTGTTCTTAGTTCAACCTATTTCAGCAATTTGACTACTTGTCCATGTCTTTAACTAAAGTTTATACTGTTTTAAAAAACCATGAATTCAATCATTATACTCGTGATTGCATTTTTGTTAGAATATTCATTATAATTTATAAATGAATTTCTTGAGGTCTTGATTAATAATCACTTCTCGATTGTATTGCAACTGAGGATTGGTAATGAGGGAAACATGTCAACTGTGAAACAAAAGTAAATCAAAATGTCTAGATGCAAGATCTCATATAAAAAACAAGGAAATTAAAATTGTGTAAACTTTTTAAAACTTACTGAGACAGAACGTTTTCGATCGCTATGTGCCGATCTTCATCAGTGTCTTCTGCTTGGAGATATCGGGTCAAGCGGTAACGGTTTTAAAGGTAGATTTTTGATAGTATCAAAGAGTATGTGTGATTTGTATTGTGTTTGTTTGTTTAATATGTTTGTACTTTGTGTTTTTGTGTGTCTGTAAATTTCATATTGTTCTAGTGTGTTGCGATGTGGTCCTTTTTTGTTGATGTGTAGGATTTCTAGGTTATGGTAAATGTCTGTGTATTTGTGTCACCGAATGTAATGGACTACAAATTTCAAGAAAACAGAGAAATGTCTGAAAAGTTTTTCAATGAGAAATATCATGGCTACCATTTTCTTGAGACATAAAGGGTGTGCTAGTGGTTGATTTCTTAAAATTCCACTCTAAAATTCCTCATAGAAGTATTGTTAGATAGGGTAGCCATTATTCGAAAACTTCAAAACTGGACAAAATCATGGGGTGACCTGGGGAAATTAACAAAATGTAAACATCCAGAAAACACATTTTTTATATCAAAATAGTATAAAGTAGATAGATGCATTTACTAATTCCTGAGGGTTTCCCAGTGGTGTAGATGATATCATGATCATAAAACACTCATAATCTATTACTCCTAACATTTCCAGTAGCATCCTTTTATTCATGCAAGCTGGGAGTCAAGAACAAAATTATAAGGGAGTGTGAAATATAAATTTTATTAAATATGCCATTAAGTTTCATAATATTAATATTCTAAACAAATTATAAAAAAGCTGCTCTAATGAATTTTGTGTACAGAAAAACAAATACTTCAATTTTAAGATTATACTTCGAAAAATATTTGTAATTCTAATAGAGAGCGGTAAGGTTTTTATCTTGCTTAAGATGCTATTAGTTGTCTCTTGACAACAATTCCTAGAAACTGACTTCTTGTGTGAAAATGACTATATTTACCAACAATCTAACAACGAAGATCAACAGTTTAAACATAAAGCCAAATAATATTTTATAAAAGCATAGAATCTTGATGTTTATGAGTTGTTATTTTTGTGTAATAAGAGTGGACTTCGATCAATATATCAGTTTCTTATCATTTAATAGTCATGAAACTAAAACTAAACGAGTTTAGTTATGCTGTACTAAAACTCTCAACTCTAAATATGCACATTATAACTGAACAAGGCATGGTTGAACAAATCAACAGTTCAGATTGACCTGAGATATTAAATGTAGCAACATTTCTCCAAAACACAGCAATACTTAGTTGAACAAAAAAACAGATATCATATTAAAATATTTTGAGCATATTTTATGTAATAGAAAATATCAATTGCTTCAGCTTATTACACAAGGTAAAATTGATGGGACAAGACATCCAAGCCATTTCAGAACATCTTGGCTGAAGAACTTACAACAATGGTATGGAGCAAGCACTTTTTAGAAGAGTGGTAGACAAGGTTCAAATAGAGCTGACGATTGCCAACGTTTGATAGAACAAAACGTAAGAAGAACATTTCTCCCTCTTACAGTTGGCTCAAGGGAGGCTGTAGCTTCTAACAATTTCATTATGTTTTTTTTTTGTTAGGTTAACTTCTACTATTAAAGTAAAACTGGTATACTCTAAAACTGATTAGATGAATGAGTTACTTCAAAATAACTGGATAGTCCCTAAGGCCACTCTAAGTATTGGGAGACTATAAAATTAGGGAGAGCAGTTAAAATACGGTTCATGGAAAGCTTTTAGATGGTTAATGATTGGTCATTTAAAAGTGGTGATCATCAAGTGTGAAGTGAGACCAGACTCTCAATTCAGCTCATTGACATTATTGAATAAGTGCAGGCAGGTGTGTATGAATTATTAAAATGGCTGGTATGAATGAATGGTACTTCTTGTAAGAAATAAAAGGCACTTAACATGTAATTTTGTTTTGCCTGTTTTCTTAATACTAAAATATAGCTGCAAACCTGGACAGAGATCTGTAGTTTTATCTTTGCTCTATATTACCTGAGGAATTCCAAATACATATAAGTTAATAAGGTATAAAGACTTTTAAATATGAAATTTTATTAACAAAATAGTTTTAATTATTCTTATGCGGTATAATCATAACTTTTATACTCTTATTTGCACTTTTCTTTTTTTGCTTAATACAAAATATTTATACAATTAATACACTCTAACAAACTATGGTAGTTAAAACACATTTCATTACAGTAAAATATTTAAAACCTTGTTATTACTTACCTGAAGTTTTGAATAAATCAAATACAAAGGTAAATTAGTAATTTGAGTTAAGTCCTGATGACCTTTTGGCAGAAGATGTAGACACTGTGAGACATCTTTCCAAGTTCCCAACCAAAGATACAATTCCACTAGGCCACAAAAAGAATTGGTGCTCTGGGACTAAGAAACACACAAATATGGGGTCTATTATACGACCGCATGGCTCAAAATATTTTCTATGAAAACATAGTAATATAAAGCTTTTTTTCTTACCTCAACTGATAACATTATCCATAAAATGAAAGGTTTTACCAAAAATAATAATACACTTTATTTCTCAAAATACATAAACAAAGAACATTTAGCACACAAATTTATTTCTTGAATGTATTAATATTAAATATTCAGGCTTCTCGTGGCCAAAATACTTTAATATCCTCGATAATTTGTTCGAAGAGATCATTTCCTTGGTTATGTTTTCGCCAAAGAAACTCACACAAGTAAGAGTCGATTAAGTTTCTACTTGTTCCACACTCTTTACGGTTAGGCCTATTGGCAGATGACCACAATGATTCTATTCTTTGGGTATGAGCTCCACTTATGGGGTCAACAAAGTTTTCAAAATGATTAACTGTAAGATGGATATACTTCATGTCAGGTAAACTTGTTATGCCACTGTAAGAGTTCCACATATCTGAAATGATAGTAGTTCTCGGCTCAATACAGTCTTTTATAGTTGTAAGTAGCATTTCATCTGATCTGTTTGGTACAGCGTACAGAGAGCACTTGTTATCATCCCTACAGATCCCACTAAACACCCATTGTTGAGGATAAACTCGGCAAACATGATTTTTTCTTTTCGAAAAACACGACTCGTCAATTTCAACAGTTTTATTTACACCGTCAATTTTCGTTTTATTATTAAGAATGGAATGTGCACATACTTCTCTTAAATAATTTTTCCAATCGGTTATTGAACCTGCACTCATACCTAATTCTTCCGCCAAAACTTAGTGGTAGTGTACTCTTTTGACCAAGAGTATATGAAAAAAATAATAGTTTCAAAAGGAAGTTTACTTGCTTCAAGCCACGTATCTTTCCTCAGGCCAACTGAAATGCGACAATCTTTTCTGTTACACTGCCACTGATCATGAGCATTTGTCAAACTTAGCAACATTTCGTGACCGTTATCACAATTACGCGTGTTATATAGTATTCCTTTATTACAAAAATAACTTACTGCTTTTTCCTTACTATCTATTTCCCGCACTAAACGTATCAGTGCCATGATCAATACTGAAGCACTAACAGGACACTGATGGTCAAAGTACGGTGAACGTCTCGCAGTAACTGATAAGATAAAGAAACTTGCTGCTTTTATTATATGGTCTTAACTGGTTTATTAGATACTTATTTTATGTACAAAGTAATATGTGGCAATAATAAATGTTCTAATTTCCATAGAAAATATTTTGAGCCATGCGGTCGTATAATAGAAAAGACCCAAATATGTTGTTCGTTCCTTAAAAATATAATTGAGATTACAGAAATCAGTGTTTAAATTTTGATGTCATATTTAAATATTTATGTTATTGTATTTCATTATCCTTTAAAAAACCAAATGTGAATTTTTAAATAACTCCACTAATTCAATTAGTGTGGCAATGTCTTCAAGAGCTCAAAACAATTTACAGGTATATCTCCATATCCGCAGGTAATGGGGTCCAAAATTACCATGGTTACGTGAAACCGCGGATAACAAGGACAAGGTGTGTTAGCCGTGTTAACACACAAATACTATTGCTACAGACATTTACTGTATACAGTAGTGCATGTAAATAGTACAGTGTATAATCTTTAAAATTATACAGTACAGTACGTAAGTATTGTTATGTACAGTAGGCCTATTCTGATTACTGTTTGTACTTACCATCATTTAGTATATAGTACTCCATTCTCTTTGTAGCTTCTAACAACAATCGTTTGTTATCAAACGTGATGGTAATTATTTCACTTTGAAAGCTTATTTAATATATCTGTATAGAGAGTATGTATGAATAGGACACTTCAAAATCTACAATTAAAAAAAAAGTAATATGTACGAAAAGAAGTTAAAGTTAAGAACAAGAAATATTTAGTCTGAAAAATTTTCATCTGAAAGTGGAAAAGACTTGGTGTTTGAAAAATAACAGTCTATTATGTTTGTGATGCTGACGATGCTAATGGGACAGAAGAATCGATAATTGGCACTTTTTTCTAATTGAAAAAACATTGTAATAGGGGGTTGTTTTTTTCTTTTCATTTCATTGATAGGCAGCATGGCATCTGTAATCATCCTGGTAAACTTAATTCCATGTCCTATAAATGGGTCGAATTCAATTATTTTTTCTTTCAAACTTTGTACCATCCGGAATACTTCTCCAAATTTTTTCAGTGTTCATTTGGTTTCTTTCAAATAAATTTTTTGTTTTTCTTGTTCCTTGTCTTGCCCGGAATGTCACATAATTAATTCTTGTAAATCATCGTTTGCAACATTTCTTGGCGTTCTTCTATATGCTCTTCAACGTCTGAAACATTTAAATCTAAGAATCCCTTGCCGCCAACATCTCTTGCTGCTTGAATGATCCCTCAAACATTTCCATCAATCCTTGGGAAGTTACTCATATCACCATCAGATTCTTTCCACAAATTCTTCCAGCAGGTTCTCACCGTTTCTGGTTTCAGTTCATCCAACACTGCTTTAATGTAAGTTATCGCATCCTCTGTATTGAACAATCTCCAGTATTGCATTACTTCAAGATCAGGGTCCAAATTGATGGCTACCTTAATCATTTCAAACACTTGGTGCGTATATGAAGCCTTGACACATCTAATGACACCCTGGTAGTAAAACGGCTGTAGTATCGCAGTTGTGTTAGGTAGCATAAACACTACTTGAACATTTTCATTCTGTGTGCAGAGGGCCTGAGAATGGCCTGGAGTGTTGTCTATTATTATTAAAACTTGGAATGATAACCCTTCCTTATCTAAATACTTCTCCACTTCAGGGACAAAACATTTGCAAAACCATTCAATGAACAATATTGCCGTCATCCACGCCCTGCGGTTATGTTGCCAGAAAACATGAAGACAATTTTCACTTTTATTTTTTAGAGGACGAGGATTTTTTGCTTGGTAAATAACACCAGCCTTGTTCATATATCCAGCTGCATTAACACATAGTAAAAGAGTTAGTCAAAACCTTCCATGCTTTAAGACCAGGAGCTTGTTTTGCCTTTTTATGAATGTAGGTCCTATTGAGCATTTTTTTGCAATTAAGTCCAATCTCATCGCAGTTGAAAACTTGCCTAGGTTTGTATTCCCCCTCCTCAATAGTTCTCTTAAACTTGGTCGGAAACACAGCTGCAGCTTACTCATCAATAAATGCAGCTTCTCCTACAATTTTATTATTTTTTTAATTGTATCTGTTCCGAAACCTATGTAACCCCCCTCGGCTTACAGTAAACTGAATGCTCTGCTCTTCTGTACAATCTTTTTCTATAAAATCTTCATATAAACTTTTTATTGTAACATATTTCCATCAACAAATATCTTTTTCCTATTTAAATCTTCTATCCAGATACTCTAGGTCTTTTCCACTTTCAATAAAGTTTTATCATGCACTGTAGCAATGATTTTGAAATAGTAAAACTTGAACCAATTTATTACAATTTTTTAAAATTTACGACTTATTTTTGTTACACAATCTTGCAATCCACAGAAACGATTTTCTTTCAATCTCAATCATATCCAAAATTTTCACAATTTCATTTAGTGAAAGAACACTTCGGCTTCTCTTAGACTTATCACTATTACACGCTTCTCTACTGATACGCTTTGTGTTAATTATTGCCGAACAGAATAATATTTACAAGTTAATTTCGCAAATACTCTATTCCTAACACAAACAAGTGCAGCGAATACGCTAATGTAACCAGTGGAAGCATACTGAAGAGATTTCAGAAAAACACAGTAAGGTTGTGGAATCCAATGACTAAACTATCAACAAGGAAATGCTATAGGTTGCAGTATGTAAACAATACGATATTATATAAAATTAAAACAAACTGACTCAGAGATGGGTGTTTACAATTTACGAACGTTCAAATATCAACTATTTTTCGATTCTCAGCGTGACAGCATACCACGAATAATTGTAACCGTGGATAGTTGAAACAGCAGTTACAGAGGCACAACTGTATTTAACTCAATACATTTTTGTTTCCAGTAAAATATTTGGTTTCAATAATTCATAATGTTCTATAAGACATTCCTGTTCACTTTCAGCAAAAATGTTAAAAAATCGAACAATGGCCCAGTTCCTAACTTGATGCAACCTTACTCAGTTAGTTGTCAATTATATCCGTATTTACATAAATATTCATTGTTTTTTACAAAATTCATTACAGTAAGTTTATTTTGATATTTTCTTTTTTCTAACTTATTTATCACTGTTTCAACAATGCTATAATTATATGCCAAAATGTTTACAAGTGTAAACAAATATGAGTGGAAAATTGCATTTTCAAAAATTATTGTAATTTTTCTGAGTAGACTAAGGTATATAAAAATACTTACCTGGATGCTTTAAAAGTTTTTAGAATCACCAACAGAAGTCAGTGCTAGTTTAAGGAATCTCCTGTGCCAACACAAGGTCAACCTTTATAAGTGAACGTGATGTATCAATGCTTAGAATATAACTGTGGTGTGCACATTTATCTTTTGTTGCTTCTGCACAGTGAAGATGGGGAGAACAGGTATTTAAGCTGTGAATAAATACTTCATAAAGAAAGGTATTAGCAAAGGAAAATCATTGACATTCAAAGCACACTAGGGAACTCTTCTCCTTATTCAACTGATGCCAAGTGAACAAATGAGTTTAAATTTGGTAGCAACAACTTACATGATGTACTATGTAGTACCAACAAAGAATATTTCCAAGCCACTAACTAAGATCCATGGCTACGTTCGCAGCAAGTGGTCGAATTGGCCACATCGTTACACAAGCCTATCTTAAATGCTTCAGCCTCATCAATAGTGCAATATGCCAAAGATGTTACACTGAAATAGAATCCTTGCATCATATATTGCTACTCTGCACAGCACCAAACCAACACAGAGAAAAACTGAAATCAAGACTCAGAGGGGCATTGGACATGGATAAGATATTGACAAACTGTGATTACAGAGCACTGGATAGAACTGTTAATTCAGACACCAAGTTGTTGATGTCTATTGATGCTGGATGCCTGTACCAAGAAGTAAGTAAGGTACAATTTGTTCTCACACTCATCTCATTTGCCTGATTTGGCTCTAACAGATTTTTGCCTCTTCCTCAAGCTAAAAATTTACCTTGGTGAGTAGAGATTTCTTTCAAATGAAAAACTTATAGCCGAAGTTTACAGGTATTTTGCAACCCCCTGAAGTAATCTAATTTTCTAAATGGATCAAGGCATTGCAAGATCACTGAGTCAATAAGTTTAGTTTACAGAGACTATATTTGAAATTTTAGAAAATTTAAATTTTGTATCACCTCTTTATTTTGGATTATAGTATATTTTGTTTAAAAAATAATTACAAATGTTAAGAATTTTTATAAATACCTTAAAATGTTCAGTTTGTTATGGCCACTATATAAATTTTAGTATAATATACAAAGTGATAATTATGATAAAATATTAAAATATTAATTTATTGTAAGAGAAATTATTAGTACTTCTGAAGATAATTAGCATGTAGTTGAAATGTATATAAAGTAATTGTAGTAAAACAGAAGATTTTTATGTTGTGGTTAGTGGGTTTTTAATTTATTTTGAGTCCACTTTAAAATTAGTCCACTTCCCACTTAAAATAAGTCCACAGTGCTCAAGAAATTTATTAATTATTTGCAAAATATTTGTTACAATATTTCTTTTCCAAAATAAATATTAGGTGTATGATTTTGATAAAATTATGAACATACCTTAAACTCATGAGTACTTAATTTTCCACAGTAAATTCCCTTTCTTTTGTTCTCAAGTGAATGGATTATATCTTGAGGAGAAACATTACAATTACCAATCAGAATATCTTCTGACCACAATGAAAACTGAATAGTAGGCATTGAATCTTGAGGCTAGATGAGATAAAAATATATCTGTTTTAAAAATATGTTAAGTAAATAATTAACTAAAATAAAATATTAGCATTTAAAACAAAATATTAATTGATATTTTTTCTGTTGAATTTGACAACGTTGTTTTATTATTTAGTCTAAAAAAATTATTATTATGAAATATTGAATAGACAATTTGATTATTTCTATAATAAGGTATCCTAAAAATATATTACTCCATGGTATAAAATCATTTTATTAAATAAGTTAACTCTTTACTAGAGCAGGACTAAAATCTATGCATGAAGGATTTCTTCTTGAGAGCAGTGAGCAGACACAAATGTCCTCTTTTTTCAGGCAGTACAATATTTTACATTACTACCCCCATTTTTCCATTTAGGTGATAATGTTTGTGTTAATTTGTGGTGCACATATTTTGTCATGCAATATGCACTTCTCTAAACCATCATTGGTGTAATCAAGTGAAAGTATAATTACATCAGTTAAGATGGCTAATAAGCATAAATAACTAGTTTCAGTGCATGGTAATGCAATATAAGATAGGAATAAAGAAATGGAGGTTAAATCAAGAGAAGACTGCAAGAGAGTATATTGAAGTGGAAACTTAAAGATGGAAATAGCAAAAACTAATTGTTGGATGAAAACAATATGAATAAGAAGTGATTTTATTGATTATGTAAATAACATTGTAGGTGTGCAGCTCACCCCCAATTTTAGCGTCGAAGTGGCAAGGTCGTCATTACCGAATCAAACTAATTTTAATCGAAAGTATATGACTTGAGAATTTTTCTGTACAAAGTTACCACAAATTACCTCATTGGAACATATTTAAAATAACGAAAGTTGTCATTTTTTATATTTTCTAAATTTAGTGAAATTTTAAGTTTAACTCGTCATATCTCGGCTGTTTTCGGGTATATTAGTTTGAAATTTTGACTGGAACATCTTTTGATAATGTACTAAATGATGGTATAAATTAGAAATAATAATATTCAACCACAACAAAATGGCAGATTTGTTTGTAATTTTCAGTAATTTATAGGCACTTTCTTTTTAAATTAAAAAGTTGTTACAAACTTTAGAATTTTAATACTTTATAAATTGTACATTATTGCTGATAGCCTAAAGTTATTTTTTGGAAAGTTTTGCGTTTTTATATAATTTCGTTAAAAAGTTGTAACGATTTATATTAAGTGTGCGTGCAAGCGACAGAATCCGCCTGTCTGATACGGTCACAAAAGCAGAGCATTTTATAACATCTTTCTGGCTTGTAGCCTTTTAACAATTTTCTAAAGTAGCCTTTGAAATCTTGGCAGACCATTGACACTCCTGACAATGATCCGTGACAATCTAATAACTGTGACCCACATTTTGGAAATCATTGGACTAAGTGGTGTTGCAATTATTATAACCCTATGTTGCTTATGGTGATTATTATTTCAAGATTAATAGCATCGAGTAAAGAAGTTTCTTTACCCAATTCATATGAGGTAAGGGTTTGAAACTTATCCATATTTTTTATTATTGTAGCATGCATTTCTCGTCAGTTTAAAGCTTTCAGATTTTCAATTATGCTTTGGGTCACATGGCTGAATAAGTGATATAGTATTGGCCGAAAGGCAAATCACTTTGATATGTTTCCGCATAGTGCTTATGTCGTTATGAGCAGTATAGTTTCTATTATTAGGACAATATTGTTTCAGGATGATATCCCATTTAGTCAGCCATCCATTAAAAATTTTCAATGCTATCGGAACAATGGAGTTTGAATGATATTCAACCTCTAGCTTTTTCACACCTTGAAAAAACATTGGTTTTTTAATTTCCTGATAATTAAGAGGTTTTTTTGTCCAATCATGGTTACACTATGCAAAATAGTTAATGTTTACATATTAAACAGCCCTTAGTATTTTCATTTTTTAATACATAAGTATATTCGAGTAAAACACGATAGTAAAGTCCTGTTTCCTCTGCATTGTATGCTCGACCATCATTTTTCGCCATTCCTAATATAACCAGTCCTCAGTTTCAACAAAACCCACATCTTTGTTTTCACCACATGTTTTTTTATAAACATGTAATGTAAACATATAATATTGATAACAGGACTGGTGGACAGGATGTGAGTCACCATATTGCTCAACTGATTTCTCAGAATTTTTTGTATGTTCTGTGCTAGTGAACGCATATTTTATTGCATGACAGCAAATTCAATGATATTATTTATGCAAATTAAATGACAACAATAAGCAAAAAGATGATTACAATAAGCAACTCAATGTATTTATACGATTCCGTGTCTGTTTCTAAGTGACACAATAATAATAACCAAATGATAACATCAAGTGTGATCACAATATGCGGCAGCTACTGTATTACAAAAAAAATCTAACTGAAAAATATAATTACGATTTGATAATTGTTGGAATGACTTACGTCAGAGACTGACTGTAGTAAGTTTTTCACACATGTCACAGCTGTAAGAAATTTCTCTTCAAATGCAACTTGCTCATAGACTTCTATATTTCTAACTATTTCATCCTAAGAAATTAAAATTTACGTTTAGCTTTTGTAAAGAACACCTTTAAAATTATAATAAGGAATATTAATAAAGTAAATTCCAATTTCTCTCCCTTGCACACTTACACTGATAATAAAAACATTAAATGCAAGTGTGTCATGAACTAAGTTTGTTAATTAATTTGAAAAGAAGCAACACAATTTTGTTTCCTTATTACATCCGTATGTAAAGTTATATATATATTACACTGTAATTTTTATAGTACTTATTAACAATTCATAAAGAAATTAAATCACTATACTCATTAATTATTTTCATTGAAAAATAAATTATAAAATATTAAACAAAAGGATGTACAATTGGACAAGGCGAAAAAACGAGTTCATTTGGGAAAAACATTCCCATTAAATTTTTTTGTGTAATCACCTTTATAAGATACCCCAGGATAACGTTTAAGAAACAACCAACCGAAAAAGTTCTCCGACCTAGTTTAGACTGAAAATGTTTTAGGTTTTTTGGGTCATTTTTAACCAAAAAGGTGTCTTTAATTTTTCTCTTAAATTGATCGTTTTCGAGTTATAAATAATTTTAAACTGAAAAACACAAAAATGACGATTTTCAACGCTCAAAAACACAGGTAAAGATTAATATATTTTAAATTAGTAAGTCTCAATTTTAAGTTCAGTCCTTTTTTTACAACATCCCAATATGTTCACTCAGGCTGAATGCAGTTTCAGTGTCTTCACTAAGTTTTTATATATACCTGTATAGACTAGGCGTGCAGCATTCCGAACGCACACCCACTCACATGCGCTTCATTAACAATTAAAAAACAATATCTTAAAGTAAAATAAGCCCAAAAAACGCATTGGGGCCTTGTGAAGAAAGGTTTAAACTTAAATTTAGGCACTTACTAACTTGAAATATATTAAGTTTTACCTGTGTTTTTCAGCCTTTAAAATTTCATTTTTTTTTTGTTTTTTCAATTCTAAATTGTTTATAAGTTGAAAACAACCAATTTAAGAGAAAAATTACAAGAGACTTTTTTTGTTAAGAATGATCAAAAAAATGTAAAAATACTTTGTCCATGGCCAAAAAGTTAATTGTAGTTATTTGTTAAAAAAAATTGTTTAAACAAATGGGTACCACTTTTCCCATAGGACACACCTTGAACATTATTTTCTAGAGTATGTCACGAAGGTGATTATCCAAAATAATCTTATGGGAGTATTTTTCCCTACAAACTCGAAGTTTTTGCCTAGTCTAAATAAAAAATGAAGAAGATCTCTATGCTTAGTATGTAACTATATGCATTCAGTGTGAGTAAATAGTGTGTGCTATTGAAGGCATCAGAGGAATCAGACAATTCTCAGTTATTATTGTTATTTTCATAACATTTAGTATTATCTTTTCATTAATTTGTATTGTAAAAACTGAATATTTATTAAATATTTATCTTTTAACACCTCATAAAATGAATTCATCACAAATGTAGTAAACATTTAAACAAAATTCTTTGCTAATAACAACACATTCATTATATTTTTGAACAGAAACGGCTTTGAGAAATTTTTTATTTCATACACAGTCAATATGTTATGTACAACACTTCAAAACTTGTTGCTATTCTGTAAAAATTATATGCAATGTAAATGAGACCTTTCATTTAGTGGCTCAAATAATGGAATTTTTGACAGGCTAACATAGTATTGATTGGTCATCCACCATTACAGCTCTGAACTGGTACAAAATTACATTTTTTCCTATATCACAAACTACATGATTAACAATTTTTAATACCAGTTAAGAACTGTTATATTGTTATATACCAGTTAAGAACTGTTATAAATACCAATTTTAAGAACCAGTTATTGTATTCAAAAAGTATGTTTTAAAGCTACCCAAGTTGGTACCAGAAAAGGGCTTTAAAAATTGGTTTAACACATGCAAAATAGTGTTGACCTTTTTACAAAATATTAAAAAAACAATGAAAGTAATTTCCCTTATGAATATTGGTTTTATCATTGTTAGGAAAGAAATATAAATAGCAACCCTCATATGTAATTCAAGAGCAATAACAGTAATTTGTAAATTCTCACATTTTACATATTGCATTAGTTTTTCTTGAATAACATACAAAATACATACCATTTTACTTGAAAGTGCATTAACTCTATTTCTATCCAGATTGGTAAGTCCTACTGGAAACTTAATTGATTCTGCCACATACTCTTTTTTAAATTTCTTTAAAATTTTGTCTAGTAGTTCATTTGCTTCCAAGACAAAACCATCTGATGCTAAATCCCTTACAGACTTTATTTGTTCCCTCTGCAATACAATAATTTGTTAGGTATGAATAAGTTTGTGATTAACAGAAATTTCAACTATATCATGTAATAAGCTATCATTAATAGTTAAATTGGCATATATATATATATATATATATATATATATATATATATATATATATATATATATATATATATATATATATATATAGTAAAAAGCGTTTATATTTGTATGCAAATTTTTAAACAATAATGAGAGCTATACCTTGATTGCAATATTTGAACACGTACAACTACTTTTAACTTTTCTTTTTACGCCTTTAAATTTTTGGATTGTACATCAAAGGATTTTTGAACAAACACAATTTATTGATTTACTTGGCTAAGAACTACAACTTACTAATATTTTTCAGCAGATGGATTTCACACTTGGTCATGCTGCTAATCATGGACAAGATATTTGTGTGAAACCCATCTGCTAGATAAATAATAAAAAAGTGTTTCTTTACATAGTTTAACTTCCCTACTATAAAGAAATTGTTTATTATTTGTACTTATCTTTATTTAGCCCTAGAACTGATAACCAACCTTAAATGTAACACTGTAACTACTAAAATTATGACAAAGCAATTTATACTTATTGATTCTGTGGATTACGTAAGAAAGTCGCATTGAAATATATTATAATCTAGTTTCCAATAAAACCACTTTATTGTTTGTGTTATCTGTGCAGTGTACAATGGAGGAGATGAGATTAGACTCATGTTGAAGTCTTGGAGTATGTGTACAGCTTGGTTAAGTCAACTAGCAAAAAAGCTTGGTTTAGTCAGCAAAATCTTGGTTGAGGAAGTTTTATTTGAAAGTTTCTTGGTCGTGCTACATGTCATATGGCCAGAAAGTTGTTTCAGAAATGGTGGAGGTAGTGTGTGTGTGTGTGTGTGTGTGTGCTCAAGAAACTGCTAAGCATATGATCCTCTAGTTTCAATAATTAGTGGAATTATTTTTGAGTCGGTCATAGTAGGTCCCTAATGAGACTCACTTCCTGGGTTTCCTCAAGATGCTAATGTAGTGAGTTCTGTCTTTAACAACTCCATCACCCTAGCTTCTTTCACTACAACTTCAATGAGTATATCTTAAGTAGAAAAGGTTGATGTACCTAAACAAGTTTATAAATTTAGAAAGGAGGTAGGGTCTGTGATTTCAATTACCATTTGAAATAGCAAGTCAGTCAGATCATGGAGCTCTACAATTTCTGATGCATCAACAGCATTTGAATGTACCAACACACGAATATGGTACCATTGGTTTTGATTGATATTCTCCATGGCTGGGAACTCATCTTTCTAATTAGGGAACCTATCTAATGATTAACCAAATAATGTGCTTAGACATATCGCTTAGAGATTTCTAAAGCTTTGTATGCAATGTTGTAGGTTTTGTTTGAGAGATTGAAGCCTGACATAACCTTTTTGTGAGTTTTCAAATATTGAAATTTTTTAATGTTCTTAAGTGCATTTATTTCAACATTGAAGAGTTTTGAGGTTGATATAAATCCGATTTCACATTCGTCATAGACAAACATTTCTCTGCTCAAAACATTCTAAACCGAGAGGTTTTTAAACATCTCTGCTCAAAACATTCTAAATTGGTAGCAGTAATTCAGTAGTTGTGACGAATCATCAACAACTTTAGACTTTAAGTCCCACAAAATAAATAAAAATGGAGAAGACATTTTAAATACTTTTATATAGTGTTGAAATTTATATCATTACAATGGATTAGGTGAAAAAGTTCATACTTGGACAAAATTTGAATGCTTTCCTTACTTAATACGCTTACCAATGACTGAGCCATAGTTAAAAAGATGTTGGATAAAAATAAACGGTGTCTTGTATCTGGCAGAGATGTTTTCAAGAAGAGGCATGGTTTCTTTTCACCAAAATTTAACCAGTTGTAATTACAGTAGCTATCCTCAGCTTGATACTCTGTAGTGGTCATTTTATTTTCTAGGTAACATAAGGTTAAGCTATAAATGTTACAAAAACAATGGTTATATTTTATTGGTAATGTTTTATAACTACACTATTGCTGAATGAGCGTCGTAAAAAAATATCAGAACTATAGCTGCTTGGTACAGACTTACATTGACCAAACTAGTGAGAAAGATCTTTTCATTGACCTTGTTAGAGAGAGTGTCTAAATCAGATAAGCTGCTCTACTCATGTAAGAAATTACTTCCAATACAGGATAGCATAATATTCCTTTTGTAGTTCAACCTTTATTTTGCTTACCCTCCTTCCTATACAGAGTTTGTCTCAACAGTACCTGTATTTTTATGGTTTGATTTATTAGTGTTGTAACTTACATTTTGTCTATCAGCCGCAAATTTTACAAAAATAATTTTACAACAATTTGTCTTATAATATAAGGATAAAAATCAAGGTTCCAAATTTCAATGTTCTTATGTTTTTCTCCCAACTACCTTACTTTACCAGCCTTTATGGTAATGTTCTGCTAAAAATATACAACTAAAAAAGATAATATAAAAATTTATACAAACAGACACATCCAGTGACAGATCAGCACATAAATACCCGCTTATAGAACTATCCAATATCAGACTAGTAGTATGAAAATATTTAAAAAATTACAGAAAAATGTCAAGCTCAGGTTAAAAAAAAAATAGTCTTTTGTGTAAAGGGGTAGAGTGAGGGGAGCTATTAACCCTTAGCACTCGACTATCGGGGGAGTCCCGCCAAGCGTATATTACAGTTTAATCGTATTTCGAGGGTCACCCGACACAATTTTCAAATGCTTATAACTCGTCTGCGGCGAAGCCCACGACATTCAATCTTTTACCGTTTGGTGCTACACTCTATTAACAATAATGTGAACTAAGATGAAAATGTCTAGGAATATGTGAGTCATCACAAAATCTAGTGCCACTACGATGTAAGCTGCAAGTAGGTTACAGATTTGCAGGTTATTTGTTTACTCGTAGTTTGCCGTGGCTTCACGGGCAATTAGTGATTCTGAAATTCCTGATCTTTTACTTGATCCTGATTTATTAGAATGTAGTTCAGTTTCATCAACAAAATAATTAAAACAACAGGTATTTGTAAATATAACCAGTTTATGGGAATAGATTTAGCTGTTCAATATAATGAACCGTGCAGTTTTACGAGACGAACAAATAAATGGTGGAGGAAAATGTTTTTCTGGCTATTAGATGTAGCTTTAATAAACAGTTTTATTATCTATAACAACAAAAAAAAGGAAATGAGAGAAAATCCTGTTAAACAAAAATAGTTTTGCCAAAACTTGGTGAGGGATTGCATTGGTGATATCAGGAATAACAGGTATAGTAAGAGGGGTCGGCCATCAGCTACTGACAAAGAAGAAAGACTGAATGGGAAATTACATTCTTTTCCAATGATAAAAGTAGTTCTAAGGATTGTGTAGTTTGCAGTAACAGGAAGATAAAAGGAGGTAGAAGGGAAATAGTTTTTCACTACAAAATATGCAGCAGAAAACCAGGACTTCATCCGGAAGACTGTTTTCAACGATATCATACTCTGCAAAACTACAAATAAGATAATAAAATCATGTACATACAGTATTAGTATATAAAAATAGCTTGGTTTACTAAAATCATGTAAGAGAAAATAAAGTTTTCCATAAACAATAATGCAACTTGCAGGTGAGGAATTTGTCTCAATTTAATTACAAGTGGGGAAGCAAAGCATGTTAAAAAAATCCGAGCGCTAAGAATTAAGCAGGGCAGCTCCTTACAGCAACCATGCTGCCTATATTCTAAATTAAAATTAACCTCCAGTCTAAGAGACCTGTATTTCTTTAAAGAAGTTAATTGGTAGATATCAACATATAATCCTGATAGATAATTAGATTACTTCAGGTAAGCAACTTTGCATATGCTTTAATCCTTTTCAAGTTGATCATAATCTTCTTTACCTAAATTCAAAATCCAGGAAAGTTTTTTAATTCTATCTATACTCACAAATTTTCTACATTGTTCATAGACAAATAACCTTGAAACACAAAAAACTCCTTTTATTATTTATTTAAAGTAATATTTTGAATAACTGTGTGTGTGTGTGTGTGTGTGTGTGTCTGTAGATCGTATATCATTTGCAATTGAAGAGAGAATTTATTTATTTGCCAAAATACTTGTATTAGCCATACAAAAACACAAAGTTGCAAACAGTACAATGTACAGATGAGAGTACACATGAATTTGTAAATGATTCACAGTCATAATAGTTATGGGAATCAAGAGAATATGCACTAACTTTATAATATCATTATTTAACTATTGCCTAGAAAGTGTTTGAAGATTTCAATATTGGTTAATTCATTGTTAATGAATAATTTTACAAAACAATGTTACACAAAATGGAAACTAGCCAAGTTTGTGACAAAACCCCTCTCAAATTATAAAGTTTTAAACAAATAAATTGATTTCAGGTAAATAAGGTCTTATTTTTTTTATATGTTTTAAATGAAAGCTTTTAACAACAAAAACGTATTATTTAAATCTTAATGTACATTTCCTTTGGAAAAAATCATCTTCAGAGGAAATTACTACAAGACTTTAAATAAATTACATCAGGATTTAAATAAAAAGTTTTTGCGGTTAGGTTTTATTTATTTATAATAAAAAACTACACCACAACTGTTTCAAGTTATTATAAGTTCCTAGTGATTGTGAATAAAATGGGTAACAAATTTTAAACAAATCCATAATTACAACCATACATCCAAGAATCTCTGAAATAAAAGACTCTAAGCATACAAAAAATATATTAAAGCAATGTGAAGAAACTTTTCACTATTTACAAGGCCTAGAAAAGTTACAAGGGTAATCAAACATTATATTTAGTTGATGATCAAACAAAGTATCACATCATGCACTGACAGATATGCCAGCTAAGAAGCCAGGAAACACACATATTCTGTGAGTGTAGAGCCTGTGTCATTACAAAGTACACTGCAAGATAATTACTCAATAGTTTTTTGACAAGCGTAAGATTCCCAAATTTAATATTCATTGAGTTTCTCAGCTTTGGTTCATGAAAATGTTTACTTTTGACAAATCCTAAATTCAGATGAATGAGGAATCAAGACCAAGCAAATCTAACATAATTTAACATGATAGGCAGTAATATCCGAGAAAGTTTTTAACCTACTCTCAACTATGGCAATGCTTTTGCTAAGTTTTTTTGTAGCTTCAGATGGTGGTTACTTTGAAGAAGATTCAATGCCATATCTGTAAACACTATAAAAGTTTTGATAATATAATCGTCCATCATAAACCTCATGAAAAAATTGTGAGGAATACTGTATTTTGTAATGCTTTTATTACAATAGATACTTTTTCAACTTTAAAACTTCATTTCAAATTTAAAAACTGAAATTTAAATTACTTGTGAAAAAGAAATTCTCAAAATTTTTTTTTTCAATTAATTAACGAGTTCCACACGGCTAGCGTACCGGCACGCTCTGGGTTACTTTGTGAGCCACTGAGAGTGTGCTGATGCGCTCCCCTCTTCCCTTCGAGCGCACCAATCTAGTTATTACTCCTCTAGTTTCGATAAGTGTTTGGGAAAATATTTGATATTACGTCACTGCTTCAGAACAGTTTGGAGAACATTGTGCCTTAGTCGTTTTGAAAAACAACCATCACAAGTTAACTTTTTGAGATTAGGATATTGTTCTCCTTCTTCTAGCCAACCTCTCAAGAGACCCCGACAGACATACGTAACTGAACGTTTTCCTGCAATTTTCCCAGCCTCTGTACGATCAATAGGAAAACTCGGAAGAGGTGCAGGGATTGTTTACATAAAAACAAAAGAACTGAAACATTTTATTGCCTTACTTGCCCCGAGGAGCCTGCCCTTTGCATTCAACAATGCTTCAGGGAGTTTCATGTACAGATATAATTTGTTTTTATTTTTATATTTTAATGTTTATTTAGTTTTAACCACTTATCCCGGCACAATATCCGGAAAAAACAACGATCATAAAAATAAACTAAACTTTCTGAACCTACGCAAGAATAAACAATAATTGTCTATTAGAGTAAATGAACCGACTCGAGGTAGGATCTGACTACTGTAAATAAGAGTCAATGGCAAAATGCTTGGAGACCAGAAAACCTAGTGTGTCATCATAAGATTGTAGTAAACAAGTATCGGTTATAAATATTCTAGGACGTGACAAGCATTATCTAAGCCTGTGTTTACATTATCGATATCTATCGCTTTGTCAAAAACATGACAGAAGCAGAAACAAACATTCCGAGTTAAAAGTTGAGTAGTTAATTTTACTATGTAGTATATTTTAGTAATAGGTACTTTAGATTTTCATGTAAATTATCTGTTTTTCTCAGTCTATTTGTTGAGTTTTAATATATGTCATATAGTATTTTATCATTTGTATTATTAAATATTTTATGAAAATTTCCTTTTTTTTATTGTGACCCGAAAAATAAAACCATTTTTAATGTCTAATACACTGTTTTGATGTCCATAATTATTGTATATACGGTAGAGATAAAATTATTTAGATGAAAACAATAGAAAAGATAATTAGATGCAACGACAAGCTAAGCAACCCACATAACATTTTAATAATTCCATTGCCAGGAATGGCAAGCGCACAGACACGCTCCCGATTTTTATAATTAAATAAAGTATTTACATTTTTTTTACTATTTTTACCGTTTATAACTAAGCATTTAAGTATAGATTTTGAGATAAGACAATGCCATCAAATGTCGAAGTTAATGAAAATAAAAAACAGTCAGTAGTTTGATAAGAATTCTAATATGGCCGCTGTGCTGAATGTGTTAAATAAAGATTATCAAGTAGCCTACTTTAAGTAAAATAATATCACAAACCATTACTGCCAAAGCAGAGAGACACAGTAAAACCTTTCTTTGAGACAGATTTACTATCCAGCATTGAGATATCATACACAACAGCAAAACACAGAAATTCTTTCATTTTCCAATACATATCCTAAAACATAGTAATAATATTAGTAATATACTTAAACATGTATACAATAAAGATATCATTTTTAAACGTTAAATTTCAAGTTAGATCATTAAAAAACAAAAACAATTAATCTTATTGTCATTGATAAAAGCAGAAATTTTACTTTTACTAGATAACCACATGAGAAAAGTAATTTTCTACATATCGTAGCTAAATTTTCTGTAGCTCGAGTGAGTTGAACTTTGAAATAGGAACACAACATAGTTGTTGGAGATACAAAGCTTCCATTCCTTTCTTGAATCTTCAAAGGCCACTACTTTTCAGGATATGAACATTACACTTTGCGTATGTATATATATATATATATATATATATATATATATATATATATATATATTTTTAAGATCAAATAATACACACAAATACAGGAATATTTAATTTATTGAATAATAAACTCAATAAATTTATAATTTATTTGAGTTTATTATTCAATAAATTAAATATTCCTGTATTTGTGTGTATTATTTGATCTTAAAAATATTCTAACAGGAAAACACATTTGATATTCTATATATATATATATATATATATATATATATATATATGTATATATTTGTGTGTGTGTGTGTATTTATATATATATATGCCATCCAAAAATAGCGTCTCAAATGGGAAAACTTCTTATATGGGAATAGAAAATACTGTAATTCCAACAAAAGAATAATCACCATTAAACGGGTAGTATTATTCCCACATATTCACCAAAACAATTTTATCACACTTTTAAACAGAAAATCATGACATAATGAAAGACGAATGTACTTAACACAGATATAAGCATTTAATGGGAAACCTTACCCTACATACTGTACATTATTGCATTACTACTGTATAGAGTAGATATTTTTCTAGTGTTTATATCTTCTTAAAATAATTTTTGATCTTATTTTTTAAAATTTTTTAAAGAAGAATTTAGAATCAATGTTTCCAATTGATTAATCTTTTCATGAACTGATTTAATCTGAAATTCCGGTCACGCTGATAATATTACATCTCACATCAGCCAGTGCACTAAATACTGCAGCAGGCGTTACTGGCAGAGGCTTGTATTCTTCTTCATTATCATCATCATCATCTTCACTCTCCTCATTTGTAGGGGAAGCTATTAAAGCAATGCCTTTACAATTTCTTGTACGTATTTAACAGGTCGCAATATTATCATCGACAGATACGTAGTCAGCAAAGTTATCAAAAATTACTTCAACTTTGTTGTCAGTATACTCCAATGCTACTTCACACTGAGACCACTTGACCACATGAAACAGTTTTTAATGAATTCAAGATGGACTTCATTCCATGCCTATGTAACATAATCAATAGCATCCAAAATGTTTACAAGATATTGCTGATTACCTTATTCCATGGCACATATGTATCTTTGCCCTAGTCGCTTACGGTAATGCTGGTTTAAAACGTTTATCTTCCCCTGGTCAATGGGTTATAGCTGGCTTGTGCCATTCGGGGGTAGGAAAACAATTTTTATGTTGGTTAATTGAATATTTTTTGGATGTGCTGGACTGTTATCAATAAATAGAAGAATCTTTAAAAGAAACTTTCTTTGAAAAATTGTACTGAGCTGTTTTAGCCATAAAACAAATGGTTCTCCTGTCATCCATGCATGACTCTGTTGAGTGTACTCCCATGGAAACGAGCGAATGTTTTTGAAACATCGCAGTGACTTTTATCCCCAATACCAACAATTTAAATTTTGCGCACATTAGTACTGAAAGTATCTCTTTACTTAGTTTTTACAATGACATGTGTCCTTCATATAAACAAGCAACTTATATCAAGCAAACTCGTTAGCATTAAAAATATCACACGGAGAGAAATCCTTCAACAACTGTGGTAACTCGGTATCTTTCCACGAAGCAACATGTTCCTCATTTACTAACTCTGATTTTCATTGATCTGACAATATACAAGATCATATCTTGTTTTGAATTGGTCAATCTATCTACTGTAAACAGTAAAATTATTAACTTGAAGCTCTTTTGCGATTTCTCATGCTCTTTCAGTTAGCAATGTCCGGTTTAGAGATTTTATTGTAAACAAACAGAAACGTGTTAATGTGATCCTATGCCGTGTAAACTCAGGGTTCTCTATCATTGATGTAAACATCGTGTGAATCATTTTAGACAGACTTTATCAAAGTTTTATTCTTTCTTCTATTGAATTCCATTCTGTAATAAAAACATATTGATCATAACCATTGATATGTTATGCAGTACCGTAACTGCTAAACTGCATAAAACTACTGCAATGATTTTTACTTGTAATTTATTGATACACAGTAAAATTTCTGACAGTAGTAAAAACAAAGCGTATTAGGTGGGATTAAAAGCGTATTATCCATGAAAATTAGTATGTTTTTTATGCTAAGTTTTAGGGTCTGAGAAAAAATTGTAATAAGTGGGAAATAGTTTTAAACAGGAGCATATTATGTGGATTTTACTGTATATTACATTATATTTTACATATGTTATGCACTTTTTACAATTTTTTACGATACATATTTTGTGAAACGCGAATCAAGTCTATCACTGTAGGATTGCCATATTATCATTTCTAGAGTTAATGAAAGTTCAACTTCACTTGAGCACATAAATTACAACTTTTAAACAAGCTCATGTTTCTATTGTAGATTCTACATAGATTTACAGAATACTACACCACCTAAAGAAGCACATAGTCCTAAAACTTCCATATTTAATTCCATTTATAAATAAAACTAACATATCAAATTCACATTAGGGAGACTAAAATAATTTAGCATATATCAGCTTACATCTTACTTATCTTATTAGGTTACGTCTATCATTACGGTAAGAGGAGAGAGAGGTATGCAGTAGCTTTATGTAACTTGGAATTTTAGCTTTTCCTACATTAAAATCTCTCTTTATTTAATAAAAAAACCGGCCCCATTTAAACTTTTGAGTAAGTAAATTGTACTTAATATTAAATATGAAATCAAATAAAATCTATTTACGAAAAAAACATGTATTTAAAGTAATCTATTAAACTTTATATTTACGAGGTCTGTTCAAAAAATATGCGGACTGTTTGAATTTTCCGGCTCAAGTTACTTTCAGGAGAATCCGCTTGGTGTTGCTAGGTTTGTATAAATCAGCTGATTAAAACACGGTATTTCAGTCGCAGATATCTTCATTTGTTGATGAGTTACACGCAGTTTAGTAAAGAGTGTTTCTTTTGTTTGCCGGATTGTAAAATGGACAGCCTGAAGGAGCAACTAATTGCTCTGAAATTTTGTGTAAAACTAAGAAAATCTACAACAGAAACATTTGCCATGCTTAACACGGTCTACGGCGATATTGCCATGAAGCGTACTGCATGTTTCACATGGCATGAACATTTCAAGGATGGCCGACAGTCGATTGATGACGATGAGCATCCTGGATGTCCTTAAACGTCAACTGACGACCCCTACGTTGACAAAATCAACACCCTGGTGCGCGAATATCGACGTCTGACCATTAGGGAGCTTTCCGAAGAGTGTGGTATATCAGTTGGATCTTGTTACGAGATTTTGACCAAAAAATTGAAGATGCACCGCGTCGCTGCAAAATTTGTGCCACGCCTGATGACTGACGACCAAAAGCCAATCGAGTCCGGGTTTGTTGGGAACTGCTTGATCGTTCAAATGAAGATAAGAACTTTTTGTCAAGAATTATAACCGGTGATGAATCATGGGTGTATGGTTAAGAACATTGAAACGAAGGTCCAATCATCCCAATGGGTGAGTCAAACGTCCCCAAGATCCAAAAAAGCTCGCCAAGTTCGGTCGAATGTGAAGGTGATGCTGACAGTTTGTTTTGGTGCTAAGGGTGTTGTTCACTACGAGTACCTCCCTGAAGGCTCTACAGTCAAACAGATTACCTACATTGAAGTACTGAAACGTCTGAGGGACGCCGTCCGACGCAAAAGGCCAGAACTGTGGAGAAGTGATAACTGGTTTTTGCATCACGACAACGCTCCAGCTCACTCAGCACTCAGAACTCGTGAGTTTTTGGCCAAACACTCGATCACTGTTCTTTACCACTCCCCCCCCCTACTCACCTGACCTTGTTCCTTGTGACTTTTTCTTATTCCCAAAACTCAAAAAACCCCTCAAAGGGAGAAGATTTGAAACGATTTCGGAGATTAAGGCAAATGTGACGAAGGAGCTAAACGCCATCACAAAAGAAACATACCAGGACTGTTTTAACAAGTGGAAGCACCGTTGGGATAAGTGTGTGCGGGAGGAGAGTACTTTGAAGGAGGCACCAAGCGGATTCTCCTGAAACTAACTTGAGCCACGAAATTCAAACAGTCCGCGTATTTTTTTAACAGATCTTGTATGAGTATTATTGGAGAAAAAATGTGAGGAACCGTAACCTTGACCAGAGTATAGCTACATACAGTACAGAGTATGACAATCAGGCAGCCTGTACACACATGTACCGCGGTCTCTGTTAAAAATCAGCCATTTTAGCTTTATGTAATTTAGGGATGACTCCTAAATTCAACTGGTATCATACAAAAAAAATTCACTGAGCATGCCTCAAACCCTAACAACCTTTTAGTAATGGCATATTGAAATTCAAACTGAGTATTAAACAGAAAGTCTACAATACACCTGTAGTTATTAATAATAATAAAATAACATTGAATAATAGTAAAAAATATATTAATAATTGAAGTAGCTCAAGCTCAATAAATAAAGTCAAGATTTATCGAAGTACTGTATATAGCATTTAGGGGCAAATTCAAAAATTCATCTTGGGGGGGGTCACAACAGGTGAGTACCAAACCTACGGGGGGTGTCTGGAACTGCGCAAAAGGAATGGTGTAGCAGTTGATTATCAAAAAAATATTGAAATCTAATGAAATATTTTAATGATCAAGACCAATTCTGTCTTTCAATAATCTCCTATTTTACAATTAATTAAAAACTCAAATATCCAATTAGTTTTAAATAATTGTATGTAGTGTAAATTCTGACTGTCTAGGGGTGATGAGCCTCTTAAGCCGCCCTGGATTTCCCAGTGTGTATACATTAATCCTTTCATTATCAGCATGTGCCTGCCTTGATAAGGCCCCTGAGATCAACATATTTTTGAAAGACTTTTGCAGTTTTTATTTTTTCAAATTTTTTGTTTATTTTTCTCTAATTATTTTCTCATGTGAACCAAACTTCACTTTACGTTTACTGAAAATTTCTTTGCTAAAACTTCTTTGCTAATCTCTTTTTTTGTAAAATATTAATTCATTGTAAAATACCCGAGAACTTTCAAAATGATCTACAAATGCATGGAAAAAATCATAGGCTTTGACACAAAAAAACTTCTTTATTATTTAATCGCCTATTCACTGTAAGATATCGCACAAACTTTAAAATGGTCTGTAAATATGTGCAAAAACCCATAGACTTTGGACACGAAAGAAAGGTGATTACGTACTCTGTGTAATATTTATTGTCCAAATAGTTGCAAATATTTAACGTAAAATACAGTACAATACACAGGAAGCAACGGTAGTATGAGAGAAATGATAGAACGTATATATACAAGACTACTCCAGCTGGCTGTTGCGCAATCTCACATACTGGTACGTAAATGCTAATTAAAGGGTTAAATCATAGTTTTCAACCCAAGGTCTTTTAAATGTTTAGTTGCTCCAAATCATTACTCTCTATTACTATAACTTCAAATCTAAAAAACGATACATAAAATGAAAGACACAAACTCTAAGAGATCTAAATCAGAAAATAAACCAAATCGATTTGAAAATGCTTTTAATTATTACTTTTTCTCAACTACAAAGTCACTGATGATCAAGGTTATGTTACTGCTGAACAAAAAAAAAATTATCACAGGCTTTTTCTAGTGTTAGAGGAATGCTGAACTTTAGAAGATGGTAAAACCTAGGCGTAAACTGCACTATGACAAAGCATTAAACTCATATATTTTTTCCTTGGTTTGTCTCAAAATAGACACCAGTTGTCCTAATCTGATAAATACTACTGGTCTGAACTTCTTTCCTTCATCGCACATTTTCGTCTTCATTGCATGACAAGTTTATTTTCCCATTGTTATAAAGTAGACTAGCTACCCACCTCTCTAAATCCCCTAGTAATAAAACAGATTTAGATGAAAAGTGGCTTATGACATAAACATGTGTTTTAAAAAAAGTTTGAACCTATTAAAAAATAAAGTGATATTACGTCTACAGTAAACAGCCATATAGCTATTAACTTTGATTTTGGGATCTGTGGAGGCTGAAAAAGAATGTGGAAACTTCACTACCCCCTGCAATCAGCTTGTTACTGCAGTAACTTTTGCGGCAACAATTTGATTACTGATTAAAATTGTGAAATGTTTAAGGTAAACAATGAATATTATTTTTATAAAGATAATCAACTATCACGTGATGTGTTAAACATTGTTTATTTAATTACAAAAAATTAAACAAGTATGAGATTGTACACTTACTTCTTTTAATGGTGCTGTTTTCTCTCGAGTTACACCTTGTATGTATTCACCTTGCTTATACACAGGTACAGTTTTAGTTTCTATTGCAATTAATAAGCTACCCCGATAAATATTTTCTGTTGAATATAAATGCATGAAAGAAGGGCCAAAAGATGGAAGACATCCTGTAAATTATTATAAAATGATATGAAATGCTGTTTGTACAACATTAAAAAGAATGAAATTACACCATAACTGAAACTACACAGATAAAGTTAGATAAATTACAAAGTTGAGCTGGAAAAATAAACAAAACCATTAAAAAATAGTGAAAACCATGGAATATACCTTAATTACTTACCATTATTACTCATTAATTATGCAACAGTATATGTTAAATATTTTTTTAAATTAACGGCATAGTTTTCCGGAGGACCTTAAAGACACAATAAATGAAAAAAGGGAACAGCTGTCGCACATACCTTACAGGGCGAAGTACCACTACTTGTCCTTCCTGTCGAATGACGGACAGTTGTTCGGGTGCACTATTTCACGCATTTATCACTTAAAGAACTTACTTAAAAGAAATCACATATAATTCAAAATAGTCACTATTACATGTTAATAATGTCTTCGCCACATGACGGGAGAAACAAAGAAAGCTGCGTCACGTAGAGCGTAACGGGAAATATGTGTGATCTAAACCGAGCCTTACTTAGAACTCACGAGAAACTCCATCACGTCGAGGGAGGGATGTCGATTGATCGACGTCTTGAATAGAACTGAACCTTGCAAGGGACAAAGGTTGGCCGATAAGGAGTCCCTCTCTGAAGCATTTACAATGGTTTTTAAATTAGAAAAGTAGGTAACAGTATATCTACAATGACTTTTTTTTAGAAACATTAACGTTAGTGTTCCTCCACCTTTGTTCTTAACTTGTAACTATAAGTATAGTGTTGGTTTTATAACTTGGAGTTTTTGTATTGTACATATTGAGGTTTGAGGTTTTGAACAATGCACTGACCTAGTGTGAAACAGGTCTGCTGAAAAAAATCAGTAAGTAGTGGTTTTATTGCCAAGTTGATAGCAAAAGGGTTTTATAGCTAAAATAATTACTTTTTTATCAAAAGGTTATTTGATCCAGTTATGATCTATCTAAAGGAGGATCCAGTGGTAATCTATTTAATGTACTATTTAGTATCCTAACCCTTTTCTTGTTATCTGCAATATTACATTCTTTCAGACACTCAATCAAGAAATAAAGTTTAAGACTAATTGATTTTGTAGGTCATGATGTTTGCCAAAACTTTATGTTTAACCTAGGTATTATGACTTTCTTAACTAGCCAATGGACAAGTTTGTCCATAGCACTTGATCTGTATTTTAAACTTGATGTTTTTTATGTTTTCGTTTCCATTGCTGAACCACAATTCGTTTATCGGATCTTCACTTTTTAAAATGTCATTGATCTGTGTTTATCCAATTTTCAACTTTTCTGCAGTTGCCCCTCACTTAAACCGTCCTTGCTTCCACTCTCTAAAACTTCAGTCTTGTTCTTATAATTTGTAAAAGATGTGAACCTTTTGTATTTTAATTTATGTTGTTACACTTTTAAAAGTAAAGTTTAAAATTGTAATATTTTTTAATATTTTTAAAATTAAATCTGTTTTTGCAAATACAAACAAGAACTTTAATGTAACCTATCTTTCTTCAGAATAATTTGAACAGACAGCAAATGTCCTTAAGTCAAATGATTAGATACAATTGATAAAGAAAACACTTTAACAGGTGAGTCTTTTCATAGTATAAAGAATAATTAATATCTGAATAAAGGTATTGTTTTAAAATAAATAAAACACAGAAATTCCCAAATACAACAACAACCAGCATCTGCACTACTCTCAAACACAAAAATAAACAAATTTTCAATCAAATAGAAAGATTCAAATGATTTAATAAATTATTTATAAATTTATATTACATTCTTGCTTATGTCTATTTAACTTGTATTGTATTGGACTAAAATTATAGAGATAAGAATATAAAAGTAAATGTAACTGTAGTATTAGAAATAATGTTATTAATAAGAGAACAGAAAGCCTCAAGAGCCATAATTAATTCTGTGAAAATTTATTATTAATCATTATAAGTTAAATGTTATTGAGCCACTATGAATATATAAATATATTATGTAAAACAATTACTTATTAATTTAACTTACCATGAGTTTCATTGCCAGATATGTTAGTTATATTAATATAACGAGAAGCTATTTTTCTTTTTCCAGAAAAAACATCTATCCTTAAATTTTGATAGAGAGGAGGGTAAGCTTCTGTAAATGTTAGCTGTTCATTCCATTCGGGAGATTTTGAAAATTTTCTGTTTGTAGTGCGACACTGAAAAACTATTTGTATCAATATTTTAATATATGCAAAAATACAGGTTTCCAAAATGGATACCACACTAGTATATATCTAACTCATACATTTTCACATATAATTTATTTTTAAAAAATCCTGCTAATTTCTATTTTTTTCTCCTAACAAAAACCCCTTTCAATGTACAATAAAGTGCACGCACTACTAAGCAAGGATTTAAAGAATTAATATAATATATCGAAATCTTGTTGCTGTTCGTGACAAGCTGGTTGTTAATTACTTATTACACTTTTGCTATTACATGCGACCAGACTTTTTGTTAACTAAAAGTCTGGTCGCAAGTAATAGCAAAAGTGTAATAACTATATAATAAATAAATAATATCTATTCTGAAATTAAAGTGTAATTTTTATTCAGACAATAGTGTAAAATGTCATTGCAGTTTGGAAAATAATTTGTGATGTGTTTTCTGAAATTTTAACAATTGATGCCATAGATTTATGTTGTTATCAAATACTTAACCACAACAAAAATGACTGATTTTTATTCAAAGTGGATAGTTTTTTCTAGTGATTTATTTCAACTTATTATGATAATTTTTTATTACATTTTTATTAAGTATATATTATTACATTTGTAATTCTACTTTTATTTTTTTGTATTGAAGTATAATCTAGTAAATTTTAATTTGTTTCGAATTCATCCATTGCAAATTGTTCCCTCAACTTATGTTTCATCAGTTATTTGTTGCATATAGTATAATGTCGAGTCATATGCATCATCGATAGTTGAATGTTTAGTCTGCTTGACACATGGTAATGTCTTATAGGGTCAGTTCTTCAGATAAGCACGTGCAACACATTTCTCATGAGTTGGTGCCTTTTTCATGAGTTATGGTAACTTTTTTTTGCCTTTCAAACTGTCACCATAAAGAAATATATTTATATTTTTCTTATAACCATTATATGGTTTCTTATAACCAATTAATAGGCTGCCATTTAGGTCAATCTTTTATTCTAGTCTTTATCGGTCAGTTAAATCTTGGTTATATTTCGCAATGTGAACAATTAATTAAAAATAATTCAATGAATTTATTCCTTAATTTTTAAAATTATTATAAAGTAATAATTACGTAATCTAAGTAATGGATACTTAATAATATAATTTGATACTTTATAATACCATTAATTATCATAATTCTTATAAAATTATTAAAGTTAGTATACAACACAATTCAGTTGCTGTGACCACAGATTTTGAAACTAATTTGTGCCTGCTGGGTCCCTCAGACAGCCAATCATTTAACCCACAATGGGTTAGTTGGTAATATTCCTGACCATTTTGTAATGGGTTAGATCCTTTACTATTATAAGTTACCAGGATTATCGTGTATTTTAACATAGAAATTTCACAAATAGTAAACCCTATGATGTATTCTTAAAACAAGTGCCAACCCTTGGGCTTAGTTTTTCTTTGCAGATATGCGGGGAATGAAGGGTGCAGAAATACTTAAAGAGCTGTTGGAATCAGAGGCAGGCGAAGAAGACATTATAGAAAGAAAATAGATGAACAGGTTTACGACAGTAATCCAGACTATTTACCTGACCCCGAAGAATTAGATTGTCTTGAAAAATCAGTGCTTAAAGGCGGTCATAGAAAAAAATTTTAATATAAAATTAAATACAAGAAAAGAAAAAACCCTGAAAAAAGTAGTGTATCTACTAAAAAAATCCAAAGTTAAGAAAAAATTGGGAAATAAAGCTGTGGATCCTTGTAATCCTACAGAAAAAGAAGAAAACCCTCCATTAGTTTTAGTTGGTGAAGCTAGTTTGACTGGAAAAGACAACAAATTTGTTTGCCATACTTAGCAATTAGATTCACCAAATGGTAAAACTCCAGCTAAAGATATTGTACATATTCGACCTAAGCTTATACCATAAACAAAACATGTATTCACTTCATGCAGTAGTTTTAAGTTATTTTTTTCTGGAAACATAATGAATGAAATTTTGGTAAATACAGATTGCCTGTAAAAAAAAATTATAAAAAATAAAAGCCATGTAATTTTTTCCGATTTGGACATGGAATAGAAACGATTCTTGCCCTGTTAGTTCTTTCAGGAGCACTAAAGAATAATCATCTGACAGCACTGTGGAGGTTCGACACTTCATACTGTGGTGAAAGATACAAGACCACTTCTACTGAGCGTAGATTCAAATTTGTATTGACTTGTCTTCAATTCGATGACAAAGAAATAAGAGAAGAACAAAGAAAGAGTACTAAAATAGGTCCAACCTCAAATATTTAGGCAATGCTGATTGATAATTGTAAGAAGTACTACAAAGCTGGCAGGTATTTGACTATTGACATGCAACTGGTTGGCTTTCGAGGACAATGCCCTTCAGGATGTACATTCCATCAAAACCTAACAAGTATTTTATAAAGATTGTTATGAACTGTGTTATTGGTACAAATTATATAGTAGATGCTTTGCTAGTACTAGATGTTCTAGTAAAGGAACTTATCCCCCTAAAGTTTCTGCTGGTACTTATTTTGTTGAGCAGCTAATTAACACTGTAATGGGTTTTAATCGAAACGTCACCATAGACAACTGGTTTACAAACATACAACTTGTTCAACATCTTTTGAATGAGCACAAACTGACAACAGTAGGAACACTAAAAAGAAACAAACCCGAGTTAACAGTCCAGACTACTGACAAACAAATTTCAAAATCTTAAATCCCCTACCTCTTTCTTTCTATTCCATGAGGATATGACAGTTGTTTTGTACAAACCAAATACAAACTACTTGTCTCCAGCATGTATGGTGCAGCCACCAACAATGGCAGAACAAGAAAGCCAGATATAGTTAGTGTTTACAGTAACACCAAATGTGTTGTCTATTCATTTGACCAAATGTCTTAGAATATGAACCATTGTCGTAAAACCAAAATATGGCCCTCATGCTTTTTTTACAACATGATGAACATAGGTGCAACAAATGCTTATATCGTATATGCCCACAATTTATTTTCTCAAGGGTATACACCCCTTTCTAGAAACAACTTTATCCTGACACTTTATAGAGAGCTGACAGAAACCTGGCAACGATCACAGCTACAGAGGCAACCAAATATGAACATTGCATTGAGGACTTCAATCACAAGACTTATCAAAGTAGCTGAAGAAACTGTCCTTGTCAATAAAGACTAACAAGGTCCTAGTAAATACTGCAGTCACTGCCATAACTCAAAACGAAGATTCATGATGACTTATTGCAAATGTGGCAAGCCTATTTGTTGTTAACCCTCAGTGAAGACCTGTCTGGGGTGTTTGTAAAAAAAAAGGATTGTAAACTAAATACCTTATATAGGAAAAATAAAAGTTAAGTTAAAACTACCTAATACTATTTATTTCTTCTTAACCTCCTATGTATAAACCATTTAAAAACAAGTGAGTAAAATTTACGCATTGGTACACATAAGTGATTAATGATTAGGGGTACTTTTCTAGGGTTAAGGAAAATATAAAAGCTTATTCCTAAAATTAAGCAAGTATGCAAAATTATTTTCTTAGTCAACATCTATAGAAAAAAATTAATAATAAATAAATTCCTTCACAGAAAAAAATTATTCACTGTTAAATTTGAAATTATTTTGTTATCAAATGTTAGCCTTTTATCATATGTTTTAAACGAGGATTCAAAAAGGTTTACTTACAGATAGTCCTGCAAAACTAATTTCTACATATGTGTCCTGTGAATCTTCAACTTTTTCACTTCCACTTTGTTTATTTAAAGGTTTTATATCGAGTTCATGACCACGATACACAAAAATAGAATAACAAGCTTTATGTCTCCCAAGAAAAATATCTTCAGGGACAAATAGATTTCTGGAAATTATAAAAAAATGTTGAGAGAAAAATAAACGATTATATTGATATTTTATGTGTCACAGATAATGTCAAACAATTTCATATTTAATTACTTTTATAGAAAAAGAAAAACTTTTTCACTTAATACTAAAATAAAATTGAGGTTATATGACTTTTTGTGACAAATATTTTGGAATACACTTTGTTATAAAATGAGGATTTAGTTGAAACTACTAACCTTTCAATACTACTTTCAGCATCTTGTACATGTACTGGCCTAGTGTGTGGTTTACCTAAATTACTTTTGATAGTAATATCACACTTAAGGAATCCCTGTACTTGACTTGAAGGGTCATTTGGGTTAGTTAAAGCAAACCATTTATTTTTAAGCTCGTGATCTAAAATAACAAACAACTGTTGGTATCATATTGTTAATATACAAATGGATTATTTGTATTAAAATTTTAATTGCTAATTTATTTAATCTACCATGGTTTTGGTAAAAATAATGCATTTTAAAAGGTAATAATTCCCTTTCACTTTTAGTGAATAATGTTTAAAAGATCTTACATGTGCATAGATTCTTTACATTTATTCGCATTGGCTTGTTTTTAATTCAGGGAACATGTACTGTGTCTAGGAATCCTGTCAAATGATATAAGGTCGGCCATCTTTGACCAGTCTTTCACTACAAAACTATCATGTTTCACTTCTCTACTGGTTGGTTGTGTCGTTATACAGCTTAGTATGTTGCCATTTCAATCAGTAATCCTGCCGATTGTGAAGTCTGGTCAGTTACTCGAATTTTTAACAAAAAAAGTTTGTCCTGCTGACATTCACTGGCAGCTTGTTAGAGTTTCAAGGTGAAGGTGTAACAAATTATGGAAAAGTGTGTCAATGGTATAGGCTTTTTAATAGAAAAAAAAATGTTCATGATGAAGATTGAACAAGACAGTTCGTTGTCATGAATAAAGACTTAACAAAAAAGGTTGAGGAAATTTGCTAAAACATGTGCTTCACTGATGATCTTCAATAATGTGCACAATAACTCCCACAACTTTCAAGGTCATTAGTTTTATCATATTGTTACTAACAGTCTTCACTGCCAAAAAGTGTGCCCAAGATGGGTGCCACAAATGTTGGCAGAGGAAAACAAAGATTATGGCAACATCTTAGCTTTTTTGGAACCCTATGACAATTAGTTAATGAGTCACATTGTGACTGGTGATGAAACACTGATTGCATACTACACTCCAGAGAATAAATGTCAATCCAGTGAGTGGCAACATTCAATACCCTCTGAAGAAACAACAATAATTCAAACAAGAATATTCAACATGCAAAATCATGGTCACGGTTTTATAGGACCAAGAAGGCTTTCTTCTGATAAAATTTCTGCAACATGAAACAACAATTAATGCTGAGAGGTACTGTAAAAAACATTATTAAAGCTTACACACATCATTCAAAATTGCTAACAAGGGACTGCTATCTAGCGGCATGTTTCAGTTTAACAATAATGCTCAAACTCGCGTTATGGTAAAAACAAACACACGACTGGACAACTTTCATTTGGAACTACTGGATCATTCACCACATTGCCCTGATTTTGCACAACCAGATTTTCATATGTTTAAAAAATTTGAGGAATTTTGTAGTAGAAAGTGCTTGGGAAAAATTGATGAGTTAAAACAAACTATTACTAACTGAATTAACAGTTAACTGGAAGAGTTTTTTGATGATAGGATTCAAAAGCTTGTGTTAACTTGCTAATAGTAACTATGTTGAAAAGTAAAAATATGTTCATATTTTAGTTTGTGATAAAATTTACATTCTTAAATAGTTTTTCTTACACCACTACAAAACGGCTCTTGCTTAAAAATTGACGCAAAATATTTTGTGATTGATCGAGTCGAACTGGATCTTACTTATTTTACATGAAACAACAGTCGCATGTTGACACATTAAATGATACTCTCCCTGTGAGACCTGTAGGAAATTTCATTTTAAGAGTATGGCACCTCTGCTTGTTCAACTCACCTCACCCTCAGAGTAACATGCACTTTCTCTTTTCTGAGAATGCCAAAGCTAGTGGCATTTTTGTTTAATTAGTGGCCTGGACCTTGGCCATTATATTTTTCAAATAGTCTATGTCTGAGACTCTGGATGTTTTCTTATGTGATTGTGGCACTGGTTTCTTTTAACAATACACATTTACTCTGTAAATATAAATGCAATTATTAGAAAAAATGGGCGAGGACAGTTCCAAAGAAAGTGACAGTTGAGGGTGATTCAGACGCATATTCTGATGAAGAATTTCCTCAAGATGAAGTCTCAGCTTCCAAATATCTTACCGATGACAGGGAGGACCAAGATGCTACTGATAATCGCCTCTTAAACCTTGAATTAGCTAGGCTAAATAATTGTAATATTCATAGAATGTCTATTGTAAAATTCAAGGTGAAACATAAATATAAGGTGACAATATTCAAGGTGATAATTGCAATACTCATGGTAATGAACATTTTGTATATAGAATCTACCAGAATATGTTACTGGTCACCTAAGAAAAAAAATCCTCAGAGCAGCTTATTCCTGGTGTATTTTAGAACCTAACACAATCCATGACCTAGAACTAAAATACCATGTCAAAATATTATTAGAGGTGTATTACTAGGTGTTGGAGTCAGCGCTCGAAGTTTGAACGTGCTACTTTGATCTATTTATTAAATCGCTCAGCTGTGCCTGGACAGTAATGGTCACGTGATTTCTGACCCACTAATCGATATATTGACCAAGTATTGATTTTCTTGGTGGCATCTCTGACCCCCTCCCTTATCTAGTATTTCCGTGGCTACTCTAGTCTGTCGTCTTGGAGCCTTCGTGCTGTTACAAGCCTTAATGAAGAGCTTGTTCTCAAAGTTTCACCACGCGTGTAAAGTGCCGGTTTTGACCGTAAACCTCGTACAAGTTTCAAGAACTATTCGTGTTAAAGTGTGTTCGTGTAAACGCGGTTTTATATGCGTTATTTCCTATTATTGACTTTAAGTTACGGTCGCCGGTTGGTAAGACTCTTTGTTCCGTTACACGCCATAGTTTATGTAAATGACTTTATGCAATTTAAATGCAGCCAATTTATTTACCCATTTAAGTTTTAGTTTACACTTCGCCTGGATCTGCAGTCTACGAACTGGGTACCCAGGATTTCTACCACTACGAGAATCTACGTACGCTTCCATTTTACCCATTCTTTCTTCACGAGGGTAAGTGCTGCCTAAGCTTAATTACTTATTATTTATTTATGTGTTTAAACTCAGTGCGAATTATCCTATGTTATTAAATGTGTTTGTACGGAACTATTGCTTTTAAACTTTCGTAATTGCGTGCTTAGAGATTAAAGTAAGACGCATTTGGCCGCCACTTCATATTACAGAACTTTTCTATTTGATTATTTCGGAACTTTCTCGAACCTCGCTTTCTTCTAAATTTTAGCTAGCGCCAGTCGCTTCATTGGTCCCCACGTTCCGGATTTTAATTTATTACAGCTTTATATGGTTTATTGGATTTGCTTAGTAAAGGCAAATGTTACCAAGTGTTGCGCAACTCTAATTTCCGATTTTGATATTCCTTTGTGCGAGTCACACGCGCGGGAAGTAAGTCACAGGAAATAACGAAGGCGTGACGCCATAGGCATACGTAACTTGATTTGGTATTGCTTTGTGTTATGAGGAAATGTTTACTTGTCAATCAGCAGATAAGATACAGTCTCGTAAATATGAATAAGGAAGCATTTTGCGTTTCATCAAACTATACAGTCCACTCTACCGCTATTTAAAATTTGTGAAAATTAATTTGTGTTATGTTTTTATTTTAGAATTTTGTTAAATTATTTATGATAGCGATCAATACAGAATACTATCTCGCTAAATTGAAAAATATACTGAATTATTTAGAGCAAGTAAAAACCCTTCTTGATGATAAAGAGATGCCGGAAGGCATCGCTCGCGAAATAAGACGCATTCAGGCCAATTTCGTCGATACGTATGAAATATTAGAGCAAACGTTCGCCACTCAGGTGGCAAGTTTAGCTGAAAGTGCGTTTAGTATCAAAAGACAATTTCAGGACGCGTATTTGCCCATGTTAGCGACATATCCTAATCTTATCAAGACAGAGGTGACATCAACCTTGCCCGTCAAATCAGCTGTAGGTTCGCCTAACCTCCCTAGTCTTGCGTTGCCTAGTTTTTCAGGAAACAACAATGATTGGGCGGATTTCATAACCATGTACGATTCAATGGTCCATTGCAACGACAGTCTTAGTAATATACAGAAATTTCAATATCTAAAATCTGTACTTAAAGGCGACGCTTTAGCAATTGTCACAGGCTTGATAATATCTGACCAAAATTACAGCATTGCATATCGAGCTCTGCGCAATCGGTACGCCAACCCACGCCGTTTGGCTGACCACTATTTCAAAATTATTCAAGACTTTAAACAAATTAAGAATGCTTCGCAAACTGAACTAAACCGCTTCTTGACCGCGCATTCAAACGCTGTGTGTGCGTTGAAGGTCATCCAGCTAGATGATTTGGCTGATTTCCTTCTTTTTCAGATGTCCATTAATAACTTGGACCCCCAGACTAGATTAAGTTTTGAAACGAGGCTAGGCACAAATCGTATGCCTATGTACAAACTGTTGAATGATTTTATAACTGAACAGGCCAGGGCTCTAGAGTTGTTGAATCAACCGCCTGCCGCAGCTTCTACTAACGCGAGAGCTGCTCAACAACCCCGCATACTGGTGTCGTCAGTGAATGAGTCTGATTCGCAAGGGGCCCGTGATTTAAATTTTGACCGAATGGAACCTAACCTTAACACGGAACATAGTCCAATTGTCCAGCCTTCGGTTTCGCCCGACAATTCTATTACATCTAAGGCTACGAAATATGTATACGAACCTAGACGTGCTGGGTCAGACCCTATACGGGCCGCGCCCCGTAAATATACCTCCTGTTATGAACCCTCCTAGGATGTCAGTATTCCGTCACCGATTACCACCGCTTCACATGAATCAAGCCTATGTTTCTACGACACACGCAGGCATGTGTTATTATTGCGGAGAAGGACATCGCATCATTAATTGTCAATCTTTTCTCGAACTGACTTCTGTTGAACGCAAGGATGCCATCATGAAATTACAACGGTGCTTCAATTGTCTTGGATCTCATTTCCAAGCTAAATGTAAGTCCAGCCAACGCTGCAAGCAGTGCAACGAGGCACACCATACTTTGTTACATGACAACCCGCCGTCACAACAGTGACTACTCACACCGCGACACCCGTGGCCAACAACTAGACGTGCAACCGATACTCAAGCTCAACCTCATTCGCTGTCATGTAATATTCAGGAATCTCTCGCCCTGTTGGGGACCGCACAAATCGTCATCCAAGACCATTACGGTCAACCTCGTTCCTTTAGAGCTATTATTAACCCCGGCAGTCAGATATCTGCCATTACTAAGAAAGCAAGCGTCCTGTTGAGCCTACCTACTCGGAGATCAAATATGTCTTTGATGGGTGTCGCCGCCAAGACCACACGTAATCACGAGTACGTTACGTTGATTTTATTCTCGAGGCATGACCCTGGTGTCATGCTAACAACTGAAGCCGCCGTGCTTAACCACATTACTGACCCGCTGCCGGCTACTAGGTTAGCCTCTCAAATAAGTGCTCAATACCAGCATCTACCTTTAGCTGACCTTCATTTCGACTCGCCTGCCGGTGTTGACATTATACTGGGGGCAGATGTTTTCACCCAAATACTCACTAATGTGCCTTGCACTATTATTCATGGCCAGCCTTCTGCGCTTAACATTCGATTAGGTTGGGTCATTATGGGATCCATACCGTATAGCATGCCCCATCAACCGAGAGTGTTCATTACCTCGTTAAAGTCTATTGATGACAACATTCGACGGTTTAGGGAAGTCGAAGAAGTAACTGAGTCTAAATCTTTGAGCCATGACGAACAGCTTTGTGAAAGCCTGTTTACTGCAACTACTAAACGCGATGAAGTCAGGAGATATGTTGTTGCCCTCCCCTTCAGACCTGACGCTGTAACACTTAAGTCAAACCGCAACGTTGTCCTCGCCAGTTATCATGCTTTAGAACGACATTTAAGTCGTCAGCCGGAAGTCGCTCAACAATATCATCAATTCATGACAGAATATATGACTCTGGGTCATATGTACCCCGCACTTAATACTTCTAACTATTTGATCCCACATCATTGTGTTTTTAAGACCACCAGTTCTACTACTAAGTTACGAGTAGTATTCAACGCATCCTCGCCTGATTGTAGTGCGATTTCTTTAAATCAGCAATTGCTTTCCGGTCCTAAACATCAGAAGGACCTGTCTAACGTCATCATTTCGTTTCGCCTGTATGTTCACGCCGTTTGTGCTGATCTTAAAATGATGTACCGACAAATTGCCGTGCGCCCAGCTGATCGCTGTCACCAGCACATACTATACCGACCGATGCCTCAATCTCCGCTGGTGGAATACGAGTTAGCTACTGTCACGTACGGACTAACCCCGTCTGCGTACTTAGCGTTGCGGACGCTTGAACAACTCGTAAAGGACGAAGGTAGCCGATACCCTGCCGCGTCGCAAGCAATACTTCAGCAGACTTATGTTGATGATGTTGTCACTGGCGCCAATACGCCCGAAGATGCCAAGGAATTGATACAGCAGCTCATTAACATTTTCGCACTCGCCGGCCTGGAACTCAGGAAATGGTCATCATGTGATCCTGCACTATTGTCAACGCTACCTTCCGCTCATCTGGAGAACCCGCTACTGTTCCAGGACGATTCTACCGCCATCAAAATACTGGGACTGCAATGGAATCCTACCTCGGACTCGTTTTCTTACCAGAGTCAGAAATTCGTTTCGGTGCCGAAGAAACGCACCATACTATCTTATGTCGCTCGGACTTTCGACCCGCTTGGCTTCTTAACGCCTATTACTTTCTGGATCAAATTCTTTCTTAAACGTTTGTGGCTCGAAAAGTTATCTTGGGATCAAACTATGCCAGCCCCGCTTCTAAATCAATGGGACAGCTTCATTGTCCAATTCGCCAGTTTGTCTTCTATCCAAATACCTCGACACGTCGGCACACGAGCTGCCAAGCATCACCTGTTAGGGTTTTGCGATGGTTCCGAAGCTGGGTACGCAGCAGCTATATATTTGAGAACCGAATGGAATGGAGTCGTTACCGTTAGCATTCTGAAGGCTAAGAGCAGGGTAGCTCCAGTTAAACCGATCACCATGCCTCGCATGGAGCTTTGTGGCGTAGTCTTGCTGGCCAAACTCTATAAGTCCGTTCAGCCTGTTTTGGATTTTGTGTCTGACGCCGAGACTTTTTTCTTCACCGATTCTGAAATTGTGTTGTATTGGATCAACACCCCGCCTTATTTATTGAAGACTTTTGCTGCCAACCGTGTTACTGAAATCGTTTCAAATACCTCCATGGAACGTTGGTTCCATGTCTCGACTGCTGATAACCCCGCGGACGTTGCTTCCCGTGGGTGTCTGCCTAATCAGCTTGCTGAACATCCGCTGTGGTGGCACGGCCCACCATGGGCGCTACAATGTCCTACTGCGTGGCATTTGCCTAAGCCGACCTGCCTTAACCCGGACCAGACCGAATATAAATCTGAACCTAGACTTCTATGTACGGCCATTCAAGAGCCTAATCAACTATTGACAACTATAGAACGACATTCGAACTTAACTACTCTTCACCATGTTTTCGCTTACGTCCTGCGGTTCGTGAACAATTGCCGTCTTAAAGGCCAGACTACTAACCACGGTCATAACACCCGCTACAAGGCCAAAGTCGCCTTGAGTAAAACTTCATTTACTACGCCTTCGGTGCAGGAGTTGAGTAACGCCAGAGATCTCTGCGTCAAGCTCATACAAGAGCTGGCCTTCAGCGCAACATTGCAACGGCTCCGTCGTGGCGCTCAAATCATCGATCCACTCCGCAGCCTAACGCCATTTGTCGACGCCCAGGGCTTACTCAGGGTGGGCGGAAGACTTAATCATTCTGACATGTCGTATGAATCTAAGCACCCCATTCTGCTTCCTAAACATCATCAGTACGTCAACTTGATCTGCGATCATTACCACAAGTTAGCCTTACATGCCGGACCGCACACCACTCAAGCGCTGATTAACGGCGAATTTTGGATTATTGTGTTACGCTCCTTACTTCGACAACGCATTCATGCGTGCATGCGGTGTTTCCGTTTGCAATCTAAGCCTCGTCCACCTATGATGGCTGCTTTACCATCATCTAGAGTCACTCCATCGCCGCCTTTCTGCAGGGTGGGAATTGATTTCGCTGGACCCTTTGACACAAAGGCAAATCATTTGCGTACCTCGAAGCTTTTAAAATCTTATCTTTGTCTATTTGTCTGCATGACTACTAAGGCTGTGCACTTGGAGATGGTATCCGACCTATCCAATGATGCTTTTCTCGCAGCTTTACACCGTTTCACGTCAAGATGAGGGCTACCCTCTGATATTTATTCTGGCAACAGCACGAATTTTATTGGAGCCGCGAAACGCCTGAGCGAGGTCTATCAACTGCTTGACCACTCGAAATCGCTTATCAACTCGCCGACCAACGCATTGAATGGCACTTCAACCCTCCAGCCGCACCACATTTGGGAGGCTGCCGTCAAATCCGCTAAAGGACTTCTGCACCGCATGATTGGTAATACGGTATTAAACCCTGAGGAATTGTCTACGTTGTTTACCCGGATAGAGGCTATTCTTAACAGTCGCCCTATTTTCTTATTGGACGTCCGCTCCTTGCACTGCTGGAGAGATGTTACCCTGAACCGCCTCTTAAATCTCGTTGGTCCATGATTCAGCAAATGACCAACCGTTTCTGGAAGACTTGGTCTACTCAGTACCTGCATTCGCAGATTCAACGCCGCAAGTGGCACAAGAACTCCTCACCGCTTCAGGAGGATCAACTCGTCTTTATCACTGGAGAACATCCGAGCCCCCTTCATTGGCCAATGGGTCGGATCACACGTCTACATCCTGGACACGACCTAGTATCCCGTGTAGCTACTGTCAAAACCTCGCACGGCCAGCTGAAGCGACCTGTCGACAAGCTTGTTGGCTTTCCGCTGCAGCATTAAGTTTTCACCTTTGGTTTTCTTCGGCACTCTTGCCCCTTTTGTTTCTCTTGTTTTTTTTCGTTTTCCCTGGCCATGTTCTTCGGCACCCTCGGTTTCCGGTGCTTTAATGGTTCTTCGCCCACTACCCACCTGGCGGATTAAAAACATTCGTTTTGGTGGGCGGCATGTTCGAGTCAGCGCTCGAAGTTTGAACGTGCTACTTTGATCTATTTATTAAATCGCTCAGCTGTGCCTGGACAGTAATGGTCACGTGATTTCTGACCCACTAATCGATATATTGACCAAGTATTGATTTTCTTGGTGGCATCTCTGACCCCCTTCCCTTATCTAGTATTTCCGTGGCTACTCTAGTCTGTCGTCTTGGAGCCTTCGTGCTGTTACAAGCCTTAATGAAGAGCTTGTTCGCAAAGTTTCACCACGCGTGTAAAGTGCCAGTTTTGACTGTAAACCTCGTACAAATTTCAAGAACTATTCGTGTTAAAGTGTGTTCATGTAAACGCGGTTTTATATGCGTTATTTCCTATTATTGACTTTAAGTTACGGTCGCCGGTTCGTAAGACTCTTTGTTCCGTTACGCGCCATAGTTTATGTAAATGACTTTATGCAATTTAAATGCAGCCAATTTATTTACCCATTTAAGTTTTAGTTTACACTTCGCCTGGATCTGCAGCCTACGAACTGGGTACCCAGGATTTCTACCACTACGAGAATCTACGTACTTTTCCATTTTACCCATTCTTTCTTCACGAGGGTAAGTGCTGCCTAAGCTTAATTACTTATTATTTATTTATGTGTTTAAACTCAGTGCGAATTATCCTATGTTATTAAATGTGTTTGTACGGAACTATTGCTTTTAAACTTTCGTAATTGCATGCTTAGAGATTAAAGTAAGACGCATTTGGCCGCTGCTTCATATTACAGAACTTTTCTATTTGATTATTTCGGAACTTTCTCGAACCTCGCTTTCTTCTAAATTTTAGCTAGCGCCAGTCGCTTCACTAGGATTGACACTTGAAACAAGAATACTTGGTGATAAACTGAATAAATTGTCTTTTGGGGGTTCAATATTTTATGAAGTTAAATTGTCAGTAATACAAACATAAAATTAGCTATAGTTTAAGTAGGGCTTTCTGCCAAAATAAGAACACAGACTAAATAGAAGTAAATTAGTCAAATTTTGTTGTCATCTGTTTCGAAATGTAAAAATTAAATCATTACTTCAATGTTTGCCAAGAACCTTATTTAACGTTACAAGTCTGTAAAATAATAACAGATTCTAATCTCTGCAGATGCTGAGCCAATACAAATGTAATTGGTGTGAATTTCAGATTTGCTTGGAGTACAGTTACAAAGTATGGAATGAATGTTCTTGACTGCGTTTAAGGAGCAAGTATCAAGATTGACATTTTGTTTTATAATATTTTATAAACATTTTAAGCATTCCATTAGAAAAAGTATTTTTTTTTAATTAAAAAACTTCATAATAATTATTCAACTTATTTTTCCAGTTTTCCCATGTTTTAAAATCTAATGTTTACTAATTTATACAATTATAAATAAACATGTCTAAGATTTTTTAGAACAATTTTTTAAAAGAAAAAAAAACATTTATTTCAATTCGTGATGCCAAAATAATGTTAGTCATTTTTTAGGTATTAAGTGGTAAAATAAAACAAAATGTAAAATAATGTAAATGTTTCGCAAAACCTGTTTCACTTAAGTGTTAAACATTTATAATTTTTAAAAGTTACGTGAATGACTTAATAATAGTTTTTTGTGTGTCTTAACAGACACCTACTGGGTGCTAGTGACAAAACTGGAAACACAAAACTTGCCATCTAAGAGTCTCAGATTCCCCAAACTCAAAACAAATTATAAAATTTTTAAAAATGGCATGTAAATTCTGCTACAAAGTTGAAACAAAGCTATAAGATTCACATCCTGACCAAATTTCTGAGCCTATCATAAACACTAGACTCTGGTGTGTAGTGAGTGGGGCAATGTGAAATCGTCATGCAAGTAGTCGCTGCTCAAGTTAATGTTGGCTCAAGAGTTGTGCAAGTTCTTTTGTAAACTTAAATTGTGTTCGGTCAGGTGCAACATGGTAACATAGACATAAAATATTTTTATTTAATGTCTGTTAATAACTATTAATTTTTTTATATAGGCTAGTGACAGATCACAGACAATTTTGCTTTTTTAAACACTAAACGTTTCGAATTTCTTACCGAAATTCCTTTCAAGAGCTCGGTTTTAATTAAACAACTATACAACATAACTTACGATTTATAAAATACATAACATTATATAAAACAAAATAAAAATAAACAAATTACAAAACTTTTAATAAATATCCATTTACAATTCAAAATTGTTTCTATCACAATTGAAATTCTAAACGTTGAATGTTTAAAAAAGCAAAATTGTCTATGATCTGTCAGTAGCCTATGTAAAAAAATAGATATAAAACGTATGCATTTGATATTGCAATACAAATCAGTCTATAAAAAATAGCCAAAGTTCAGCGCTTTGTTATTCTTCCCAAAGAATAAACTGCACATTTCATACCTTGTACTGTTTAACCCATATCTAGGTGTCCTCAAGTTTTGATAAATTGATTAGATACTTCTCTCTTATCTTACATCTCTTATCCTACATGTGTAAGAACAACTTTCTCTAACTCTTCTGTTCCATCAACCAGTAGATAAGGTAGGAAAACCAGTTATCTGCTATTATATTAAGATTTGTTTTATGGATGGGTTTGGACAAACAAATGAGAGATTGTATATTTATATTATGAAACTCTACAGGTAGTCACACAATAAGTTCCACTTCAGTATAAATATAGGCATTATATAAAAAGAAAGTCTTGCCATCAGTAAGACAGTTTACTTTGTATTATTCAGCTTATTAGATATATACATCCTAAAACAGCAACTACCTGTAAATAGAGGGGCAGGACATTTTTTTGAGAGTATTCTAAAACTCATTGAAAATATTGTTAATCTTTTGTTTACAAAGGTACTTCTGATGTTTAATGTTTATAGTGTAAAAGGATATACAAAACATGTAGTTTTAAATTTACTAAACAATTTATAATGCAAAGTACATGAGCAGTTGATGATGTAAGTAGTGCTTTTGGTACATATATACATATAAAGTTTATAGGTAAACATAGAGAAATTTCTTTTTTTATATTTGTAAAATCAAAAATCCTGATGACTCAAGATTTTTCTTAAAGGTACTAAATGTAAATTTTGAAAGAGCTTTCAATGGTGATTCTGTATTAGTATGTATCTGTATGTGAAGATTTGTTATTACAACATACAAGGACATTTAGTAAAAGAGAGACTGATGAAGAAGAGTACCCCCTTTCTTGTTCAAGTGGCTGAAGATGTTTCTGAATCACTCGAAGAGCAAAAAAGGGCAATAAATTAAAGTAATTCTATATCACAAATACCTTTGAAGTAAGTTCTAAAAAACTTTATAGATATAAATTGGCTTGAGAAAATAAACAGGTTGTAGGTACAGCATTACTGTTGCAATTGTATTACAACCTAGCAGTGGTTAAGAAAAAGAAATAAATTAACTTAAACCTTTCAAATAGATATAGGCTCTATGATTCCCATAATTAGCCTTTGGGAAAATGTTAGAAACAATTATTCTCGCTCAATCAATTACTTATCTAATTACAAAACAAACAGTAGTATCTCAAAACCTAATTTATGAAATGAATAGCTTTCTGGATACATCACTCTCATCCATCCCGGCCACATAGCTTGCCAAGCCCAATCCTAAAATTCTTATTACTTTGCCTATATTGGATTCCCCAAATAGCTAATAAAGCTCACAATTTCTTCTCCTCCTCCACTGCCCACCAACATTCACAGGTCCAATAATCCTCTTGAGGATCTTCCTCTCGAAGATAGTCAGGTTGTTTTCCTCATTCCTTGTTAATCCCCAGGCTTCAGAGGCATAAGTTAGTATGAGACGGATCAATGTCTTAAACAGCATCATTTTTGTTTTCCTACTTAAATACTGGTTGCTTAGGTGTTTGCATAATCCAAAGTACACTTTATGTGCATTGGCTATCCTTTTGTTCGCCTTAATGGAGACCTTATTATTGGAGCTGACAATGGATCCCAGAGTGAATTGATTCACTACTTCAAATTTGAAGGGTCCCAGCTCAACAAATCCCCCTTGCTTGTTGGGTTACTTAAGGGTTGCCACACCGTAGATATTTTATTTTGTTTTGACTTCACTGATCTCAAGTCCCATCTCGTTGGCCTCTCGCATCAGATTTGTAAATGCCTCTTCTAGGGCCCTGAAAGATCTAGTATACGTCATCAGCATATGCTAGTATTTGGACCAAGTTATTGATAATTGTGCCTTGCGCTTCGATCCATAAATCCTGTATGACCGTTCCAGTATGAGGTTGAAAAGTAAACATGACAAGGAGTTCCTTGTCTGAGCTCTTTATTGGATGGAAATTCGGGGAAGAAGTTACTCTGGATCTTGACCATGTATTAAAGTTTTATTAGAAAAGTTCCCAAATTTCAGAAATTTAAAAAAAAATACAACCGAAAACTAATAATGAAGGCAGTTTAGTGGTCTAATGGGAGGAACACTTGACTAATATAACCTGGGTTAGATCCTTAGTAGTAGCAAAGGATTTCCAGATGAATTTTCAGCCCTCCTCCAATTGACTTAGCCAGTTAGAATTAGTACTTAGGATTGGTGTTTACTTTAACCACAGTATCTTCATTGAGCTTCTCCTCCATAATGAACAGAAAAATTAAAGGCTAGTTTACTTTGTTACATCGCAAATTTAATAAAACTAGTGATTTTTTTCAACATCTGCTACTAGTGTTGCCATACGGAAAATACATTTTGCTCAAATACAAACTAGTTTTGAACTAAAAGACTCCTTTATCCTTCATTATTTCTGCATGGGTGAGATTAACTAATCTATGAGAAAACATCTGTACAAATATCACCAGCTTTGACAATTACTTGTATTTTCAAATTGTATTTAGTTTCAAGTATGCACACCATTTTGATTTAATTTCTCATATTTCTTCCTTGGTTTAAGCAAATCTCACACAACTTATTTGAAAATGAGTTATTTGGAAAAACTGGAAGATTTGGTTACTTCTCCCCTATTAAATTCTAAAATTAAGGGTCTTAAATAACAGCTTTAGCAATAGTAATGAAGGTAAACTACATATGTTACTGTAAACATATTTTTCTGTGATTTGTATAACAAATAGAAAAACTATAATTAAAAATTACTTAACTAAGTAAGTACACAGGGCTTACTTGCTGATGCGTTTCGAAACAATCATTCCTTATACGAAACAAAGCCTCTATTGGGGGCATACACATTAGGCTTTACATCAAGCAACTTTAAATAGAAAAAAGTCCAGTCCTTTGCATCTGATATCAATAACCTTGACTTATGAGAAGAAATAAAGTAGAATGCAGTGTGAAATCATTGATTTTTGTAAAAAAAATTCTTTACAAAAATACTTAAGGTGGAGGAAAACCTTGGGGTTTACTTTTCAATTGAACTGATTGTTATTTTTCTCTAAGTATTGACATTTTATCTCCAGCAAAGATAGTTTTAAGTGTTGTGTGCAACCATTGGTTCTGGAGAGAAAAAATTAGATTGATTTAGAATTTCCCAGGACTCCACACAGATAAATTTGAACAGAGATCTGTCACTTACTTGAAGAAATGAATCTTAATAATATTTTAATATGAAATTCTACTTTTAAAAATATTTTAAACAATAATTTTTTACATACCATCCTGTAACCAAACAGTTCCTACATCTAAACGAGCACTTCCTAGTCTGCTTCTAAACTTAACTTTACCTCCAGGTTTATACACCTATAAAAAGTTTAATTATTTTAAAAACATAAATTAATAAATAATAAATTTAGGCAATTTTCCTAATTATAGGTAATAATGGGGTTTAGCCTCGCTGTACAATATAGTCTCGCTCCCCTACACTGCAATGTAAAATTACATTTTTCGATTTGCGATTTTAAAATTACATTTGCGATTGGGAAATTATATTTTGATTGTAAAATTACAATATTTATAATAAAATTAGAATTCTGATTGAATGGTGCTAAAAACACACACACACACAATTAGTAATTTGTAATTTTGCTATTATATGCGAACAAGAAATTCATGACGTAAAAAATATTTATAAAATTCTATAATAATACAATATAACTCATGAGTAACGAGCTGAATTTATGGAAAATTCCAGGAGATGCCGTAGGTATTACCCGCCCCGGGCCCCAGGATCATCGCCGATATTATATTAGTGTTCAGCGTTCCAAAAACCCTCGAGTAATGAGTTTCGATCAATTTTGTATTGTACTTACAGAAAGTTCCAGGAAATGGAATCCGCCCTGGGCCCCAGGTACTCCGGGGGTCATTACGGATATAATATTTGTGTTCAGCGACCCCAAAAACTCATGAGTACTAAAATTCGGCCCATTTCTGTGATTATTCACCGAGTTATACATTTTTTTTAATCGAGCCAGTGAATGCACTTTTAAAAAATGCATTTTTCTTATGTACCGATGCAATTTTGATTTCTTATAAAGTGGCTATGTTCACAAACTTTCGTGGTGGCTTCCTGAATCGAATGCAAAAACTGCATTTCGATCCGACTTACTGCACCAATTATCGTAGGTTTAGTGCTTTATTCGCCTACAGTCACTTATGTGTGCAAATCGTTCCGCCTAGAGTAGAAAACAAACAAAAGAATACAAGGAGAGTTGGTTAAAATAACTAGGGAGATTTTTTGACCAATGAGGAGAGAGTTTTATGTCACAATCTATCTAAACAGATTAAACATATTGTAATAAGATTTGTGTCGATAGGAAACAGTACTATACCATAGTGATCTAATATTATAAAGACTTGGTTTAACATTCAAATCAAACTGGATACAAATTACAGTCACTGTAAATGCGTTTAAACAAATTATCAGAACATTAGACAGCATTTTATATGATTTATTATCGTAAAAATGATCTATTTTGTAATGGATTTATTTGTGCATTATGTTTACCGTGTACAATCTAAAAATGTTAATTTTGTTATATCATTTTGGGGTAAATAATTTGGTTGACGTCACCATTGCTTTATGTCCAGTTATAATATCAATGGGATCCAAAACTTAAATCAAATTGTGCTATAGCACTTGCTTCTTCTAACTGGCATCCAGCTGCTTAGTACAGACGATGGTACAACATCCTGAGTACATTGCCTCGGGGGTCAGTCTAATTTGTAATTTATTGTATTCTAGATTGTAATTTTGTAATAAGACCCTCTGATGATAATGGCATGATCATTGAATTGTACATATGGGTTTAATCTTAAGTAACATGTAATATTAGTTTTTTTTATTATTTTTGTGGTATTAGAGGTTTTTTTCAATTTTTGTTAATGTAATATATTGTACCTCTGTCCTCTTGATATTTTATATGAATTAAAGTATTTAAAATATATATTTACTTACTGTGAATATTATGTTCTCATTCAGCAGCTGGTCTAAAGTGGTAAAATAATCAAAGACAAAGTACTGAAACAAAAAAAGACAGTGTGACAAATATTATTACATATCTATGTGAAGATCATAAATGCATGAACAAAAAAGAAAAAGATTTAATAAAATTCACTAATATTAAATATTGTTTTTATTCGACTCAGTCTACACCTGAGCTACTAGTTTTTCACTTAAAACAGTTGAACATATATTAGTATAATAGCTTGCCTATAATAGCACTTACTTTTTTGAAATTTGAGAACGGCGTTATGGAAGATGTGTCCAATTGTCAACTCAGACCGTAAATCAAACTGTCTGAGTTAACAATGGGACTCAACGCAAGACTGTCCTCAATAATCAAAATAGTAAGTGTTACTATAGGCAAGTGTAAAATACTAATATAGGTGTTTTTATTGTCATTGGATAATATCTAACATTTAATAAAAATTTTTATTTATATTTTACTAAAATGAATATTCTGAGGAACAATAGAGTGATTTATATGGCACAAGCCATATAAGAAATGGTTAATTTTGCTAAAGTGAAGTAAACAAAATGTAAAGGAAGCTATTTCCCTCCATTACCTTAGGTATAGTACTTGCTCACAAAATTACATTTTGTTATAAACATTTGCAAACATATTTGTCTATTTTGTGTGGTCACTGGGAATTTTTCTTTCTTTGGCATAACTATATTGCAATTTGCAAGAATATAATGGGTAGGTTTATTTATAAAAAATTTAAAAAATAAATAATATGTAAAACAAACTATAAAGTTGCTGCATTAAAGGATATAGGTTTATTATTACTTTTTTCTAAAGAAATGTAACCAACAATTTTGTTGATAGATTGGATAATTATAAGTTATACTACTGATAATTTTTAAAAAAACATAAATTAATTATCAGTTATACCTACAACAATTTTCTAAAATCAATTAAATATTTTTTTTTAAATAAACCTATTTAAAAAGTCAAAAACCAAAAATTATGCTTCAATTGAAAAAATATGAGCCTGACCTAAACATAATAACATTCATAAATTTATACGAACTCATAATTTCACTGAAACACTTGAACACTTAATTATAAAAATTGATTGGTGCAATCATGTTGAATTCAATGAGTAAATAATTGTATGAGTAACTAAGTGAAAACTATTAACTTAATTAATGACGCATTTCCATACAGTCATCAATGCGAAGTAGCAGGTAACCTTAGTCAATGGAACAACTGTTTCGAAACGTGTCACTAAGCAAATTAATAGTTTTCACCTAGTTAATCAAGTAATAGCTTATGACTTATTTATATGTTACACTTGTCTATAATAGCATTTTTCCTTTGTTTAATGAGGGTGGCTGTCCCAGAGGATTTATCTCTTGTCAATTAAGATTATAACTGACCTCTTGCTTATTTTACAACATGGGAAAGGGGTTATGATAGGTGTAAGTGTTTTAGAGATATTTTGCAGTTATGAAATCAAAATGTATATAACTTTGTTCATGATGTTTGCATTTTACTTGTTTCTTGAGGTTCTTGTGTATAGAGCAGGCTATTTTTTGTAATTATATTTATGAAATGTGTTTTCATTTGTGAAATAGCTACTGTTTTTGATGGTCTACATGATATTACTACTTCTTGTTACGAGCTTCAGAAATCCTTGGTATACTGCTAGTGCCCACAAAATCTTCTCCATCAGGACTCTCTGCAGTCTGATGCCCTGCCCCACAACTGTGATCAGTACCTCTCTTGAGGAAACCCCCAAAAAAAAAACAACCAAGCACTATGTACTCCAGCATTTCCATCAATTTCACAACATTCACACAGTGAAGTTTCATTAGGATTGAATTTTACCAGATTTCTGTCTGTGGCTATATGGTCTATTCTTGCCTTAGCCGCAAAAGTTTCTGTTTTTCTAGTAACCTTTTCATACAGTGAAAGTTTTGCAGGTACTGGTCGGATTTCGAAAAGATTCCTGGCTGTTGTACCTCTTCTCCAGCACTTTACCCACCCGATACAGTGCACTTGCTCAGCTCTTCTCTTTACTTAGATAAAGAACTACATCAGGACAGAAATCAGAGCAATTTTTGATGCTTCTTCACCTATTTCATGAGCTTTCTAGTTCTCTTCTACTCCACAGTGGCAGAAATCCACTGGAAGACAACCAGCATCCCCGCTCTTCAAATGTCGCAGTAATTGTCTTATTTCTGCTATGTGTAAGAAGTATTTGTTTAGCAGCCTCCTATAAGAAAACTTCACAATGCTCTCAATTGCAGACTTTGAGCTTGTTACTACATAGATTTTAGTTGTCTCCAGGTCCCTACAGCTAATGAGTGCTATGTTTATCAATAATAGTTCAGTATTCATACTGAGTCTAGAGCTTTCAGGCACATATTTACTCTCTCCCGTTTCCCCATTGAAATATCTTGCTCCTGACACATTAGGTTGTAGGTCTATAGATTAATCACATTAAGGACTATGAACCTATAGAACCATTAATTTGTAGGTCTATAGATCTTCGCATAGTCATGGTACTGCACACAGAGCATGTAAAGTGTTTCCCTGCAAAGAAGCTCCAGGGAAACTTTGTCAACTATGAACGGAGCTTCATCAAGCCCATTTTCTCAATGAAGTTCACAAAAAGAAACTGTGACCTCTTTAGAACACTTAGCAGATAGGTGCTGAGAAAGTGGTTATATTCTATTTCTAAGTGACTGAGTCACGCCATCCACAGCCAGTTACGAGAGCGGATAGGTATTCAACAGTGCACAAATGTTAATTTGTGTGTTTCAAGTAAGTTTCTTAATGAAAATGTCTACAGGTTCCAATGTTCAGGTCAATTTCCACTGCTGCAATTGGAGAGATCTTAGAACAGCTCAAGATCCAATCAAAGCTGCTGTCTGAATTAATGGTAGTTTATTGATATGAGTAGAATCAGCAGCTTACCAAATCTCAGCACATTACATCATCTTCGATTTAACAAATGAGATATAAAATATTTAAAGGGTTTCTGTGTTATTTTCTCATTCATGGCTAGCCATATCTTTTATTGCACTTTTCTGTATTGGTCACCAAATTGTTCAACATGTGACCTCCGACCAAGCTCTTTATCAAAATGGACTCCAAGAACTTAAGCCATTACTTGTGATTTAAAATAACTCTATTTGCTGCATGATGAGGTGAGTGATGGGCGTAAATCTTATACCTTGTAAAAATTTACGTTCCGTTTCTGCTTTTCATGACCTCCAATGACCATTCATCAAACAATTTTGATATTTTTTACAATACCATTTTCATTTGTGGGTTTGCATCTTCTTGGTACATGCAAGATGTGAAGTGTGTGATGTTATGAATTCGATATTGTTAAGGAGAGCATTAGAGAAGTCATGCAGTGCTATATTGAACAATGAGGGGTTTATGGTAGCTTCTTGAATTATGCCATTTTCAACCATTGTTGGAGCTGATATAGTTCCATTGACCTTACCCTAAATATGGCTGTTTTTCAGAAAGTTTATGACATCCTGCCTCTTATTCCATACTTCATGCATTGAAGGCGTAAGGTTCCATATGGAATTTTATTGAAAGTAGTCTCAAGATCCACCTCTACAGTTAATTTCCCTGGAAGAAAACCCTCATAGAATTTAGCAGTTAGATATAATAATGCATTACTTGTGCTTCGTCGTCTTTTTAAACCAAACAGGATGTTATTTAGTAGGCTATAATTTTCAAAGCACCACATTAAATGGTTGCTGACCAGTCGTTGCAAGAGTTTTCCTAGGGGTGAAGAGAGACCTACAAGGCAGCAGCTCTCCTTACATGGATGATGCCTTATTATGTTTTAATATTGGTAAAGTGAATGCAATTTGCCTGTTTCTAGAATGTTGCTGGTCTTCCAGATATTTTTGAAGGGATTTAAAATTTGTTTAATGAGTTGTAATGAATAATACTTTAGCATTTCATTATATATTATCCATTCCAGGAGCTACATTTCTTAATTGATCAATTCCTATCTTCAGCTCAGCTCTTGTGAAAGGTTCATCCATGGGTTCTTGACAAAAAAAACAGCGATTCCAGGTTGGCTGAAAACTCTATTTCCAAAGGTCAAAGGATATTATACCTTTCTCTATTACTATATAATTGGCTAAACACTTCCTGCCTTTGCATATACAATAATCTTTGCCTTATTCTCCTGAAGCATAACATCAGTCTGAGTTCTAATCTAATCTAGTTTCTTCCCAGTATTCCCTCTATGCCATGAAATTTATTCACACTATAGATATTGGAACCTATTGTGCCATCAAAACTTCTCCAGGAGTTTCTCTTAGCACTTTCTCACCTTAGCATTAAATTTGTTATAATTATCACTATACTAACTGGTGTGTTTTGTTTTCCCAGCAATGTGCTGTTCATGTATGACATATTTGATCTCGTCATTCCGCCAATCGTTTTAGTGGTAGTGGATTTTTTAAAGGAATAGTCTTTATGGGCGCTTTATGAATTGAGTATTCTATACTCTGTAGAGAAAAATCCTTTTTATTCATAATTGTACTCTTGAATTTCGTAGTCCATTACGTTTGGTGAAACTTAATTAATCACTTTTACATTAGTTTATGACTATCCGAACTTTAAATGTTGTAAATTTGTAAAAACTTACTGAGACAGAAAGTTTTAAATCCCTCCGTGGCCATCTTCATTTTTGTCTTCTACTTGGTGTTGTTAGATTAACATGCTGAGTTGGTGTTCTGTTTGTAATCCTCCGCTCTTTGTTTGCAGCTGCAACCTGATTGCCCAATGTAGAATTTGTTGCACTTGTTACAGTTTAATTTGTAAATGCCTGGTGTTTGTAGTTTATCTCTGTTGTTGGTATTTTGTATTGTAAATTGTTATTAGTTTTATATGCTGTTTTGTATCCTGTTTTTTGAAATTTATGGGCTATTTTATTTGAATGTTCTGTTTATGTATGGCATTATGATGTATTTGTTTTCAGTCTCTGTAGTGTTAATTTTAGTGTTTTTTTTATATATTGCGCCATAGTTGGTCTATTATTGTGGTGTATCCATTTGTGTAAGCTAAATATTTAATGGTGTCTTGTTCTTTGTTTATGTTTTCTGTGGTTATTGGAACTACTTAAAGTCTATGGAGCATGGATCTGAAGGCAGCGTGTTTGTGCTGGATAGGGGGTTTGAGGTGTTGTAGATAAGTGTCTGTTGTAGTTTTCCTGTAAATGTTAAAGTTATGTTTTTGTATGCGGCTTTTTGTCATTTCACAATTTATAATACAAAATACAACATGACACCAACAACAAAGATAAACTATAAGCACCAGGCATATACAAATTAAACTATAACAAGTGTAACAAATTCTATATTGGGCAAACAGGTCGCATCTTCAAACAAAGAGTCGAGGAACACAAACAGAACTCCAACTCAGCATTTTACAATCACATAAAAGAAACAGGACAAAAACACAGCCATAACCTAGAAATCTTGCACATCAACAAAAAAGGACCGCACACTAGAATAATATGAAATTTACAAAAACATAAAGTAAAAACATATTAAACAAACAAACCCAATACAAATCACGCATACTCTTTGATAATATTGAAAAGCTGCCTTTAAAACAGTCACCGCTTAACCTAACAACTCAAGAGCAGAAGACACTGATAAAGATCGCCACATTGCGAAAATTTTCTGACTGAAAGTTTTTACAAATTTACAAAATTTAAAGTTCGGACAGTAATAAACTAATGTAAAAATGATTAATTTCATAATTGTAGCTTCTCTGAGAAATGTTTTCCAGTTTGTGTTTCCAATGTTATATTTGCCATGAGAAACTGAAGAATTCTGAACCATCTTTTGAATAAATTCGATCTTGAAGAGGACAGGAAAGTGGTTATTGCCCAGTTCTTCACTCTTCTTTCTAGTTCTGGAGATACTGGAGTTAGTTAGCATGCTCAGAATGTGTTGCCAGGGATTTGCTACGATTTAACAGCATGCCACTGTAATTATCCATGAAAACATCACTCCCATTTCCATTTTCAAGCCTATCATTCCAATCAGGTGCTTGCTGTAAAGTCACTGACCAACATCTGGTACCAACTTATTTAGCTCACTATCTCTTATTCCCTGAAAGGGAATATACACATACAGTGATGTAAGGCTGCAGTCTTTGCTAAATCTACTCTTTATTTTCATATACTCCAGCCTACAGTCTTCCATACCAAGGAATTTGTGAACAAGTGTCACTACTAGTCCATCTCCACTAGCCTCATTTTCTCTAGAAACGTTCCTCATATTGTAGTTCTTCAACTTAAGGTTAATGATCTTGTTATTGGAAGGGATGATTCTTGAATGCAAACAATCAGCATTTGTGTCTTTTAATTCTGTCTTGAGATCATCAGATTATGTGTTGAGAGATCTGATAATCCATTGCAAAATTAGGACACTGTTGATTTTATCACTTAACTTTACAAATCGATAGAATTGCAAATGATGATTTTTCCTGATTTTCAAATGACAATTTCTCCTGGTATGCAAATGATAATTTTCCTTTCTCTCTTTATTTTTTTTTTTTTGCATGACTGTGCAAAAGATATGTGTATATCTTTCTTGTTGGTTCTACCTTTATTTGCTTCAAAATTTTTCTATCAAAAATCCTAGTTGGGCCCCAAATATTCATTCTTCTTTGTACTCCAGTACCTCTAATCTAATTTTCAAGCATCGGTCAATTTTAAAATGGCACAGAATATGTTATATCCTATATTTCCACAATACAATATGTTCCTCATAGGTTGATTTTCAGTCTGTCAGGATGCTCTAATTTCAAATTTGAAACATGTTTAATGCCGTTATCAGGGATAATTTGAGTACATTTTATTTCATTGTGCGGTTTAATTTGGGACTTCTGACAGAAGCAACTGCAGTTATTCAGTTCACTTTTATTCGCAGCTATACAGAGGGACAATCTAGGACCAACCCCCTCACACTCATTATCTGTATCATAACTTTATATATTTTGAAACAATATAAAATATGGGCACACACCAATGGATATAACATATCAATGATTGAGAACCATATTGCCTAAAAAATAAACTTCATAGTTCAATACATTAAACCATCTATAAACATACATTACCATATAGATCATAAAAAACTCATAAACCAATCAAAGAATTTCGTAGATATAACTACAAAAAAGCCTACTCCAAAAACAAGTACCTCAACAAAAAATTAAAACCCAATAATACAACAAAAACGTGTATATCTTCGCTGGTATATACAAACTATCCTGCAATTTGTTGCCTAGCTTCCACGTAGACCAAACAGGAAGGTCATTTTATACACGTTACCAAGAACACATAAAAGCACTCTCAAACAAAAACACTCAATTAAACTTTACTAAACATCTCATACAAACCACAACTACATAAACATCACACAGACTCCACACAACCGAGCAGTATAAAATATACAAACATTTCAATCTACCCCAAATACACACACATAATTAACAACCAATTACATTATAATTTCCAAACACTTTTAGACATCAAAACACCAAAACCTCTCTCAAAATCACCTAACAAGTGACAAATCACTAAAAAAATTTTCCCCCTTTTATAACTTTTTATTTATTTGACCAATTTTGAAAGAAGACAAGTTGCAAAAAAATGTGTACATATATTTTATTGTGTAAAAAATTATATAATAAGGATAACATTCTATAAAAAATCAACAGTCATTTTATTTTAACATCTCAAATTTTAATGAAATTTGCAGCACTGACATAAACCAATATAGATTAAGGAAAGTAACAAATTAAATAACAAATTTCAACTTTATATCTCAAGTAGTTTAAAACTACGCCTCATTCTAGTTTTCAAAAAATTCTCCTTATATATATACACACACACACACACACACACACACACACACACACACACATATATATATATATATATATATATATATATATATATATATATATATATATATATATATATATAAATTATAACATAATTTTTAAAGACGCTATACAACGGGGTTTTACTATTATTATTTTATTGAATGATATTTTTAATTTTTATTTAAAACAAATAAACTACTCACTCAGGAACAATTCAAAACTTTATTAGAACAATTTTATTTCAACATCTAAACACAAAACAAAAATTTACAACTTAACAAGTTTTAACACAATATACTAAAATTCGATTCTTTAAATTTGAGTTACAAGGTTTTTATACCCTTGGCTAGTTTAAGATCTCTTGATATCTCGGGGTTATAGTATGGGCTATATTTTTTTTTTTTAATTCTTAGGTTAATTAAATAAATTTTGAACAAACAATATTAAATTTTGAAAATGCAAAAAGGCTAAACTATTTGAACTGGATTATTTCTTACTATTAATTAACTACAAGATATTCTAATGTATAAAATTAAATTTCTCTATTATCTTAAAAGTCCACTAAAGTTATTTTATAGCGCTATTACTCAACTTAATAAATATCAAAATTTTGCTGGTCGCTTACGTAAATTCCCGTTCTCTCCAATTAAACAATTCACACACTTAAATTCGTTTTATTTACTTCACTTGATATTAACACAGTATTACATTTTGTGATTTACTTCTCCTTAATTTAAGTTGGCCAATCTTCTTAACAAAACGGTATAATTTAGACGAACTCTTTCCAAATAAATAGAATTTTGACTGCACAGCAAGGTCTGCTATTAGAGCGTCACCCACGCTACCTCCAACCCAACTCTAACTACGCGTCCTTAGATTCTAAAATTGTTTAAAATATGGCCGCCTTTCTTCTTAAAAAAAACACATATGGGTTATAATTTAGTTCGATTTCTTTCCACTAGACTTTACATCAGACTTACTTTCTTCTGTTTTTACAGCTGATGTTTCCTTGACTTTCACACATGTTAATGTCAACGAACTATTTTCACCGTTTTACCAGCTGATTATACCAACAAGAACAAGCTTGTTTAGAATGGCATTTTAACTTGGTTAAACCTGGTTGAAACTTACTGTTTTAATTTCCTATCCTCAACAAACCTTCCAGTGTTTATTTTATTAATATTATTAGTGTGTGAAGTGTCTTTGTGTTTTACTTTTGAAATAGTTCTGAATTGTGTGTGTTTTGCTTGGTCTTTCATAAACATAACCTTTCAATTTTCTTTTGTTTACAAACGTGTTCACTTTCTCCTTCAAGTAATTACTTAGCCCTATGTTCCTACAGTTTACAAATTTGTTTACACATAACCATTATTAGATTATCTTATTTTAATTTATGTGTTAGGTTATTTGATATAACAAATTTCCTAATACATTTCCAGTTCAAAAACCTTGTTTACAATTCTATGCTTTTACCTAAATTTAGTTTTCATTTAACCTAACCAATATCTTAATGAATTTCTTCCTAAATTTTGAGTGAGTTATTTCTCATCTATTTTCCAATTCTTAAATAATATTATATAGCCCATTCTATAAATGTTACAATGTCCCCTAATTTAATATAAACAAAAAAAATAATCCTAATATCTACATTACACATTTTTTACATTTTACAAGCTTGATTAAATATACATATTTTTTTTTTTTTAAATTAAATTTAAATTAACATTTATACTTTAAATTGTCCATTTATATTTAATTCCTACGACACAATTTTATCTTAATTCTTTAACAATCAAATACTGAGCTGAACACTTCAAGCTACATATTACTTAACATATCTTCTACAATACACTATACTTATAACTAACATTCAACCAACAATTCTTTAACAACTCTAACATATAGTAACAATAAATCATGTTCTGGTATTTACAATTCCTTCCATAATTATTATTATTTTTTACATTTATTACAATTGGAATCCTTCCAATCCTAAGTCTGATTCAATATTTATTTAATATAATATATATTCTCTGAGACCATGTCTTTAAATCCCAGCCTATCCGAGTCATAGTATGTCTAGATTTGGTCAAATTGGTTATAACATTTCTCTTTCCCTTATTTCTGTTTATTCCTTGTTTATTATTTATCTCATATTTATTTTGCTTTTAGCTTCATCTAACTCTCAGTTCTAAGTTAGTATTTTATCTCCCCTTCCAATCTCACATCCAGTTCAATTATTTTCTTATATCATCTCAGTTTATTTTGTATGAAGTTTAACATCTAATATTTTTAAAGGTCGCAATCTCATATCCTCTATTTGATCATATCTATAGCTCCTTCGATTACACTGTCCCTATATCAACGAATATCAATTTTGTTTTAATACTTATTTATCAACGCAGATTCTCCCTTACAATACGACGAAGTTTAAATACACAATTACCATATTTTTATTACAACGATGCTTTAATATTTATTATCATAGATTAATATTTCTTTTATAATATATACGACGAAGTTCCATTATTTATCAACGCAGATTCTCCCTTACAATACGACGAAGTTTAAATACACAATTACCATATTTTTATTACAACGATGCTTCAACATTTATTAACATAGATTCATATTTATCTTTATTCATTATTCGACGAAGTTCCTAATAAATTATCGTAGATATAGTTACCATCCCTTAAAACTTATCTCCTTCTAACGTTTTCTTATACACATAATCACCTAGAGTTTATTCATATTGCTTCCTTCATCTATATTTAATATCTCCCTTCCTATTTTATTTAAATTTATATATTTTTTCTTTCTTTATTTTTCTTTCAAGTGTTTGTTTAATTATTAAGTCATTTCTGGTCCATTGTCATTTCCGGTTTATTTGTTATCTATCCCTCCTACATTCGCTTCCTTCTCCTAATACTTTTATATCCTGAGTCATTCCTGTTGTTTCCATCTTATTATCCTTTGTTATTTTCCTTTCTCTCGACTTCTCCTTGATACATGTCATATTACTGCCTGTGTCTATTAATGCCTGTAAACTTGTTTCCTCTATTTAATTTCTATTCCTGGGTTTCCTATGGTCTTAGTTTTCCGATTGACTGTGGGCACCATGCTCTTTTCTTGTCCCCACGCCTGTCCTTGCCTTAACACCGTTTACATCTCCATTGTATCTTTCATCTGCTTCATAAGTTTTATTTTCTGTGTTTCTCTCATATTTAAATTCCATTTCCCATTTTCCAAACTCGAGTTGTGCCTCCACATTCATTAACATATCCGTACCTATGATCATTTCTCTCAATAAGCTTTGTACCACTAAGCATTGAGACGGATATTTAACTCCTCCTCTTTCTCCTATTACCATTTTCATTTTATCAATCTTTTCAATTTTCTTATTAGTTGCGGTTTGAATTGTTATATTTTTTATTGGCAGTACCTCCATCTTTCCTACTTCATTTCTTAATTTTAACTCTCCTAACTCTTCTGTGTTTTTCTTTGTTATATTTTCTACTTTCTCTATCTCTTTCTTATTAATTTCTATTTCATCAGCTATTATTTCTTTTGTTTCCTCAAAATTTTTCTTAATCTCCTCCTCTAAGTCTCTTCTCACATCCTCCACTACATCATTATTCTCTGTCCTCCACTGTCGCCTCATATCCTCTATCATTCTCCTATTCTCTTCCTTTAGGCTTTCGAATTTCTTATCCAACCTACTCATTTCCAACCTACTTGAGGCAAATCCTCTGTTCATCTCTTCTCTCATCTCCTTATTTTCCTCCTTTATATTCTCATTTAATTCTTTTTTTATTTCGTCCATTTTTTTTAGACTCATTTCCATGAGAGATCTCATCATCTCCCTCAAATCTTCATTCTCATTATTTCCCTTTTTCTTTTGGGTTTGCATAGGTAGTCCCCTATCTTCCTCTACTTCAATGTTTCCTATTTGCATATCTGTGCCTTCCGTTTCTGTCTCTTGTATTTCTAGGCTTGTCCCTTTTTCCTGGTCCCCTACAACTACCAGCTCGCCTATAATATTTTCCTCCCTGTTTTCGATCCCCTCCTGAAAACTAACAAATCTCCCCTGAGCAGCCCCTTCTGTTTCTATCGCCCTTTTCCGCCTACTCTTTTCTAATTGTTCCCCTTTTTCTGTTTTTTTAGCTTTTTCTCTCCGCAAATTGTATAATTCCCTCTCATCAGACATATTTTTTCTTTTTTTTTTTTTTTTTTAACTGTAAGTAACTTATTATACAAAATTAAACAATTTTTATATATACTATAAACCTAGCCTTGACTATTCAACTCAGTGTTTGGTTTTACAAAATTTTTCTAAATCTATTTCCAGTTCAAATGTTTTTTATATAAAAAGTTCTAAATTAATTTTGATTCAAAATCTCTCTAAATAAATTTTATCGAGCCCCCACGTTGTTGCGCCAATTATAACATAATTTATAAAGACGCTATACAACGGGGTTTTACTATTATTATTTTATTGAATGATATTTTTAATTTTTATTTAAAACAAATAAACTACTCACTCAGGAACAATTCAAAACTTTATTAGAACAATTTTATTTCAACATCTAAACACAAAACAAAAATTTACAACTTAACAAGTTTTAACACAATATACTAAAATTCGATTCTTTAAATTTGAGTTACAAGGTTTTTATACCCTTGGCTAGTTTAAGATCTCTTGATATCTCGGGGTTATAGTATGGGCTATATTTTTTTTTTTTAATTCTTAGGTTAATTAAATAAATTTTGAACAAACAATATTAAATTTTGAAAATGCAAAAAGGCTAAACTATTTGAACTGGATTATTTCTTACTATTAATTAACTACAAGATATTCTAATGTATAAAATTAAATTTCTCTATTATCTTAAAAGTCCACTAAAGTTATTTTATAGCGCTATTACTCAACTTAATAAATATCAAAATTTTGCTGGTCGCTTACGTAAATTCCCGTTCTCTCCAATTAAACAATTCACACACTTAAATTCGTTTTATTTACTTCACTTGATATTAACACAGTATTACATTTTGTGATTTACTTCTCCTTAATTTAAGTTGGCCAATCTTCTTAACAAAACGGTATAATTTAGACGAACTCTTTCCAAATAAATAGAATTTTGACTGCACAGCAAGGTCTGCTATTAGAGCGTCACCCACGCTACCTCCAACCCAACTCTAACTACGCGTCCTTAGATTCTAAAATTGTTTAAAATATGGCTGCCTTTCTTCTTAAAAAAAACACATATGGGTTATAATTTAGTTCGATTTCTTTCCACTAGACTTTACATCAGACTTACTTTCTTCTGTTTTTACAGCTGATGTTTCCTTGACTTTCACACATGTTAATGTCAACGAACTATTTTCACCGTTTTACCAGCTGATTATACCAACAAGAACAAGCTTGTTTAGAATGGCATTTTAACTTGGTTAAACCTGGTTGAAACTTACTGTTTTAATTTCCTATCCTCAACAAACCTTCCAGTGTTTATTTTATTAATATTATTAGTGTGTGAAGTGTCTTTGTGTTTTACTTTTGAAATAGTTCTGAATTGTGTGTGTTTTGCTTGGTCTTTCATAAACATAACCTTTCAATTTTCTTTTGTTTACAAACGTGTTCACTTTCTCCTTCAAGTAATTACTTAGCCCTATGTTCCTACAGTTTACAAATTTGTTTACACATAACCATTATTAGATTATCTTATTTTAATTTATGTGTTAGGTTATTTGATATAACAAATTTCCTAATACATTTCCAGTTCAAAAACCTTGTTTACAATTTTATGCTTTTACCTAAATTTAGTTTTCATTTAACCTAACCAATATCTTAATGAATTTCTTCCTAAATTTTGAGTGAGTTATTTCTCATCTATTTTCCAATTCTTAAATAATATTATATAGCCCATTCTATAAATGTTACAATATATATATATATATATTGTAATATTTCTTATATACATTTATTTTATAATTTTAATTTTGAATATTTTAAATATAATTTCTTTATAATAACACAAAATTTAATAATACTAATCTTTAGAAAATCATAAATTGCTGGGCGCCAGTTAGAATTACAAAATAATTGTAACCCTAACAGTAAGATTTAGATTCCTATTATTTTTATTTTTTTTTTTATTACTTACCATTTATAGTAATAAATAAAACGCTTTCTTATAATTCGATTAATTTTTGTTTAATTTAGTTTTTTTTAATCTTATTCTAGTTACAATATTTTTTTTTTTTAATACACTTTCTCTATTTCCTAATTTAGTTAAACATCACAAGACTCTTTCTTTCAGGTTATTCGGTGGGTGTTATGACAAATTAAAATTTAGTTTCTGCAATTAATGTTGTAATAAATTTTATAAAAGAAACGCCTAGGCCTAAAGTTATTAATTTTGAATTTACAATATAATAATTTATAATCTTTTCTTTTAATTACTTATCTGAAGTTTAATGTTTTTGACCAAATTTCTAGCCTTTTAAATTTATTTCTATAAACAAATCTTTCACCACTATTTTTTTGTATGCTTGAATTCTTCCTTTAAATAAAATTTTGGCCAACTAAGTTTTTTGCTTCCAGTTCCAATGCAAGCTTCTCTAACGATGAATTTTTTCTAATTGAAATTTCTAGAGAAAAAAATAAAACTTTGTCAATTGTTGAAACATCTGTTATTTAACCCACTGATTATTTGATCTTCATGTCCTTACCTGGACAGTTATGTTTTATCCTTTATGCAATAATTTTTTAGGTCTTGTACATTTCTACATTTGGAAAACATCAGCTGTTTCATAATTATATTAGCTGCCATCTTGGTTTTAATATTTCATGATAATTTTTTTAGGTTATGGCTCCATTGTTTACATTTTCTTTTTTTTTCATCCATTTTTAATTTACTTCTATTATATTCTGAATTATTGTTATTTATTACTTTTGTGTTTTTATGTAAAAACATTACAATATATATATATATATATATATATATATATATATATATATATATATATATATATATATATATTAAATATGGTGATATGTTTTCTTGTAATATAGTTAATAAATTTAAAATATTTCAAAAACAAGAATACTTTTAATAAATATATTTATTCAAAGCTTTTCGCCGATAAAATAGTACCAGCATCTTCAGGAAAATAATTATCTAATAAAATATTTTTACAAAATTAATCATGTAATCATTAGATATGATTTAATTTTGTAAAAATATTTTATTAGATAATTATTTTCCTGAAGATGCTGGTACTATTTTATCGGCAAAAAGCTTTGAATAAATATATTCATTAAAAGTATTCTTGTTTTTGATTGACAAAGACCACTGTGTGGTTGAAATATATCATTGTTTAAGTGCTTTTATGTGTTTCTATTTCAAGACTACAGTGTGGACTCTTACCAAGGTAAGTCTGTCAGTCTCCGAGTTCAAAAAAAAAAAAAAAAAAAAAAAAATATATATATATATATATATATATATATTAAAAAATGCCCCCTTAAAAATTTTGGAAAAATTCTCAAATGGTCTTTTACAGTGGGTTCTTTAATAGTTTTATAATGAGTTCTTATAGAAAAATACAGTTTAAAAGACTCAGAATTTGCCCTGAAATAATGACTCATTTGACCCAGAAGGGCTAAAAGTACCCTTAACCTAATGTGGGTTAAATTATTCATCATAATTTTTCATTATTCATTAATTTTTGAGCGATCTAGCATCAAAAGTTAATTAGTGGATTCAAATGATCATGGCAACTAAAAAAATCATTGCTTAGACATGAGAAATATGTTGCATGTGCTTATCTGAAGCATTAACAGGGCTCAAGCAGACAAATATTCAACAAAAAAAATGACATAGTTTCTTGAAACAAAAAAAATCAATAACGAGAAACCCTCATCTATACACCCACTAAACACATTTTGTAGGGATAAGATAATTTTGTTCATGGTAGGCAAATGATTATTTGAATTGAATATGATAGACTTATCGATATAAATAAAACTCTAAAGTTTATCAAAGATATTTTAATTTGTAAAACTACTCTTTGATTTTTAAAAATTGGATCTACTACTTTTTTAATTTTTAAAAACCTTAGGCACTCATTAACTGAAAATGGAACCTTATTGATACAGACAAAAACTATAGCTATGTAAAACTTTAGATTAATATAAACATGAATTGTGGTAAAAAAAAGTTTAATGTGTTATAAATGTTTTACAATTCAAACACTTCATTTTTTATATAATAAACTGTTAAAAACACGATTAGGATTGAGAAAAAGGTATAAATTGTTAGTTTATAGATACATAAAAAAAAAGTATAACATACTTTCATAACATTTAACATGTACTTTTTTCATATGGAAATTTATAAGATCGTCTCAATGTTTTTGATGGCTATGTGGCGATCTTCATCAGTGTCTTCTCCCGATATCTCCAAGCAAAAGACACCGATGAAGATTGCCACATAGCGATCGAAAACGTTCTGACTCAGTAAGTTTTAACAAATTTACAAAATGTAAAGTTCGGATAGCCATAAACTATTGTTTAAGTCATTAATTAAGATTCACCAAACGTAATAGGCTACAAAATTCCAGTATTAAACTACTATTTTTTTTAATACACAAACCAATTTATAATTTATCATCGTATGTTCGTTACGAATATTTTTCAACTGCTCTACACAATATTTAAGCAATAGGCTCAGTCAACATTTTAATTAGGCTTACCTGTACCTAATAAACTGTGTGTTAATAAGAATTTTCAAATTTCACCTTCAATATTCTAGAATAAAATTCTATTGTAAGTTTTCAAATGCAATTCTTTTAAGAACCCATGATGTATCAATTATTTACTATACAAGAACTATTTGAGAATTTTTTTCAAAATTATATGGGATGGATTTTTTTAAATCAATAATTGAATTTTCTATTTTGGAATATTTAAAAAAAATTTTTATTGACCCTAGTAACGTTATACATTTTTGGAAAGGGATTGAGAAATGGTGTATAATGACACCACTCTTATTGTTTTAGCTTCATTGTAGGAAGTGGTATAGCAGTTTGAAATATCATAAACAGGTTGAATGTTCTTTGTAAGCTTTATTTAGGTGAAATTTTTATAATACTTGAGATAGCAAGTTGAAATTTGTCTTTTTCCTTAGTCTATATGAGTTGTATCAGTATATGAAATTTCAATTAAATATTAAGTGGTAAAATACAATTTTTATTTTAACTATGTTGAGTTAATATGAAATGACACGATTTATATTGTCATAAAACTTTCAGTAAGAAAAACTAAACTAGATATATCATTACATATTATGTCGGTTAAGTAAAGCTGTATGAATGAGAATGATATTTTATCCTAGCAAGCAAATTTATTCATCCTACTCATAATGTAATATCACTTTGAAAATCACTATTTATGTAAAACAATAACAAAACTTTAAACTTCAAAGTTTCACAATAACCTAGTGAAGATCATAAAGACTCAGACACCCCTCTCAGAATCAAGACTGCTGAAAATATTTTACATTTCTAAGCTCAATATAAAACAATAATCCACTAGAAATATATACTTCTATCCCTCTAATTAATTATCAATTCATATAAAATGGAATATTTACCTTTACCTACATCTTTCAATAATTGCCTTTTCATATATATTATTGAAAAATATAATGATTATCATGCCGAAGCATTATTCATATTGCAACATAAATTTATCTAGTGATGCAGAAAGTTCTCAGAAAAATTGGAAAAATAAAAAAACTGATGCTAAAGCTTTGAAAAATTAAAATTTTGAAAAAAGTCCTAATTAACCTCAATTTTAAAACATGCAAAACTTTATAAAATCAAGGTGAACAAAAACAAAGTGATAAGTCATAATACACAATTTACTCATAAGCCAAACTGAAACTTGTTTCAGTTAACTGATTAAATTAGTTAACTGTTCTTTACACCAATACTCCCAAATATTTGAATAATAGAAATATTAAACTAATGTATAAAATAAAATCTACAACATTTTATAAGAAAGTATTCACGACTAGCTAATGTAGGCTAATTTACTTTAATTACTGATATTATACCTCATTATAGAAGGGTCTATCAGAATGTTTGTGTACTTTTGTATATTTTAAGTTCCCTCCAACTTTGATACAAACCACAGATGCCATATTTGGCCATGCCAAATTTCTTGCTTCCAGAACAGTTATACAAATATTAAAATATTGGTTATAACCAACACTTTTAGATTCCTCTTCATCATTAAAAATCTTTGAGATCGACATTGTAAATAAATTTGTTTCTTTTAAATATATATAATAACATACAGGAAATTAGTTTCAAGGCCTACTAAATATCATTAACTTATAGTTAGTTGTAATCATCTTGATTCACTGATAATTCGTAATTATGCTGTAGTATTCCTTTAGTTATAAAACAATTATTTATTGACTAACTTATTCTGTTATTAATGAATTTCCACATGAAACACCTTATTCTAAATATGTTCCATCTAAATTTTGTAGAGAAATATATAGATTCGCCAATTGTTATGTTATTAATATTTATCCAAATTATATCTAATACTTCATTAATTGTAGTGTTTTACTTTATACAACAATTATTATAAACTTTGAATAATACTGCCATATCCATTATAAATTAATGCAATGTAAAAATGAGAATTACCTGAGATTTGATACAATAATAAGTATTATCGTCATAGTTTTTACTTTTGTTCCTAACACAAAAAACTTTGTATTTACTGATAAGTAAAAATCTTCCTATGAATTTGCTTATCATAAAACCTCTGAAGCAATCACAGATTATACAACATTAATGTTTGGTTACTGCTTGAATTTTATCCTGGAATTATATTGATTATATTTTAGCTTTAGCATCTCTTTTATTAAAATTTTTAATTAATACTATCAAAGTGGTTACTGAAATATGTAACAAATAGTTTTATCCTTTCGTAAAATATTACTTTAAAATTCAAAATTTGATGACGTGAATTATTTTAGGTTATCTTTTAAAAGGTTATTTTTTGTGACTTCCATTTTTTCAGTTCGGCAAAGCTCAAACATGGGCGCGAGTAAAACTATTCGAGTACTACAAAGTGAAGACGAAGTTATTTCAGAACTATGCAAAACAATCGAAACAATCGCACATAGTGTAATAAATAGGGATGAATTGTTTAAAGTTGGGCTTTCAGGTAAGACTTTTGTAAAATATGCTTCATTATGTTTGTAAAAAGTAGATTATCTAAACGGGCATAGTTTGCTAGTTTATTGTTGCCAGTCCAATCTAATTGGATTTGCATTGTATACATCATAAAAATCCGAAAACGAGGTTTTTGTTAATTCAATGAAAATTTGGGCTCAATAGGTTATTGTCATAAGTGCTACACCTTAGTCTAGTTTATTTAATTACCGAAATGAATGTTGATTGTATATTACACTGAGTGGTTCATTTCTTTTAGTATATTCATGCTTTCAAGTAAGAAACTAACTATTGTAATTAAATATGAAGTTGTGTAAGACTAACTATTTGCTAGCCAGACAGCATTGATTTTCAAATATAAATTATGCCTGGTGATGTAGAAACTCACCAGGGATATGAAGAATGGGTAATTATTAAGATCAGCTACTACTGCTCTGATTGGCAAAATTTCTTTCTGGTCAGTTTGACCATGCTGAACATGAATCTGAAGTTATTTTGGTAAAAATATAATCTTAATGACGTTGGTTTTTAAAAATACTTGTTTAATGTGTAAAACATCACTATTAACTTTTTTTCCACCGGAAAATACAGAAAGTTACTTTTTTTACATTTTAAATGTTAGTCTGTAATGGCATGTAGGCCTATAGCGTGAACCGGGCATGCAGTAGCTACCGAGCACTGCACTACGTCTAGATTTTGTCAAGACTTGGTTTTATATACTACTATATACCTATACCTATACAATATTAAAATATACCTACAGATTATCCAGTCAGGATAGATTTAGTTATAATTTTATTCAACATTACTATCTACCTATATTAAAATATACCTACAAAGTATCCAGTCAGGATAGATTTGGTTGTAATTTTGGTAAATATTTAGACTTATTGCCGATGCAGAAAATTACAACAAAATCTATCCTGATTAGATACTTCATAGGTATTTAGTGATGTATAAAATTATAACCAAATCTATCAGGTATATTTTAATATAGGTAAATACTAATGTTGAATAAAATTATAACCAAATCTATCCTGACTGGATACTTCATAGGTGTATTTTAATGTAGGTATATAGTAATGTTGCATAAAATTAAAACCAAATCAATCCCGACTGGATACTTCGTAAGTATATTTTAATATAGGTAGATAGTAAGTTGAATAAAATTATAACCAAATCTATCCTGACTAAATACTTCATAGGTAAATTTTAATGTAGGTAAATAGTAATTTTGTTTAAAATTTTAACCAAAAGTTAAATATTTAGATTTTAAGTTTAGTATAAAAGTAAATTGACTTTGACGTAGTGAAGTGCGTTGTAGTTACTGCGCTGTCGGTTCACACTATACATGCCATTACAGACTGATATTTGTGTTTTTCACATTAAAACGAGTATTTAAAAAAACAATTTTCTTTAAACAATGTCAATAAGACTCATTTACGCTATACATGCCTATACAGACTAACATTTAAAATGCGAAAAGAGTAACTTTCCATATTTTTTGCGGAAAGTTGATATTTTTGTTCTACACATTAAAACAAGTAATTAAAAAAAAAGTCATCAAGACTATATTTTTACCGGCAAACATGAATTAAACTAACTTAACCTAACCTGGCCTAGGTGCTTTCTATTGCTCTGATTGTGTGATATTTTTTATTCTTGTCAAAAAGGCGTGAATGTTAGTGCCAAACCTAAAGTCACAAGACCCACAAAATGCTTTCCGATTGGCCAACATATGCCACGTGACTTTTCAATTGAAAAAGCCACAAATCTATGTTTTTAGTGCCAAACCTAAATCAGCCATCTTGGTGATAGTAGTATCATGACCTACGAGATACTTTCCGATTGGCCATCAGATGCCGCCTGACTTTTCAACCAAAAAAAATCCGTATTTAGTGTGTGTGTATGACAATGGACTGAAGGACCTTGCGAAACATTATTTTTTGAAGCTTGTTTGTTCGATGAAAAGCGGGTTATTGATGCTTTATGTTTGCACAACGTGCTCTCGACAAAGACAAAACTGTTTGAAGTCCGGTAACACAGTGAAGATCACGAACATAAGCACGTAGGTTAGGTTATACTAGGTTAATTTATATTAGTCATTAAAAATAACTTTAGATTCATGTTCAGCATGGTCAAATTGAAGAAAAATAAAGGCAATTTTGCTAATCAGAACGGTAGTCGCTGATCTTAATAATTACCAAAAAAGTAATAAAATTTAGTGCTGAAATAAACACTTCGTGCATTATGTAAAACAATGTGACAACACCCAACTATATAAGAGAGTGAGGGCCATTTCACTTGCCATTGAGTTAGCTTATATAAGCGAACCTTAATTTGTTTTTTTTTTATAACCAAATCTATCCTAAACACTTTGTAACTATTTTGTAATGTAGTATATCATAATTATGTAGAATAACATAATTCTCAGTTTTAAAAAAAAACCTTGATTTTGTAAAGTTATTTTTGTCTGTATTATTTTTCTGCACCTCTGAGGATCTTCAACATCATCTGGTAAATTTTATTTTGCAAAATTGATCTCTTCTGATAAGTCGATAACTATCTGAAATTATAAATGATCGGTACTGTAACAAACATCATAAGAGAATAAATAATATTGTGTGTTGTCTTGTATTCATAAGTGTTGATTTTTTATTAATATATGTAATACATCAAATTTTTGTTTGTTATAACAACAATAATAAAATAACTTGAATATTGCAATAAAATTATTTATCCTACATATAAAGCAAAAACTCTTAAACAGAAAAATTCTTCAAGGTAGTATTATTTACAAAAGGTTGATTCAATCCCTACATTAAATGATAGAGTATATGCTATAAATAAATAAAATTTAAACCTCTTGTCACTTCATTTAAAAAGATGTTTGAAAGCTAAGAAATAAATCGTTCATCCGTGATAGTCTCTAATATTTAGTGTATAAATCTAAATATTTTGTGTGAGGAGATACTACTGCAGCAAAACGAAACTAATTTAAGAGGATATATATTATTAAAAATTTATATTGGAATAGCAAATTCTATGTGGAAACAAATAATAATTATTAAACACTTGGACATATATTTATATGTTATACCTGCCTATCTGAGCAGTTACATATTTTGTTTAATGAGTATGGTTGTTTTGGGAGATGTATCTCATTGCTAAACTCAGGCAGTAAATGACATCTTAGTTGTTTTAGAGGATGAGTATTGGGATATTAAATGATTTTTTTAAATAACTATAATTAAAAGGTACTTAACTAAGTGAATATGTAATGGCTTACTTGCTGATACGTTTCAAAACATTCTTTCCTTTTACGAAGCTAACCCTCTACCTAAAAGAATCGAATGTTTTGAAACGCGTCAGCAATTAACCCATTACGTATTCACTTAGTTAAGCGCCTTTTAATTATAGTTTAATCAGTGAACTCAAGATGATTACATCAAGCAACTTTTTTAGATAGTTTTAAGGGTTATGATGTCAAAAAGTGTTTGTGAATTATAATGTAATAGAGAGTTTAGTATATCTTGAAATGTTTCTATATTTCTATTCTTTAGTTTGTCGTGTCAGTTATTTTATTTAGTTTCTGTAGAATTTGATGTTATGTTTCATGTAATATTTAAATAAGTTTTTGGAGTAGCACTTGAAGAATAGTACATGGTTTTAATATTTTTTTCATATTGATAATTATGATAATTATTATTTTATTTCAGGCGGTTCGTTAGCAGTGTTTTTATCTAAAGGATTGCCTAAAATAAAAACAGATTGGTCAAAATGGGTATTTTTCTTTTGTGATGAACGTGTTGTGCCACTCGACAGCAATGATTCTAATTATGCCTTATACAAAAATGGATTAATTGGAAAACTACCCATAACAGAAAACCAATTTGTCAAAATAAACCCAGATTTGACAGGTAATTTTATAAATTAAACTATACATTCATGTACACACACATTAAGCTTGTCAAAGGCATCTTAAAGACAGGCAAATAAATTTTCTTACAAAAAATTAATGTTTCCATATGTAAAATAGTTTTATAAAAATGAATTAAACCAACTTGGCCATGTATCTGGTCACTTGGCCATCTGCTTCACTTGGAGTGAAGTAAGCAAGCTATGTTATCAGTCTGAAGTGGTTTGAAATAATATTTTGTGAAATTGTTTTCCCAGTCGTAAAAATACAGCTTTTAGAAATTAAAACTAATTGATTATATTTGGAAAAATGCAGGAATAAATAGATAAAGGTAAATTACACTTTTGGTATCACTTGGCAAAAACATTCACTACTTACTGATATTTTTCAGCAAAGTGTTTTTTTGGCCAAGTGATAAAAAGTGTAATTTATAAGAAAACCCTCAAAAAATGTACAACACAAAAGTCATTAATTAAGTGAATTCATTAATTTTTAAACATATGTAAAGGCGAAAACCTCATTCAAAACGAATGCTTTCAAAAGAAAGGAATCTATTTTAAGGAAATGCAAAATTAAGCTGTAATATACAGAACACCTTCAACAATATCAGGGACTGAAAAAACTAAAAAAAAGACAGAAATTGTCTCGGCAACAAATTGAATGTCTACAAATTCAGAAGAATGGGAAGCTCCAAAAAAGTATCAATGGAATATTTGCAAAAACGCCCAGGAAAATGTTACAAAATGGAATAAAAAACTGCATCAAAGGGGTTTGGTAACCTGAAATCTTATCTAAATGTTGGCCAGTTCCGATTTCATTCAGGAAATATTGGAAAAAACTATTATTGTTAAAAAATTTAAAACTTTCCATGCCAGGAAGAGTAACCTGGTTACTAATGAAACAGTTAGGACGGACAGTGCAAGTTGCTTATATGCCTATCTCTCATTGTTTGTTTTTAGAATAAAAAACATGTAGCTAAGTTACTTTCCTCTAGAAATGAAACTTGGATGTTATTTTTCTGGAACTTGAAGGCGTTGGCCTTAGAACAACAAAAAATGTATTACACTTTGAAATTATTGTGACCAGACATTCTATTAATATAAGTTCTTAAATTACACTTGGAGGGAAAGTTTTCGTTTTACGACTTCTTCAGCCTTACATTTCTACCTCTAAGATTGCTGCAGTTGTACTAACTACTCAGAGGAACTAAACACAATAAAATATTTAGCTCACATATTGGATATGACCATTATTTAATAAATAAACTAGACAGAAAAATACTCAACAAGAACAATAACACAAGCAAACAAATTCGTCTCTCTCACATACATAAACAAACTCACAAATAAAATATCACACCAATTCAAGAAAGCATGATAAAATGTAGCTTACAGAACAATAAATAAAAGCCAAACGTCTATCAGACACAACATTAATAACAAGACCAACACATACAATAACCCACAAGTATACAAATAAAACTGCAATAAGCTCTATATTGGACAAAACAGGCAGATCTTTCGCTAAAAGATGTAAAGAACACAAAAGCGTGAAAATGTTGGTTCATTTTTCAAAATTTTACATTGTGAATATTTTACATGTAAAGGGACTCTACACAGTTTTCCTATGTTATCAGTAACTAAACCCCGAAGTTACTGGGCTCAGGAAAAGTGGACTGTGAATAAATTCAAATACAATTTTAATAAACTCTGTGACCACAGCCATTATAATTTTCCAAGCTAATATTTGCAGTAATCAAAACTCAACACACAAAACCGTTTTGCATCTATAACTGTATCATATCCATTTTTACTTTGTAAATGTAGTCTTCCAGAACTAATTTCTTGATTGTGTCAAACCTAACTCAACTTCCCCAAGACCAACTTGTGCAGGATTTTCTCCCAACAATAAAATGCTCTACTAATATTTTCAAGGTCTTTCATGCCCTCATTTGTTAACACAGACACAAATCTGTTTTTCTTTCTTTAAAAGATAACAATTTATCTAGCAGTGATATTCCTGAGCCAGATTTGTGCACTGGTCTAAATAGTCAGCAGAGCAACATATAAGGAATCACCTACTGAAGAATTTTGTACTATTAACTTCCAATTCCATCAATGTACAAATAGCAAAATCATACATCTAAGCCAGGCTAGTAAATCTGAATCAGGAACAAGGCCTTTTTCAGGTTCAGAACGAGAACCCCATCAACTCTGCTTGAAAATGAGAAGAGACCTAGAATTTCTCCCAACTTATTTCCCCTTAAATTCAAATGCCTCTTCAGAAATTTGTATGGAACAACTTCCTGAAAAATCTGAACAGTCATGTACTAAATCGGGTGAAATTTCGTGAGTTTTGCTTGTACATATTTTCTTTCATACATTTAAATATTTGTAATTTTATTATTTCTTTATATAAAAGTTGTTCAATTTAGTTTACTTTCATTATCTGAATGATCGATATTATTTTCTCTTTATATGTTATTCAGATTTTACATAATTTTCCTTAGTAATTTTACATATTTCTATCTTTTATTTGCACAGTCTCATTCAAAGTTATAAGCCATTATTCAATTAGTATAATAAATTACATGATGCGATCATTTTATTATTAGAGAGATTTTATAGCTATTATAATACATCAATGTCGTAATGTGTTTACAGCGTATAATTAGGTATGTTTGTTGTTCTTTATAATGCTACCATAATTATATTGGCAAAAGCCTTGAATTATCATGTATATGTTGTAATATTCTTGTATTGAAAGTTTATATTTGAGGTAGTTTACATTTAAATGGAATAATATTAAAGTTGATTTACATATTTTAATACAATTTATTCTGAATTCCAGCTCAAGAAGCTGCAGGAGATTATATAAAGAAGATGGTGATGTATTTCCCACCAGATGATTTTCCAAGATTCAATTTATTGTTGTTAGGGATGGGGCCAGATGGTCATACTTGTTCCTTATTTCCTGATCATCGCCTTCTTGATGAGACTTCACTTTGGGTTGCACCAATCAATAACTCTCCAAAACCACCTCCTTCAAGAATTACATTTACTTTTCCTGTTATTAATAATGCTGATTTTTGTGCCTTTGCTGTGACTGGCCAGGGAAAAGCTGAAATGGTTAAAGTAAGCATACATACTATATACGTCTTTTATGCAAGTTTTTATGTCTCACAAATATAGTAATTCTTATATTGATAAAATACTTCAAAAGTAATTCTTTCTAAAAAAATATGTATCTACCAAAACTGGAAGTTTATTCTAAAATATTATAAAAGTTTTGGAAATTTTTAACCATATGTTTAATATTTAATATTAAAAAAATTAACTATTTACTCAGTCTCAGAATATTTTAAAACCCGATACAGTAGAACTCCAATTATTTAAAACGTTTTTTAGAAAATTAATTAAGAAAATTTTCAAAAAAATTATACTTTGATTTCCAAAATAAAGATTCTGTCAACATGTGCAATTGGCCTTTTCTCTATGAAGCTAATGTAAGTGCAGCATAAACATTATTTAAGTGCGCTGAGTTACCCTCTTGTGCAGTTTTATATAGTTGACTGTCTTCTGTTGTCAGGTGCCCCCATTGGTCACTATCCAAAGTTTTTAGTAAAAAATGCTTAATAATCTAATTGGACCAGCAGTATAGTGAGATAATTTGTGTTTTTTATTTCAAGTAATAAGTCATTTCACATATAGCATTTTCCTTCAGATTTAATGGTTTTCTCATCTAAATATAAGTCGTCTGAAGTAACTGCTTCCCTGCACTTGATAAAACCAGTGACCTTTCTGTCAGGTCAGTTTTTTTCCATCTTTTAGTAGGTGATTTGTTTCCACAAAATAGTAATAATTTTGGAGGAAAATATTTTTCTTTGGAAACCACTGCAAAATAACCCAAATATCCTGCAAATTATGAAAAATAAGTAAATATTTATTTCTTGTATAAATTTTCTGTTTGTTTTAAATTGTATAGAATAGTTATCACAGTGGCTAGTGTATGTTTTTATAACTGCTGTTATTATGTAGCATTTTATGAATTTAAGTGAATTAAACACAAAGTTGTCATTGAGTGAAGCAAAAAACACGTTTTTTGTCAATATAAATATAAAGAGTGAAGAAGTAGAAGAATAAAAATTATTCTGCTGAATATATTATCATTTATTTAATGTACAATATGTACAATTAATTAGGTTGACATAAATAGAAAAAAATATATTTATAATCTCACTAAAAACTTAATCTTGATGAAATATTGTTTTAAAAAAATCTATTTTCAATATATCAGTAGTTTACACAAAATGACAACATTTTCCTTACTTTTAGCGAATCCTGAAAGACAAAGAACCTCTTCCTGCAGCCAGAGTGGAGCCTACAAACGGTAGTGTTTACTGGTTTCTTGATAAAGCTGCTGCAAGGCTGTTGGACAGTGTATAATTATAATGAATTATTCTTTATTGTTGCTCTGGCTTGTTGTACTTACAGATATTTAAGGGTAAATCAGATTTTCTATGCATTTAAAACGTATATTGTTATTAAATGGTTATTAATTTTATAAGAATAAAATATATTGGTTATATACTTTTGTTATCTTTCCTTCTTTTTTAAAATACCACTACTTAGAATATAGATAGATATTTCCAAATATTTTAAAACAAATTTTTACAGATTCTGTATAATTTGACCACTTCGGGTTAAGCATGTTTTGGTTGATTAAACAGCTGGTCACATGAAGTTTCAAAGATAAAGCAGTTGTTTAGATCAATTAACAATTTTGTGTATATTATGAATTCTTTGCTTTTTAAATTTTGGTATAGTTAATTGACTGATCTAAGAAACCAGTAGTCAATTAACTAGAATCCACTGTATTTCTTTTTATTACGAGCCTTCTACAAAACTTTTTTTTAAATATATTATAAACTAAGATAAAAGAAGACAATTAAATAGTAAAAGCAAAAAGTTAATACTTGGACAGTATAATATCATTAACTGGAAAGTCAGATGGAGATGAAAGCAAAAAAATCTGTAAAATATGTTATCATTGTACCAAGATATTAGTCAGAATGTATAGAGCACTGATAGAATATATGCTTTCGAGAGCTTAACGACTAACAAAAATTCAAAGCATTAGAAATGAAATACTGGTAGAGGAAATGCTGCAAGAAAAAAAAGGGAATGAAAACATAAGCGATTTAAAGGCAGTGTAGCAGGACACAATAAGGGAACAAAAATAATAAAGTGATACAGTATTTAGCAGTGAAGGGAGATTAATTTTTAAAAAATGTTTCATTATAATAATTTGAGAAGAAATGAGCTGTGAAAATCATGAAATGTCATCCACAAGGAGATGGAAACTAGAAAAATACAGGAGAATCAGAGAATAACTATAACAATTGGGATGTCTTGCTAAAAGAAGGAGGGCAACAACAACCAAAGAAATACTTTATAAATATACAAATTAAGTTATCCTGAAATTTTGAATTGTTTATCTTTTTTGTCTATAATACAAAAAAAAAGGTATATATATAACAAAATTTATTGTAAGGTTTAAGTTTACAGTCAAGCTTCTAGAATTCTATTTCAGTCTCTGGTCTTAGCCAACAACTATAAGCAGCTCATTTACATTTATTAATTACATGAGGAATGTGAACTGCTGAAAAGATTTTTTTGATATTTGTGAACACAATAGTTTGATAAAGGACTATTTCCCTTTCAACTTTTTTTGACAAAGGATATAAAATTTACTAATTAAAAAGATAAATAGAAAGAATTAATTTATACATAAACCTACTTGCACGTTTGTATGCAAGAATATTCAAATTAAAATTTTTAACTAAGCACCATTGTAGAAAATTTAAAGGCATTTAATGGAAAATGTCCAGTTTAACAGTTAAAATATTATTGCAATTTATAACTGACAAGCAACAGCATCTTCAATGAGCATGTATTAGGCAAATTGTTTAATTTTTAGTTTCTGCATTCATTTTCATCTTGGTTGTGTGTCATGCTACTTGATAGTAAAGTGAACTTAATGATGTTGATAGGTGATGACGGTTTTTTGCGATTGTGTTCAGGTAGTTTGTGTCTAATGTAGTGTAAACATGTTTTTGAAATTTTCTAGTTTTTATAATTGTAAACTGCACAACTAGTTGTGAGTATAAGGGGGAGCCTACAAATCAACTCTTTAAGCATTAGACCATAAGTAGTATTTTATTTTTAATTCATTTATTTATGTTACTTATACATATTATTTCAATTAATAGTATTTTTTTACTAATAAAGATTACAATTAAAGTAATCAATATATAATAATTACTTTTAATAATATTATTTATAGTAACACTTATAAAATTACTAAAGTTGGTATTCAACACAATTCAGTCGCCTTGGCCACAGAGTTTGAAATTAATTTGTGACTGCTGGGTCGCTCGGAAGGCGAATCATGTCATCTCTAATGGATTAAACATGATCCTTAGTGTAACAATGAATAGGAGTTGTGGATATGGTAGCTACTAGATAGTTCCCTTTCAAATTTTTTTTATGGAGTCAGTTGAGATAAAAAAATAATCCAGAACAACCTACTCCTTTTAAGTCGCAAGGCAACACACATAGCTCTGCAACAATGACTGATATTCCTCCTGTGTTTTACAGTCAAGATAGAAGATTGGCAAGCAAATCTAATATAATGCATTATATGAAGAAAAATCCATTACCGCAAAAACAAAACAATTTTTTTCTAATGCATACTTAAAAAACTAAAATTGAAAATATTACACAATTTTTCATTAAAAAGGTGCTAAAATTGTGTACATCTATAAAATTATTCTAATCATTCTCTTTAGACTGGAACAAGATTCTTGCAAATAAACTTACTTTCATATAGTTTATTTACAAATATATACAAAAATTAAATGGAAAATTACTCAACCTTACAAAAAAAAAGAATATACTCTGTAAGATTTACATAAAAATGGCATAACTACAAAAGTAGTAACTGAGAATTTCAAATTGTTGTTCTTGACACATTGAAAAAGATTCATGAATAACACATTTGTATTACAATTTTAAAAAATTATTCAAGTCCAAATGTTGTATTTAAATGACTATTATGGTCACTGCTCATCCTGCAAAAACTGAATCTAACATTGAAGTATGGTTTGAAGCTGGACCAATTACTTTAAACAGAACTTCATATAATCCATTCGAGGGTCCTATTTATATTTCTGACTTGAAAATGAAAAATTATTGTTGATTAATGAAACTTGTTTTATTGATTTTCAAAATATTTTCCCTGAAAATCAATAAACTTTTGCAGTCCTCGAACAAATTAACAAGCATTTTTTCCTCTTTGACTAACATATGCAGCTCTGAAACATGAATTTTTAATGCAATAGCTGCTTCTTCAGATGTCTCTGACCATGGTAGTTTGTTGTTTTTAATTTTCAGGCATAAAAAAAGTAATTAGGTGCCAAATCAGGGCTGCATGGCGGATGACCCATCAATTCAATGTAATGGCCAATCAAAAGAATATTCCTTTGTTTGCTTGAAATGATGTATAAGAGCTCTCATTTTCATGATGAAGAATTATGTGCCCTTTCTTTTACTTTTGAAGCTTCCCAAAGGCTCTGGCAAACATACAGTAATGCGCCCATTTAGAGTTGACTACCCTATGTTGCTCTAAAGTTACTATTGCAATGTAACTGGTAACGCAGAAGATAGACAACCATTTGCTTCAATGCCCTTTTTTCCATAAATTTTGTTGGATTTGGCTTGTCTCTAAAAATACATAGTCGATGTTTTTTTTTTTTGGACTGGATAAATCCATCATTTGTTTTGTCTGCAGATCTTGTACACATATTTCATGCAATATGAAATAATCAGCTATTTTTTTTCAAAACATTTTCTGACACCAATTGATACAAGCCTTTTTTGAGTGTTTGTGAAATTATCCTGCTATCCAATATGATCAAAACTTTTTTAAGACCATAATAATACACAAAAAGGCATCAGACACATAATGATCAGTTCTTGCACATCATCAATGTTTTCCGGTACAAAAACTGATTTTGGATAACCTTCACAGGTAGTATTGATGGCATTTCATTGCTGAATAAAGAATTAGAAGTTTATCATACTCAAGTATGTTATTGGGTTTATTTTTGATAAAAGTTATGAAAAATAATTGCATAAAACAGTTTGTTAATTTTTTTTTCTACAAGATGAATTTTTCAAATTCTCTAAACAACACTACTATTTACTAAAATGCTTTTAAACGGCTTGACAGATTCTTATGAAACTTTGTGTGTATATTCAGTAGGTCTGAGAATAGGATGTAAAATATTTTTTTGGACAAAATTTTATATTTTAATTTGTTTATGGTTCGGTATTAAAAAATACATATAACCCTGAATTTTCTACTTTCGGCGGGACAATTGATCAGTTACTACTCAATCAGTTATTCCTACCACGTGTAAACCGTTTTGATAAATATTTAATAAGTAATAAACCGTTTTTGGACATTATTATTGATCGTGTGCCAATCATAGCATTGACGCTCATACTTATCATTTTACATTCTCAATGCAACTCTCATGTTAAGTATATTGTCATTGTGTCATCAATTTGCCGTAAGATAATTATATTCCAACTTTGATCACGATAGTTTGGTTATTTAAATTATCTAATATAAATCAATACCTTTCAACACTATTGGAAGTTACGTTAATCAGTTCTTATTTATTATTAAATGACAGTTAATAATACTATAATACTCAGTGCGTGCAATATTTTGGAAATCATTTTTAATTAAAAGAGAAATATATACTTATTCTAGAAAATACATTATCAGTATACGGTACAGGCGGAACTGACAAAACATTCTCCATTTCACTAATTCTCACTCAATAATGGCATTGCATTAGCAGTTGCATCATCTGGCATTGCAGCAACTTTATTGGATAAAGGCAGAACAGCTCATTCAGCATTTAAGCTGCCACTAAATATTCAAAATGATCCAGATGCAGTGTGCAACATAAAAAAACAATCATGGCCACAGTGGTAAAAGTGTAAAATTATCGTATAGGATAATATAGGATCGTATAGGAATGCACAATGGCACAGGTGTTGAACAAGACATTAAAAGACATAAAAAACAATGATAAACTATTTGGCGGCACTCTTTTACTCCTTTCAGGTGTTTCAGACAAACATTCCTGTCATTCCACGTTCAACATACGCTGATGAGATCAACGCTTGCTTGAAATCATCGCCAATTTGGCATGATGTTGAAATGGCACAGCTTAAAGTAAATATGCACATTCAAATGCTTCAAGATCCATCCGCTAAAACAACAGCCAGGTATCAGCGATGGAAAAACAGCTGAACATGAAAACACTAGATGCATAAAATTGCTGACTGATTTCTGCACAATTATTAATTCGCAAGATCTTCTAATTGACTAGATATTCCCGATATTCACACACAATACTTGAATCATGAGTTGCTGGTAGGAAGAGCAATTTTGGCAGCAAAAAATTTGGAGTCAATGATTTGAATTTCAAAATACAACAGATGTTGCCAAGAAATTGTTGTCATGCAAATTTATCAATAAAGTTTTCGATACTAACAAAGCTGTAAATTATCCAGTAGATTTTTTGAACTCATTGGATTTGCCAGGTATGCCACCACACCATTTACAACTGAAGGTTGTGTCTCCTGTTATTTTGCTGTAATTTGAACCTACTACGGATGTGCAATAACAAACAGTTAGTCATTAAAAAATTGATGAAAAACGTCAAAGCCAGCATTTTGAATGACAAGATCCAAGGTAAAGATGTATTACTACCACAAATTCCTATTATTCCAACAGATGTCCCAATTGAATTAAAACGTCTTCAATTTCCAATTAGATTGGCATTTGCAAAGAAAATTGATAAGTCTCCAGGCCAAACGATGTCTGTTTTTCACACGGACAATTATACGTGGCATGTTCTTGCGTGGGTAAACCATCCAGTTTGTTTGTGTTGGCTAAAGATGGACTCACTAGAAATATTGTACACTCCATTGCAATAGAGATAATTTGTGATAGAGATGTAATGTAAAATTTATTAGTTAAGATAATAAAAGTACTATGAATTCAGAAAATGAATGTTTGGTGTTTTGATATTTTTTATAGGCTGTCATCGTTCACAACACTCCATTCTTCGTTCATACCACATCCCCACAAACTTACAATAAGTTAGTTATTTTTTATTTGACTACCAAAATATTCACAAGAAATAATTTATATATATATTTATAGGTTAGTTTTGGTTGGTAAAGATTATTTACATTTTTTTGGACTAGGAGACTGACAGACTTACCTTGGTAAGAGTCCACACTGTAGTCTTGAGATAGAAACACATAAAAGCACTTAAACAATGATATATTTCAACCACACAGTGGTCTTTGTCAATCAGAGAGAAAACACAAAAAGAAATATGGGAGAAATAAAATAAATATAAATTGTAATCACAGATTACTTATATGCTCATGGAAACAATATATATATCTTTAATCTGTGCATCTGTGACATCTGATTTCTACTCTACACAATCTGTGATTACAATTTATATTTATTTTATTTCTCCCATATTTCTTTTTGTGTTTTCTCTCTGATTGACAAAGACCACTGTGTGGTTGAAATATATCATTGTTTAAGTGCTTTTATGTGTTTCTATCTCAAGACTACAGTGTGGACTCTTACCAAGGTAAGTCTGTCAGTCTCCTAGTCCAAAATATATATATATATATATATATATATATATTTAACATTGTCCATTATTTTTCCGTTGCACTGACATTATTGTTAATTGTAAACAATTGTTCCACCACAGATGTGATTCAATAATGGTCAAGTGACCGAAAGGTGCCTCATCACGCAAGGTGAAAATTAATTGCACTAAGTGGTAGAACAACTGTTTACAATTAACAATATATACACATAATTATAAAATTATTCAATGTACAAATAAAAAGAAAAAAATCGTGACACAATTTCAAATATATTTTCTTAGATAGTAATGATTTAAAAAAAAACTATATACATAGACTACATAGAATATCCACGACATGTATCCTAGAAATCCTTTACAATTCCAGTTATGAATCCAACCTAGACAAAAAAATATATGTATTAATTGTAGTTATAATAGAAGTGAAAAATATTTAATAATATAAATAAGATATTTTGCCTTTATGAGGCAGACAGACTTACCTTGATAACAGTTCAACTGTAATCTTGAAATATACACACATGAACACAAAACTAATATATATATATATATATATATATATATATATATATATATATATAACCCTTTGTCAATCAGAGAGAGGAAAACTGAATTGAGTCGTAGATGGTTATAGATATCCAAATGGCATAGATTTATAGTTTAAAAGGTACCATATATAGTTTGTATAAACTTAGATATTGTTCACCAAGGCTTCTAAAACAAAACTACCTGTTTTATCAATACCGGGTAAACTAATTACAGACCAATCAGATAAAGGGGACAGCAATTTCAGACATTAAAAGGAAAGATCTTTAATAAAATTAAGGCAGGCACCAAAAAACCAAAGAATTGGAAGATCCTATTTTCAAAAGGTTTTTGCAAAAATGCTCTTCAGGAAATCAAAATTCGGGTCTGATTCTTTGTAAAAAAGCTAAAAAAATTAAAAAACGAAAGTTTTTTTTCCTATTTATAACAAACATACAGAAATTAATTAAAATTTACCTTTTTTGAAAGAAAATTCAATCCGAATTTTTGTTTATTGAAATGGGTTCTGGCTCCAATTGATTCAGATAATTGGAGTGCTTTTGCATTATTAATTATATATTTAGTTAGTATTCACTTTGTATTATATAAGGTCGCTGGGCGGAGGAGTGTGAGAGGTGCTCATTGCGAGTAGTTATAAGGTCTTTTGTAATCTTATGATGATGCTGACTATTTTAGCAAAATTTACATAAAGATTGTGCAAATAATTGTACCCAAGATTTATAATTGTTTATTAAAATCCATACTTCTATACACCTCTGTGTCTCAATTCAGTTGTTCTCTCTCTGATTGACAAAGGGTTAAGTATGTCTGAAATATATAATTATTTTAGTGTTTTTATTACCAACATAAGTGTATCAGTCTCCTACCTTGTTAAAAAATTCTCAAATAAACCTATAGGTCTATTCGATACATAATATAATTTAAATATTTATTATATATACATAATATTATATACATTCGATCTTTTCGAATAGTTCAGAGTTTTGTAGGGAGCCCCATAAACTTTGAGTGGGTCGAAAAAAGAGATAATCTTTAGCAAAAAAAGGATTTCTTTTGATTAAATGACTTTATCAACAATGTTTCATTGTATAACTGTCTTCCTTTTGGGAGAGACAGGACCTGCTGTACAGCCATAAACAGTTTTGTTAATTAGAAGTGGTGACTCATTAGAGAGGTCTTTTCCAACTTCTGCAAATGAGACCACTATAGGTTTCGGTTGTAGTTCAGTTGTTGTTACTACCATGTCTTTCTGCAACATATCAGTTTTAATAAGAACATTCAGTGAAGCAGAAAATTGCCTCTTTCCTTTCAGATGATTTGACATGGGTTTTATTTTCCAAAAATAGAGTTTAGGCCACACTGTGTCAGACACTATTGGTGGGACTATGAGAATAGGTAGACTTATAGATTACTTTTGATCATTTCCAACACCCAGTACCATAGTTTCTTCCTTAGTCAATAAAATGGGTATGTCCATGAAACATAAAATTTAAAATTACTTTTTAATGATTTTACTAAACAGTTATGTAACCTGAGATTAGTAATAAGTAATAACTTTTGTATTTATTTTGTAAACACATATTTATCAAACTAGTGCACAATGTTTTTTTTTTAAAAATAACTAATTATTTAGTTACTTACTGAATTAAGATGAGTTAACTTGAGATCTCATCCTATTTACATCACTATATGCAGCCAGGGCTAAATTTAAAATAGTTGAGTTCTTTGAATCATTTTCAATGAATGCCTGAAAAATAAACACTGATACTGAAATACATTCATTACATTAGTTATTGAAACAAATTTAAGAAGCTGTTATGTTTATATTAAACAAACTGTTGCAATAAATTCATGATTTGACTAAATAAATTTAATATCTAATTTTAAAAACTCCACCATCGATTAGTTGGTTTTAGAGAATAACCATCACGATATTTGAAACAACACTTTTTTTATGCTGTAAGAAATTTAAAATTCCTGAAACTGAACATTCCATTCATTTTATACTATCCAGATTACCAATTAATGTTTTAATGAACAGTATCAAGCCTAGTCTAAGAAATTTAACTATGTAGCATGTTGCTTAAAAAATCATGAAAATCAGCTAACGGGTTCATTTAAAATTCCAGTCATCTAATATGGTTTATAATTTCTCAAAAATAGGAATTTAAGCAAATATATAAAGTAAAACACCTAGCTAAGTTTTCAACTGATACTGTATTTTAAAATGTGCCTATGCTAATCTATATGTTAGATGGTTGGGTCATGATATCTTGTCCATGGATTTTAGAAAGATTTACTGTTCTTTTACTCAGTTTGAGGTTAGTCACTGAATGTATTGGAGAATGTTTTTATTGTTTTAATGTGAAAAGCACCTTTATATAGTTTATTAGAAAAAATATTACTCAAAACAAAACCAATAACTGCTCTCAAATATATCATCAGTATCATGTATGAAAAAAAAAGTTAGTCAAAACAGATAGAAACTACTTGGAATCATGATTGCTAAACCCATATCCAAAAGAAGTAAGCAACTAAGAGAAGCAATCTGAATTTAATAAAATAAAAATTTTACAGAAAAGATGCAATTGAAATAGAATTAACAATAAAAAACAGTAGCAAGGAATTGCTCACCAATTTCTCAAATATAACAAGGAAAGTAATGTGGTTTATAGAATTAGATATTGACCTAAATATATATATTTTTTTGAGCATATGTTTTTTATACAAGTTTGGATATTATGAGAAGGGGATATAGGTGTAGATAAAATGACCTATGATCAATATTAAAGCATTTATGCCAAGAAATCTTAAGGAGATTGCTTGTATGGACTTGTATCATACGGTAATAGCATCTGAAAGGCAATTTTTATTAGTATTTTGTACATGAAAGTATTTTGGGGATACTTTTAATATTTTGTCAAATTTTGTTCAGAGGCAATTGCTCGTGGGAAATTTAGCATTGGGGGCTGGCAAGGATAATATACCATGGACATCGGCTATCGACTACTCTTGAAGCTGGATGCCTGTGCAAAGCAGTAAAAGGCAACTGCTCTGACAAACCTAAAATACTTGATCAAATCTCATTAGGTGATAAAATATGCTTATACAAATGTAATCTAATATAAAACCAGGCCTATTAGTCCCAAGATCTTTCTTTAGACTAGACAAATGTAAAGGGAGGGTAAAGAGCAAATTGTAGTACTTATTGAGTTCACAAGTACTCTTATCATGAAATTTTATATTACTTTGTACCTTGAATAATATCAATAGACAGGAAGATGAAAACAGAAGATGGAGAAGTCACATAAAATGCATTATTGTGAAAACGTATTGGATGGGGTATGAAGGGAAGCGTACAAATTATAAACAGGTTATGAGGCGTCAATGCAGAATTTCACCATTCATTTCAGGATTTGAGGGAGGAATTTACCATTTTTTAATTTTTTTTCAGATGACCATTTCAACTTTTTACTACAGACCAGTATAAGTTGTTGAAGATGCTGTCAAATTTAATACACGTCCAAAAAATAAAATAATTATCAAAGTAAATAAAAAATTGTGTACATTCATGACCCAAATTTTCAGTTCTTACTGGCCCAAACTTAACAGTTCCTTATTCATTATTACTGTAACATATAATACCCTTAGGCAAATTTGTATTAATTTTAACCCCTTTATTTGTTTACAAGGAACATCATTGTTTATCTATATATTCATTTTATTTTAGTATACTTTGTGAACAGCCCTTTTAATATATTTTCTTTACCTCTAATATAAATAAAGCCATTATTTTTATAACATAGTTTATTCATTATGTTTTTTAAATTTAAAAGAAGTACTTGAATTTTTATTTTCCCCAAAAATAAATGAATTTACAAAATTTTACACTTGAACAAGAAGAAAGCAGCTACCTTTTAATTTGTGCCAATTTCTGGACCCTGTGGTTCCTAATGTTTGGCTCCCAGATTTTGTGGAGTGAAGATCTTCTCCAGGTTCTAGCTTCCTCAGCTCGTTACGAATTGAATTTTTCTAAACGTTTACAGTTCTTATCCTTATTTTTCAGTTTAACTTTACAGTTTTAATGTCACTATCTTCTAAAAGCAATTAACGGTTTATCAACTTTGTAAACCTCCGTTTTTTCTATCTATTTGAAAAGCACCACATTTTGATTGAATTTATCCAATTTTAGGGACCGATATCCTTAAAAAAGACTTGGGAATCGCACATTTACATGTTGCAGCCACTTTTCTCCCGCACTTAGCACATGATGTTAGTATTTAGCACTTTTAACAAAGCAGAGTAAGACGAGCATCGTCCATCGTTGACCGCATCTCCAGACTTACTGACTATATTCCCTTTCTGTTTTCAACACCCCTACCTTTCTTTGGACATCACCTGATGTCCCTGATCCAATCAGCAACCTTCTTAGAAAGTGACGTAGAATCATCTGACCTACCCCTTAAAATGGTCTGATCCCTACGTCACTATTTCCAGTATTTGTCAACTTTTATATTTTAGTATAAAAATTTTAATCTGGCCGTAACTTTTTAAATCTTGAATTTCGGCGATTTCCTTGTTCATGGTGTTCTTAATTTTTCTGTCTGCACTCACATTTTCAAATTTCGATGCACTTTCTACATGAATTTTGACTTTTCTTTCCTTTTTCTTTGTTGCTACTTTTATCTCCTTAAAATAAAAAATAATAAAAGAAACTCTCCCCTTTAAAAATGGCTTTACTTTATAAAGTTTCTTTGAATAGCTGCTTATGGGATTATATTTATACTTATACTTGTTTATTTTCAAAAATTAAAATTATATACTTTTTAAATTCAAAATTTCTATTGTAATGCTTAAATTCTCAATTTAAGCCCATTACAACTTGTAGTTCTTTCCGATTATAAATTTTTTAAATATACTTCATTCATAACTTACCTTAATAAATGCAAATTCATCACCAGCAACACACGTAATCCCTTTTGACTTTGCAGTTGGATTGATTATATGATATAAGGAGATTAACCAGCAAGCATCTTCTAATCTAGACAGATAAAAAGATCCATATATATGTACAACATAATATATTAATTTCTAGTAAAAATCCAAGACAAATTTTTAGAAAGAAATGTAGAACAATGTTTCTCGCAAACCATTATCTAATTGGAGTTATACTTGTGACTTTTAATTTATTATTTCAATGTTTTTTGCAATTGGACATCAGTGTTTCCCAATAATATTACACTAATAAAAAAGAATGGATTTTAACACAGACAACTTCTATGTTTGCATTTTTATAGTCATTGCAGATGTAACCTGATTAGAATTTATAAAAAACTTATTAACTCTGTCTAAAATTAACTATGCCACTAATTAATTAATGAAAACTAACATAATGTTAAAGTTAATGCATCCTTTAACATTGTTTATCCTAACACTTTTGCCTCATTTCAAGATTAAAGATACTTAATCATTCTGCCAATAAAAAGATGCAATTACCTTGAACATAACTATATATGGTATAAAATACTTTTGTCTGATGTTTTTCTGCCTTAAGAAACTAAGTGTAAGTTATAAGAAATGCTTGGACTTCACTTACATTAATTTTGTGATATAATTACAAATCAGCTGGGTGGTATCAAATAACAACATGTAGCGAGTCTAATCTTAATGCATTATGATGTTTGGTTCCAATACATACTGTGTTTTGTAATCTTCAGTTAATGTTCAATTTTCAAATTTTGTTATAAGCAATCAATTTAAGCAATTGCCTTGTATTAAATTTTTTTTTTTAATTTTGGTAAAGAGTCTAATGAAAAGTTTGCACTGTTTTTCAGAACATTTGCTTAGCAGATCTCAAGTTTTTGCTTAGTATAGCACATATTTTTAACTGTATATCACATTATAGAGTATGAAGAATTGGACTTGAAGGGTACAATTTTTTTGGAATAGTCTATTAAAAGTACAGTAAAATTCAACAGCTTATTCACAAATATTATAATCAAACAATTTAGGATAGTATACCGGGACTCTACTGTATTTGAGTGTTGTGAAGCGAAGGGAAAATATGTTGTGAAAAATCTGAGTTGTTGAATGAACAAATCTGGCTCTTCCTTCTACTTAAACTTCACTGAAGAAACAAACACAAACAATACTGTCATCATTGAAATACTTGTCAAATTTAGCTCTTGGTTATTTTCCCTGATCCAGAGAATAAAATTTTGATTGCAATTTTATCGTAGTGGCAAACATTAAACAATAATGTAGTGACATGGTTAAGAAAAAATAGGTTTTTTAAAGCGAAAATTTAGGATGAGATTCACAAAGAGACTACTCTAAAGGATCTCTTTGTTCCATGAATGTCAATATTGCCTAGGTAAGTAACAATCTGTTTTTAGATATAGTCTGCAAACTTTCTGTTGAGATTTTTGGAAACTTGCTAAAAGAGATTTTACTTTCTGAAAACCATGATTTATTTCTTTTTTTGTAATTGGATGCAACCAAAGAGATATTATATCAAAGAGTAAAAAAATACAAAGAGCAGTATATTAAGATTTTATGTGTTTTATTTGATCAAAAATATAAAAATTACTTACCTGTCAGTCTTGAGATTTTCTAACAGAAGGTTATCTATGTTTTTTTCTACCACCAGGAAAAATACCAACGGACCAAAATGTCTTGTAGATCTAAGAGAATTGTATGCTTGGTTTTTATCAATATGTGTAAATGTAGATTTAGTAACTCGATGGTATATTGGATCATCTGGCTCAAACTGTACACAAGCACGGTTTAAAACAAATTCATAGTCTCCTCTATCCAATATTGGCTGTAACAATAGAAAAACATATTACAAATGTTTATAATAATAATAATAATAATAATAACTAATTCATCTGGAACAAATTAATAATAAACTGAGTTTAAAAAATATTCAAAAATCATCACTAACCCCCTGTACTGAATTTATATAAAAAGAAGTAAGTAGTTGTCCATTTCTAATAAATACATTTTTATCATTGTAGCATTAAAACAAAAAAGTACCCCATACCCTTCTTTATGGTCTTGCACTAGTCAAACATGACTTGTCCAAATTTTCCAATCCTAAGGGAGATTCATTCTCCACCTTAATCTTCAAATGCACCAATCAGCATTACATTAAAAACTTCACTTCTTTGAAAACTTTACTTCAAAATAAAGAGCTTTTATATTTTTAAGAACTTTTTTTATGTTAAAAATTACATTAATATTTTGTACAATGCAAATATTTTGTACTAAGTGCAGAGTGCTAACTGCTTATTGGGTTAAGTCAGCTTTCATTAAAATACTAGAAACATAGAAAAATATCAAACTACTAATCTAGGTGTCCCCTTCCCCAAAAAAGAGATGTAAGCAGAATTTGTTTGCTTCTGCAAACAAGTGTGTGATGTTATTGTGAATTAACTGAAAAATTTATTTCAAATTTCAGAAATATTTCAAACTTTTTTAAATTGTTGATTCAAAAATGTTTCTTCTCGCTGGAAATATTTCCATTCATTCTAGTTAAAAAATTTTCTTCAAATTACAACATATTTATTGCTAAAGAAAAGTTGATCAATGACTTAATTGTATTTTATCAAAATGAGGTGTTTAATTTTCAAAAGATATAAAGTTCTGCTAATTAATTTATTAAGGAAATCATGTTATAATTTACTTCCTAGTAAGGATGAGTTTATCTAAGGGTACCAATGTATGTACCTTAAGGGTACCAATGTATGTACCTTAAGGGTACCAATGTATATACCTAACCTCAACAAAGACAGTTTTTGTAAGAATTATTTTACAACTAAATATTTAGTGAATAATTCTTACTTATTTTATCTTACTTAGGTTTTGTGAAATTTTGAAAACAATTGTAAAAATTAATATAATACGTCATTAAAAATTATTAATGTTATTATGAAAGATATAAAGATAAACTTCTTTCAATGAACTAATTTTTTTGGTTGGAATAATCAACTCAACTTTACTTAAATATTTAACAAATATGTGTTCCAAGCCGTAACTCCCGATGAAAAAATCCTAAAATAACATCATGTTTATAATTCCGTCAGCATTTATCTATCAAACAAAAACCATCGTTATTATACCTATAATTAGTATGAAGATTATTGTTTAATACGGTGCATTCATTTCCCCAAAAGTAGCAACACAGGTTGAATAGTACAAATAAACATAAAACGTTACTAGACAACAGTGTCAGGCCTCTAGGGCCAGACTTTATGTGGTTCAGTCTACTGTGCCATCAAGCCAATTGGCCCAACATGGCAGCTAAAGTGTTGAAAATGGAACCTGGTTTAAGAAATAACTTCTCCAATATAAAACTTGAATTGTTGTTAATTGTAGTTAAAATAAATGATTAATTATAACTTGTTTAAGATAACTTACTTATAACTTACTTAAGATAACTTACTTAAGATAACTTATGTATAACTTACTTAAGATAACTTACTTATAACTTACTTAAGATAACTTACTTATAACTTACTTAAGATAACTTACTTATAACTTACTTAAGATAACTTACTTATAACTTACTTAAGATAACTTACTTATAACTTACTTAAGATAACTTACTTATAACTTACTTAAGATAACTTACTTATAACTTACTTAAGATAACTTACTTAAGATAACTTACTTAAGATAACTTACTTAATAAGATTTATGTAACTATTGTTTACCTTTAATAAATCTTCTTGAAACATTTTAGGAACTTTAATTTGTCTTCCTTGTCTTGGAAAATAAATTTGATGGATTCGGTTTTTCTCATCGCTAGTAGCTTTGCGAAGTATTCCATCTTCTTCTCGAACAACAATCATTCGTTTCTGAAAAATCATGTATATATTTCATCAGATCTAATCTTTAAAAAAATATTATCAAAGTATTCTTAATTATTGTACTATTAATTATGAAACTGGATTAAAATGTCCAGGATAATATCATTTCCTTTTCAGTTTACAATTGATATTGGGAACAAACAAATACAATCTTTATGTAATTTCATTAGATACTCCGTTCCATAAAACATATTTTAAAAACCTTATTTGGCTGTCTATGGTTCACATTACTTCAACTGGTATTTTTTGGGGTGATAAATGAACTGTTTCAATTAATAATTAATCCAATCCAACTGGATTTCTCCTTAGAACTTTCTTGAAACAGCCAGCTTGTTTTAATCTTTTTGAAATGACCATCATCCAAGATGTTTTCATTCTTCCTTGAATGTCTTTGTCTAATTCTGTTGTTTGGTATTGGAGGAATGTTTATATTTCCAAAGAACTACCATATAATTAACCAGACAAAGATTTTATAAGAAACACGTTTATTCAACTATCCATATTCTAGTTGACTTCACAGTACCTTTCCTGATGTGGAGTTGGTCTTGTGACGTGTATGATGGCTCTCATTTGGAAAAGATAATATCCACTGATGTCTAACACTTTGACACCTCACACAGACTAGAAAATGGGTAATGAGAAATTGCAATACAAAAAAAAAGTTAATATTTACCACTCCGGTGTCCATTTGAGAAAACAAAACTCATACAGCTTAGGTATCCCAAAATAAACTACCTACAAGTAGATGGGAGAGGCCATTGTTTTTCACTCTTCTGTGATACCTAGATAATTGTTCTTAAGAGTTGGCACTTGGAGGTACAGAGACGAATGATTCCAATGAGTCTGCCAGGCGACACATTCTCCAGGAAAGAGTCAGTGAGTTTGGTTCAAGTATTAGCCCAACATCACCAATTTTAAAGTTAAAGCAGTATAGTCCATTTTATTTGTTGTTGGAAACTATAGAGATATTTCTGTTTCACAGCTTCTTGAAGTTCTGGGATATTACCTAAACAAGCTCCAACTTTGAAGACTGGTTCTAATTAGACCTCCCCAGTGGTGTTCTGGGAGAATGACAATGGATGCTCCAATAACAATGTGCCTGACTTGAGACACGTCAAAAATCTTAAATTCAGGATTGATTCTGAATGCATAGGCAGAGTAAATAATTCTTTAACATTGAGAAGTTGTTTCTTAACGACTAGGTGCAGTTGATATTAAATAAAAACTTGTTGCTACGCAACAATCTCTCCCACAGTGTTCCTTAGGATGGCGCTACAAAGGATAGAGAGTTAAACTGACATTTATTTTCATTAGAAAATTTGTTGATTGCTTTCCTAGTGTCTTCTAGTTTAAATAATTCTTTCTATTTTTAAAGAGTTCAGAGGCAGCTTCTAAATAGATTGTTCTGAAATTTGAATAAATGTGTACTTGCACACAGATCTCTTTGTGACACAAATTTAGTTAAGAGCATGGATGAAAGTGAAAGCTGCAAACTTACTGCAGGATGTGCTTTTAAAACAAAACCAACAAATACATAAATTTACATTTTCATTCTTTTTTTCTCCAGGCAAAAAACCTATTAAGGTTATCATCGCCTAACTAAAGTTAAGTTTTAAAATAAATATTACATAAATAAAACTAATCAAAATAAAATAAATGTTTAAAACTAATTGTAACTATCTAAAACTAAAGAACCTAAAATTATACAAAATTTAAATATTATTAAATAGATTAAGGTGGCGTAAGAAAGCGAGGACACGGTCGATAGTCGTGACATCGTCCCTTAAAACCACCTTTAAACTACCTCGAAGATTGTAACGAATATACAAATCGGTCAACTCATCACAATCAAGCAGAATGTGCTTGATTGTGATGGTAATTTTACAAAACGGACAAAGTGATGGATCCTCATGTCTCATCAACCATCCATGCGTTAACAAAGCGTGGCCGATTCGAAGTCGAGTTACCACCACTTCCTCCCTACGATTCGAACGAACAGATGTCCTCCATGGTCAGACGGTATTTTTGATGTCCCTCAGCTTGTTTCTATTTACATTTTGCCATTCTTCATTCCAAACAGAGAATAGTGTAGTTTTAACTTTGCATACAAAATCTGATGCCATTACACGTTGTGTCGATGGCACCATACCTGTAGCTAATTTTGCACCTTCATCTGCTTTAGTGTTTCCGAATATTCCACAGTGACCAGGGACCCAGAGAAATGACACCTCGACACCTCGCAATTGAAGCCAGTGTATTGAGCACAAGATGTCTCCAACTAAAGGGTTCTTAGTGTACATTTCCTGAATAGCCTGGAGAGCACTTTTGGAATCACAACACACAAGATATTTAGATTTTGCAGACGGAATTGATCTTAAAGCTTGGAAAATTGCATAAAGTTCTGCAGTAAAAACGCTACAGGCTGAGGGTAATCCGTAAGTGAAAGTTTGTCCTTCCATATAAAATGCACAACCTATCCCATTGTCCAGTTTTGAACCGTCTGTGAATATAGTCACAGTATGTTAGTGAGTTAGTTGTATCTGTAAAACCTCCTGACGATAAATAACGTCAGGAGTATTGTGTTTCAGGTACCTGGACAATGAGAAGTCACATTTTGGCTTTTGTATTATCCATGGAGGGATGTAGCGTGATGTTTGTTCGAATATAGGTGGATGTTCTAAATTTATATTGCTAAAAATGCGCAATGTTCTTATTCCGAATGGAGCAGTTGAACGTTGACGCACATTGTAACGATCCTCGAGGTAGTTATCAATGCTTTGAATGCCGAATGTTTAGGTTTACTTCGAAGACCAGTGTAATATGGAATTTGTAGCATTTGACGTCGCATTGAGAGAGATGGTTCTCCAGCTTCAACTAGAAGGCTGGAGATTGGGCTTGATCTAAAAGGACCAGTAGAAAGTCTAAGGCCAGCATGATGTATTGAATCCAGAAGTTAGTTCTACAATTAGTTCTACAATTGTGAAAAACTTTTTGGAGTTACTCTGGCTATAGACATTATTTTTTGAGAAAAAAATGTGGCCTACAGCAGAAACATTATATACGTCTATGTACTCCGATTCGGACAGCTGGATTGGATCCTACTTCAGAGCTATTTGAAAAATCATGAATCTGCATGTAAAAGAATTTATATAAGGCATTGGTTCCCAAACTGGGTGGTGCACCCCCCTTGGGGGGCGTGAAGGCAAGTCAGGGGAGGCTCGAGACCAGTTGGAAAGTAATAAGATAAATTAAATATGTTTAATAATATAGGAACCAACTTGATGTTGGTAATGACTTGGGTTGTGCCTTTACTAAAATACAACCTCAAGTAGGCATACTAGTGTAATAAATGTAATCTCAAGCATCTCGCTAACAGACTTTTCTTTTATTTGTTAAAATTTACATTGCAAATTAAAAATTGAAATGTTTCTTGTGAATGTATGTATAAATAAATTGTTTTTAATATAATATAATGTCCTTTTATTATAATGATTCTCCAAAATGTATTATCTCAGAAATTTTCTTTAATAAAATTTCTAAGTTATTTAGTTCAAGATAGGTTAGTAAATTTTCTTATTTATTTTAAGAGAAATAAATGTTCTAGAGCTTTCTTTTTAATAACAAGTTTAATGTATCAAATAAAAAAATTTCTTAGCATTTATAAATTCTATTAATAAATTACAATTTTCTGTTCTTTTTTTAAAAGTTTTACATATTTGCTATAATTGTCCTCTATTATAATGAGTAATATTACTCTAAATTCGATCTCTCTTTTGGCAGCAACAGTTTTTATTTAATGTAGTCTAAATTGATTTTAATTTTAGTTTAGCACAAGCTCTCTTAATCTCGGGTTATCTGGTAGGTTTTAAATTTTGAATAATGAAAACTTATTTGGCACTCTGAAGTACAAGAGCAAAAAAATCTAAGCTATAAAATCTTATAAATTATGTTACAAATTAATTTATTTCTAGGTAAAATTGTCCCTTAATATTCTTTCTAAATGTTTTTCATAGTTTGATTTTATAATAAATTCACTGGCTTCTTTTTTTTAAATAAATGTCTGATTGCAAAATTTCCAAAGTGTAGTAATGGATCTAGCCTAGATACTTAAGTGTTGTAGATTGTAGATTCCACTTTTCGGCCTTTATTAAAATATTTAATAAAATCTTTCTAAATAAATAGTTTCAATTAATTTTCTTGAAAGTATTTTGTACTGTTAATTGCTGTTTCAAAGTTCAAATTGCAAAGAGGAATAAACAAATCAAACAATTACAACTGCCATGCAATTTGTTACCCTTCTGCACTCTAATGGCAGTTATAGTAGATATACCCCACTTTCAAACAACTTATACATTTTTTTACTTATATATTTCTCTCCCGTCTAATATCCTCTTTAGCAGCCACTCACTTCTGCCTTTTAGTGGTCAATTCCTGATAGATAAGGCAAGAGGAAATATAAAAGAGGTACATGGCTGGAACGCCAATTGGTGTTTGGTGGTGTAGAAAGAAATTCTGTAATTATTTTTTATGTTACAGTAGAGGACATATCAGCATGCTCTCTAATTACCCTTATTAAAGAGTGAGCGCTAAAACACACTCACAATCAAACACTATATTCAAATATAAACATAACCACTCTATTAACAACATCATATCAAAGAATACCTAAACACCACAAAACAAAATAGCCCACACACCTGAGCAACAGTCTTGTCCATAACTCACAGCATTAAACTGCTGAAAAACATCAGGAAGTAGTGAATTTTTCTCAAGATTAGAGTTGTTGATAGCGATATAAAATGTTTTTCCCAACATAAAATAATTTCACAAAAATTAATAAACGTTATCACTGAAAGTGTATTATAATGTCAATTCTTTCTTTTAGGCTTGTTGTGACTAACTGCCAGCATGGGGGCTTCTTAGAAATTAATGGAAGCATTAGTTCTAACCTTAGAGGTTTGAGATTACACTATTTATGAGCTTGCAAAACTATATGATGTAAAAGTTTTAAAATGAAGTTGTTCTGAAATTAATAATTAATTTAAAGACGTTTAAAACATACAAGATAATGTTTAAAATGAGATCGTATTGATAAAAACAAATAATGCCAGAGTTAAGTAGCACTATATATCAAAGTATGATTCATTAAACTATTTTACAACGAAAAATAAAATATGTCTAGGCCATAAAGGTTCAGCATTGGAGGTATGTTTATAATTCCCAAGGACCAATTGCTAAATAAGTAACTAATATGAAAGAGATGATATTCGCTGTTTATTCTTTAACACACTTGATGATAAGTAATAGAAAGGATAAACACAGAAAGTGTGTCTATTCACAGCAACGTTAAACACAAGTCTATGTATCTACTTTACCCAGACCTAGTTTTAGGGAGAAGGTGTGCTAAGACTTTCACTGTTTTAAAACATCATAAAATAGAAATAAAACACAGAACAACATAAATCTCTATGATATTATACAGCACTGATGTCAGTTACTCTTTTTCCTTGTTCAAGAGATAAGGCAAAGATTTAGTGGCTTGCCTTTATTCATTCAAGTACTGAAATGTATCCATTCTCTCAATTTTATTTGCGAGTGTAAATTTACATAATTTACTAGATTTTACTTAATACAAATTTGTTTAGATACAAAATAAATTACAATAAAAAAATACCACCAAGTTGATTTTAAAAATGGTTGCAGCTTTAGTGTGTTACTAAAGCTAAAGCAATCACATCATGTTACAAAGTTTTAAAATAGTTCCCTTAGTCTGAAAGTTGGTTATATTTACTTAAAAATAAAAACTAAAACCTTAAAATTTTTCCAACTGTTAAATGTATTTAAATCAAAACAAAAATTGGGATACTTTTCAGATTCTTTAATTTTAAAGACTAAATTAAAATAAAGGTTTATATCTTTATGCTAAATTATACTACTAATTCTTTAATATTTATATACAACTAGTCAGCCCTGACTTCAAAAATACAATTACTTACTCTCTCTGACTTGCCAAATGATATATCTGTAAAAACAAATTTACTGCCAGTACAGTAGCCAGTCAGCTCTGGATCTTTAGATATAATGTATTCGGTCTCTTTTTTGACTGGCACAACTGGAGGCATTTGCAATTGGATTTCAGCTTTTTTTTCAATATCCTCAAAGGCCTACAATAAATATGTTTAAAGTGAGTCAGATTCAAATATACAGCTTCAGTATACCAATAATAATTTTAAATAACATCCTTTTGATCCACATATTTTTACAAACATCTCCATTCAACCACAAACTTTTACAACAAAACAGTATATTCATTTTTTTTAAAATTAATTTCTAATTTATGATATAACTTTATGCCAACTAAAACCAAAGTTGTTTCTGCAATGAGGCTTGTATTTATAGTTTTATATAAACTAAATTGCAAAAAAAAATTTAGTTTATAATCAATATTCAAATTTTTCCTTAGATCAATTATTTTAGACTCATAATTGTGGTTCTCAAAAAGTATGACAATTTATTTTATTTTATTTTTATTAAATTACAGGATACCTTGTTATAGTTTAGTCTGCAAATTATTGAGGATAAATACGTTATATAGAATTTATTGATTTATTTAGTGAAAAATTTTGCAAAAAATGTCTAAAAACATTGTATTAGTACTGTAGGTATTCATTTTAAAAGCATGTACAACAAACTTTTCATTTTAAAATAGATAAATCAAGAATGGTTAAGGAAACTGAACATTTATACCTAGAGTATATATCGAAGCTTATAGAAGTATGTAATCAAGAGCACTGTAATATGTGAGTGAGGACGTAAAAGCACACGTAAATTAATTTCTTGTTGTAATCATCTTGAATTCACTGATTAAACTATAAATAATTATTGAATAAGTAAGTGAACATTTTATAACTTACTTGCTGACGTCTTTCAAAACAATTGTTTCATTTACAAAGCTAAGCGTCCGCTAATGGCTGTCACACAAGATAAAAGGTTTATGGCCTACAACTGTTACAGGCTTATGATTTATGAGTGTAATTGGGGTGAGTTAAGTTGATCGTTTACTATGTATTGGATTCAAAGTGTATGTGGTCGTTTAATCTGTATTGCTTCTTTATCTGAATATCTTTATCTGGTAAAAATTCGAACAAGGATAGTCACGGTTATTTGGGACTGGAAAGCCATTCTTCTCATAGAAAACTGGAAAGACATTCATCTTCCAAAGATTGGAAAGGTAAAATCTTTCCAAACTTTAAGTAAATTCTTAGTGGAAAATAATAACATAATGAAAGAAACTCTTACTAACTGGATAACAGTCAGATGGTATAGTTGTTTGATAATGGAATTCAAAATCTGGTGCCATAACTTTTATTAATGACCGTTGAAAAGTATATATTTATGACCGTTCATATTTTAGTTTGTGATACAATTTCCGAGAATCTCTTAGGCCATTAAAAAAACGACTATTTAAAAAATTCCCCCCATAAAGCAAATAACTTTAGTAGGATAAATGGATATGTTGATACACACTATTTATGTATAGAAGACATGATGTATGGTGGAAAATATTAGGAAATTATCAATACAGAAGCTAAAAAATCTAATGTAATCACTCAAAAATCAATCAACTAGTTACAAGAGATGCAAACATGTTAATTGTTGAATCAATACAAATCAGAAGCAATTATAATCACTTATCCACACTGTTTATATGGCCACTGATCACTGATCATTCATCGTTCATTGTCATTTACCATAAGCTATAGTGAAAGTGTCCAAGACAACAAGTCTCTCTATAAAGAACAAATTTCAGATACAGAAATTGTCATTTTTACTAGAAAAGTGCAATCAACGCCATTTTTTTATCAAATTACAGATACAAGACTTTAAAAAATTTAACCTGACAGTGAAACTGTACTAAAGTGAAGTTGCTAAAAGTTTTCAGGAAACACTTCTAAACAAAGAAGTTGCACTGCTTTTATTCTAACTACTAATCGGTTTAATTGTTCTTACCATTTGTCACTCATATCATAGCCATGGCGATTTATTTAATTAATGAAATGCAAATATGGTGTGAACAAATCCTGAATTAAATTAATTTTTTTAAAATTAAATTAATTTTAAAAGCAACAAATTATCGTTTTAACTAAATCGTTTAGTTAATATGATTATTATAATCACCAGATGTGTCTAATAGTACCTACAATTTGACTATAAGCATATAGCAAACTATAATATAATTACTTTTTTCACTTGTTCTGAAGTCAGAAATTTATATTCAGGAGGCTCTAATTTTTCTCCAAGTTTACGATTATGAAAAACAATGTCAAGATCCATTCGTGTTAACTTCTTTAACAAGGTTTGTACTTCATCACTGAAATATGCTTTAGTTTGTTCATCTGCATCACCTTTAAAAATAATCATATAAAACATATATTTAAATAATTCCACTTTTAAATTATATTACATTGTTTAGAAATAATAAATCTCCAGCATTTTCTGTAATTCAATATAAGTTAATAAATAACTATTAGATAAATATTATAATTTTATGATTTCAATTCAAATTTAGATTCTCATTAATTATTATAGTACCAGTATATTTTAAATCAATATGAAGGAATAATATTTAAATATTAATATCAGGAATGCATATTTAAAAATGTGTACCTTTGAATTGACTTTGGTTTGCTTCCTGTAGATAGAACAAAAAATTTGGAAATGATCACCTCCTAGATCAACCCCTATTCTCCAATCTTTTAGTCTATAGTACGTCTTTGGTGTAGCCTTAGTGAGATATAGCATGGTTAGTACACCAGATAGTGGTGATTGGTAGGTTTCCTCTATGTTCCTGTTTATTAGTACCAGGTTAATGTCTTGAATCTAGTTCAACTTTTCCATATCCATTTTCCTAGCCATTTTCCTGTTGAAATCCCCACAAAGGAGAAATAACTTGAATCTGGCAACAGCACATTGAGATCTTTTTCTTGTTCTGGTATGTATATATTTACCAATATAAAAATTAAAACATTGTTCAGTTTAACAATTTCTATTGTACCAATGAATTTTGATTCACAATCATTACCAAACAGAAATTCATATAACAGAGAAGATATCCGCCACTCCTGCTGTCAGATCTGATGAAGTTAAACCACAGATTATTCAAGGCAGATACAACTTATCCAAGGCAGATTGGAAAGTTTTTGAGAAGGAAACCAATTACTGAACAGGGTCCTCTGAGCTGGAAAGTGAGGAACAAGTCATTTGTAATGCTGCAGACAAAGCAATCACAAAGAGTGAAGTCTGTAAACTGAATACTTGAATCCTTGGTGGAATGAAGAAATAAGTACTCTTCGAAAGCAAAGACAGAAAGCCAGAACAGATTGTATAAGATCTGTCAACTGCCACAAAGACTATAACAGATGTATTGTTTTGGTGAAGAAGTCTATTGTGAGTGCAAAACATAGTTCTTGGAGGAATTTTGTAGGATTGATAAATTGCAATACCCCAAGCCACATAATTTGGAAGATATTTTGAGTAATTGGGAAGAAGGTGAATCACTTGGGGAAACGATGAAGGCACTTCCAATGATAGCTAATGACACAGAAAACGCAACCCTATTCACAGATGACTATGTTCAGAAATCAGAAAGAGCAGTCTCTTGCCCTAACTGCGGAGGAACAACAGCTATCAGATAGGTTCGAACTCTTGTTCCTACATTGTAACCCAACAGACTGTCCTTTCACTCCGAGTGAAATGACAGCTCAAATAAGATTACTGAAAAACTCCAAGTGTGGATAACATTTGTAATGAAATTCTGAAGCATTACTCCTCAAAGTTTCTGTCTTCCATCCTTGGACTGTTCAATAATGTGTGGAAAACCAGAATTATCCCAATAGAATGGAAATCCTCCATCATCCCCCTACCAAAACCTGGAGAGGATCTCACTCATCCAGACTCATTCCGTCCAATTCCTTTAACATCATGTCTTCGGAAATTGATGAAGAGGCTGGTGAACAACTGACTTAGAGATCGGAGAGAGTATCATTGTTGGGTAATGCTCAATTTGGATTCAGGAAACTAAGAACTACAAATGATGCATTCCTAACGTTTACCAACAAATTTTAGAAATGTTTTAGAAACATACAGGCAACAATAACAGTGATGATTGATTTTGAGAGAGCCTTTGATAAGTTTTTAGTTAGTACTATACTTTTTTTAATCTATGAAACTAAACATCAAAAGAAAGATGCTTCAATATGTAAATGGCTTCCTGAACGATCGCTAAATAGAGATGGTGGTGAATGGGCAGGTAAAGTAGTAAATGGAATACCTCAGGGCCTTGTAATTAGCCTGACTCTATTCACACTTGTGCTACATGATCTCGAAAATCAATTACCTAGTGGAGTAGTTATCTTCGCAGATGGCGTGACCATTAGGGTAACTAACTATGAGTAACTAAAGCTAATAATCTTCTGCATGCCCTTGATGTAGTGAACATCTGGTGTAAAAAGTGGTCCTTGTTGATGTCCAAAACTGAGACGGAGGGCACCATTTTCACAAATCGTAATATATGTTTAGGCTACACTTCTATCCTTGTCACGGATAACTCAGTTGAATGACAAACCAAAGTTTCTGGAAGTAGTGCTTGAAAAAAAACTGAGATGAAAGGACCATACTGACCACCTCGTTGACAAGTATTAAACCCGTCTGAACATTTTAAGAGCCGTAGCTAGCAGAACATAGGATGTTGATACTGCTAATCTAATCAACACCTACAGAGCTTACATCAGGTCAAAAATAATGTGAACTGTGTCGAAGTCTGTGTGTTAGGATGAATCACACATCTAACAAGCTGCAAGTGATTCAGTCATCTGCCCTAAGACTTGCTTGGTATGTCCAAAAACGACAGCTGTTGTGGTAATGGAAATAGGAGTAGCAGTTGAACCCCTCAACCTCTTTATAATGAAGCACTCATGGTTCAACTTCTTGCAAGTTTGAGTCTTCCAGTCTTGCACATACAAATGCAACTGCCACCGTCTGACAGTCTTTTAACCAAAGAGTTGCATTTTATAATATGGATCTTCCATTTGGAGCACCACAAGAGATAACCATAGTCTACAACCTGCCACCTTAGAAGCATCCTCAAGTCCATACCGGATACAACCTTCCGAGCAAGAGCACAAAGCATGACTCTGAGTAACTATTAAGGGTAAAGGCAAATGAAATGATAAACACAGCCTATAGTAAAGGCATTAAAATCTACACTGATGGCTCAGTTGACTTGTCAGGAAATAATTTCGGTGCTGGTTGCTACAACCAGAAAACAGGTGGCTAATCTAGCATGGACTCTGAACTGGTAGCCCGACATACAGCCATGGTCGACTGTCTACTGGCAAATGATACAGAATACTACATACTAACAGACTCAAAAGTGGCAATTGAAGCCCTGTGCAGGTCTTCACCGGACAGATTACTTTCTGCTGAGTTCTATCCTCTAAACACTGCATCGAAGAGCAAAATGGCAAGGAAATTCATTACCATCCCATGGATACCAGCTCATTTTCGTGAGGTTGGAAATGATGTGGCAGACCTGATCGTCAAACAAGACTCACAAATGAAACCTGTCCTACCATCTCAAAGCTCACTCTCAGCAGCTAAGAAAAGTGCAGAGAGCACAAAGGCGAACATTTGGATCAAACGTTAGAATGCAGAGCATACAGGAAGACAATTGTACAACTAAACCCTGTGGAGAGGTTGTAGTACTGCAATATCTCATGTGCTGTAGCAACATTTGCTGCTTGTGTCAGAACAGGACACATTTGGCCAGAACAGGAGACAGAAAAATACTTGCATACATTTAATTTAGTGCACTCTCCATTGTTCAAAATGCCTTATGGTAGAATAAACATGACAGTACATTTTCATAGATTGCTCAAGCTCTGGCAACTCATGCAAAAATAAACTAAAGGACTTGATACACTTTTGCTATTACTTACGACCAGACTTTTTGTTAACTAAAGGTTGTTAAATGGTTAACTTACACTTAGAGCAAACGTTTTCGACTTATGACTTCTTCAGCCTCGTGCTGGAAACGAAAACATTTCCTCTAAGTGTAAGTTAACAATTTAACAACCTTTAGTTAACAAAAAGTATGGTCTCAAGTAATAGCAAAAGTGTAATAAGTAATTAACAACCAGCTCGTCATGAACAGCAACAAGATTTCGATATTTAAACTAAAGAAAATGGTTGAAGTGGATTTAAATAAAATACTCAGTGACAAATGGGCACTTGTTACAGTCTCACATCATGGTCCTCAGATCGTCAGCGTCACTTTGGAGCTGGACCTGTCCATCACACATGAAAATAAGTGCTGCCATTCACTGGCTCTAAGAAAATGCATTTCTGAGAATGCAACACCTTTTCTTAAAGTCGCCCATTATCTTAGTCTCACACTCTACAAACAGTATATGGGTATTCTTAGCATACGGGTGTCTGCAATCATAATTTTTTTTCTCATTCTGTTAACCCTTTGAACAGTAACAACACAATTGTTACATCGAGATGCTACAAACCACCCACATTAACAAAGTCACTGTTGTGTTTTGTATTTATTTTAAAGGAGTGTTAAGGTATATATCTGGTAATCTACTTATTTTTGAAAGTGAACCTCCCTGCAATTCCTTGGCAATTTGATTTGTTGTTATAATCACATTGAATAGGTGTAATGTGGAGCATTACTAGAGCCCAGCAAATTCCTACAAAACGCTAGGGTTAATGTTTTGGCTTCATTCATAACAGTTCAGCTATTTCATGACTACTAGCAATATGTTTTTTTTTATTATTGTTTATGTAAATAATAAATAGCTTTAAATTTTAGGACAAGATTTACAAAATTTCTTTATTTTTCCTATTGGTTATTACCAAAATTAATTTTTATTATAAAATGATTGTTTCTTATTTAAAAAGTTGTTAAATATTATTTTTCACACAAAATGTTTTAATTTCAGAACTAAAGTAATATAAAGTATCAATTTAATAATTACAAAAATTTTGAACTATTTTTTATAAGATTCGTTTTTTTTGGGTATGTTAGATGTTTGGAAGTTTACTGCTCAAAGGGTTGATTAAAATGTTCAAACATTTCAATAATTGTTTAACTAACAGTCATTTTTATTTATGTCTCACTTTTAATTTCAATAGTGACCAGTTTGGAACAATGTGATACCAGGCTCAAGTTGTTGATATTTGACCTAGAAAAAATCTCTGGTATCATTGGTAATGACTCATTCCCAGAAGACGGACAATGCTCACAGCATACAGGAAAGGTTTGAACCATCTCAAGAACTTATACATCATGCTGCTTTGTTAGAAGAAAATTTTGATAAGGTAAATAAAATAAAAAACAAAATTTAAAATATCTTGTACCCATTCATTTTAAAATGTGACAAATCCATTAAAACAAGCCTATCCATTTGCTAATGTACCAGAAAGTTACGGAGCAATAGCTCTAACAAGTTCCTGCTGCAAAGTTCCTGAAACAATAAATGTAAATCGACTGAATCTTTACCTCGAATTTCAAGGGACCATGGATGTAGCCCAAGTGGAATACAGAGAACATTGTAGCACGATGGACCATACTGTGACTTTCTCAAAGTATGTCAAAGACCAGATCTCAACCGTCGAAGAAATGGTGGATTTTAAATCTGCCTATGACACACTCTGGAGATCAATGGTCTTACAAAAGTTACCTAAATATGGTGTAGGTGGAAAACTCTTCAGATGGATTAAGAACCTTATATCACAAAGGACACACTTTGTACAATACTGGAACTGTGCTTTGAAGTTTCGAATTCAGAGAGAAAAAGAAGTACTTAGCCACATATTAGTCACCAAAATGATAAATGGTGACAGTTAAGAAAGTACCAGGAATTCAAGCACTGTTCTGCTCTTGACAACCTTCTTATAAGGCCATCAAGTTCCAACATCTCAGCTTTAGAGTCCTCTAAAGCTTTCTCAGAGTTGGAATCCTGGACCTAGCATATAATGTTATGACTGTCAGTAGATCCAAAACAACCTTCCCCGTTCACTCTATCCTCAAAAGAACAAAAAGAATCACTGCGATATAAAGATACCAACTTTGTGGAAAAAGACTCAACTAAATACCTTGGAGTCTACTTTGATCTCCAGCTGACATGGAAACAACACCTAAAACAACCTATTCAAAAAAACAAATATGTTCAAAAGGCTTATAGCAAATTAATATGGAGCAAGACAGGATGTTCTTGAACAGTTTCTAAATCATATATTAGGTATGTTCTTGAATGTGGTACTGAGGTTATTACCTTTACCAGTTTAACAAAATGCACAAAACTTTACCTAGCTCAAAACATTGCACTACAGGTCATAACTGGTACTGCTTCATTTATGCTGGTTGCTACAAGGGAAGCTTAGACAAGAATTGAACCTATCTCAATATATTAGGAATGGTCTACCTTGTGACTTTAGAAGCATGGACTTACAAGATCCATGACATACAGAGCTAAGCTAAATAACCTCTATAACCAGGGGTGGAATATCAAATTACAATGTATACAAAGCCACATTGACATTTTTTGTAACGAAGTAGCTGACAAGCTTTCTCAGCAGGAAACACATCTGCCTCAACCAGAGGTGTCTAATATCTTGAACATTTCAAGTTTCAATCAACTTTGCAGTTGATTTGTGGCTCAGTCAGCAATCTAGGGATCTATTGACTGGAAATTAGGGGGTGTCTTAGGGGGATTGGCCATATAGACCCTATTCTCCCTTGAGCAATAAATGTTGCCACCTTCGTATGAAAACAGACCTTGATTATCTAACAGTTTACTTGCATAAAACAGAGTTCTATCATCCCCACAATGTCGGCTGTGTGAAAGTAAAGTCATGGAAGCTGATCACTTTAAAATCTCCTCAAGTTTGGTCCTCTCACAGTGGTCAGGAGATGGTTTTGTGGAAGAGGCGAATCTATATGGGTCAGCGAATGACTCAATTGGCAAGGGTAGGAGTTAGCAATTAAATAAGTAGGTTTGTAATCTCTCTCTGTACCTAACTTTTTTGGTCAAGTTAAAGACTGGGTCAAAATCAATGAAATTTTTAACCTTTTAATTAATCACAACACCTAGACAATATACATAAGTTCCAGTAACTTTGAGATGTATTAAAAGATGACACGCCAGACACACACCATCAATGTCCTAATCAACTATATACCTTCTTCAGGCACTGACTGTAGCAGCCCCACTACCACTTGGTTTTTCTGCACTGGCACGCACAATATTTTTCATTGTAAAATCTTTATGTCTCTATCAATTTCTGAACACACTTCCACACGATCCACAACACTTCAAACCACCCTATCTAACACAAACACGCCACGAATACATCACATTACCAAATATAAACAAAACAACAAATAAAATAGCCCACAAATTTAAAAAACCAGGATACAAAATAACATACAAGACTAATAACGAGTTACAATACAAAATACAACACGGCACCAACAACAAAGATAAACTACAAGCACCAAGCGTATACAAACTGCGACAAATGTAAAAAATTCTACATTGGACAAACAAGCCTTAAACAAAGAATCGAGGAACACAAACAGAACACCAACTCAGCATTTTACAACAACATAAAAGAAACAGGACACAAATATACAGACTTTTACCATAACCTAGAAATCCTACAAATTAACAAAAAAGGACCACTTCTTAACACAGTACAACAATATGAAATTTACAGGCAGACAGAAACACAAAGTAGAAACATATTAACTACACAATAAAAATCACACATACTCTTTAATACTATCGGAAACCTGCCTTTAAAACCGTCACCGCTTGGCACAACTCCAAGCAGAAGAAACTGATGAAGATCGCCACATAGAGATCAAAAACATACTGTCTCAGTAAGTTTTAACAAATTTACAAAATTTAAAGTTTGGATAGTCATAAACTATTGTTAAAGTGATTAATTAAGATTCGCCGAACCTAATAGATTACAAAATTCAAGAACTTATTTTAATTTTCAAGTAGCTCTTTCCACATGTTCTCTTTTTCTTAATACCGCTCTGTATTATAAAAAGTGAACGTGTGAACTTTACAGTTGTTTAGTGAAGTTTTAACTTTGCAAGTTTTTAGCATTCAAAGCTCAATAAGTGAACAGGTGCATTGCAGCGGTTGTCAGTGTGAGTTTTGAATACGCACATACTCACCCACAGCATTTACATTAAAGAACTACGAACCAGGACTTATCCCACAAAATCATAAGTGCAATAAATTAAACTTTATCACTTCATATTGACTTTGTCCTAACTTGACAGTGAATTTTGACAAGTCTCACAGGTCTGTCTAATAGCTCTATCTATGTGGTATTCTGAGTTATTATTGAATTTCATTTCAATTATTTAAATTAAAAAATTATACAGTTATTAATACTAACTTGTCAGTAACAATATGTAAGGGATGAACTGGTAGAGATGATCTAAATTAGCTGAATTCGAGTTTGATTAAAACCTTATATAATTATAAATTAATTTTCTCCTTCTTTGACGTGTGCAACAGATACTGAGGATCTTACTATTTCTCAACCTCTTTCACCAATTCTTCTATAAGTCTGATCCAATTTTGTGATGCATCTGAGTTAAGCTATGTTCCCTGTGTTTATAATAGATGTCAGGTCTGTTAAGTCTACAATTATACTTGAAAAATCAAAAGTTGCTCCATTGAAGTAGCTCTGCCTGCTTAGAACTCACCTACTTGCTAGAATTATGCAATATTTTTACTATAATATGTGTACTAGTATGAAGATTGATTCACTATATAGTTGGTATGAAATGTGCCATGGTCCGATCTCAATTGAAACATTCTTACATGTTAAAAACTCATATAATTAACCCAGTAGACTAGATTCAGGACTGGCTCCCTGCTACCTCTTGAGCATATGTTCAATCTACAGATAGTCTAACAGACTTAGTTTCTAGGAGGCTGATGCTCAATCAACTATCCATTGTAGTGGATGGGATAAGACTATACATTGCTCCACGCCATCAAATAATCAGAGTTTCAATTATTATCACCAAATTTTTAAACCATACCTGAAGTTAAAGCATCTGTCATCTGCAAATATACCTTAGCTATTACTCAAATCCTTCTAAGGATACTCAAAGATAAAAATTTCTATTTATAAATTAAATCTAAGATTTATAACTTTTTTTCTTCTTTTGAATAAAGTTATAAGTAAAAATGAAATATATTGTTGATCCAATTTAGTGTAACTATTCTTGGTTAGGATAAGTTACTAAAGCTAGAACTTATAGAATGGAGTTCTAGCATATATATTGAAGTACAGAAAAGGAATTCCAAAACTTAATCTAGTCAAAATTAAAATTAAGTACCGAAAGGTAAAATTCTGGCAAAATATGAAATTTAAACGATTTGAAAATAATAATGTTTCAGGAAGACCACGTTGGAAAATTGACACTATTGGTCCAAGGTAACTGAACTTGTAATTTGAGTGCAAAGGCAACATTGATAAACGCAGTAGAACTCAATGCACTTATCCAAAGTTTGTTTAAAAATATCACTTGTATAACATCAATGGGACACATGAAGACCAAATTTGCTGTAGACAAGTGTTCAATAGTGAGTGCATTTAGTAGGCTTAATTAAGTTTATAATTAAGTAAGTTCACTTTGAAAAGCCACTTAGTAACAATTTACCACTTAGTAACACTTCCCACAAAATAAATTTACTAAAACTTTTGTTGACTTGCTGAATGAATTGATACAAACTTGGCAGGCAAGGAAAATGACTAATAGTCAATGCGAAAAACTCCTCACCTACACTAATAAAATACACCCAAAACTCCACTTCACTTCAGAAATTGAAACCAACCGATCCCTAAACTTCCTCGACCTAACCATAACAAAAAGCCACACACAAAAACACAGCTTCAACATTTACAGGAAACCCATAATGACAGACACACTTATTCACAACACCTCAAACCACCCTATCCAACACAAACACGCTGCCTTCAGATCCAAGCTCCATAGACTTAAAGAAGTCCCAATGACCACAGAAAACATAAACAAAGAACTAGACACAATTAAATATTTAGCATACGCAAATGAATACAACACCACAATAATAGACACACTATGGTACAAAATACAAAAAAACACTAAAATAACACTAAAGACAGGGAAAACAAATATATCACATTACCATACACAAACAAAACAACAAACAAAATAGCCCGCAAATTTCAAAAAAATATAATATAAAATAGCATACAAAACTAATAACAAATTACAATACAAAATACAACACAACACCAACAACAAAGATAAACAAGCACCAGGCATATACAAACTGAACTGCAACAAATTCTACATTAGACAAACAGGTTGCAGCTTTAAACAAAGAGTCGAGGAACACAAACAGAACACCAACTCAACATTTTACAATCACATAAAAGAAACATGATACAAATACACAGACATTTACCATAACCTAGAAATCCTACATATCAACAAAAAAGGACCACTTCTCAACACACTAGAACAATATGAAATTAACAGACACACAAAAACACAAAGTACAAACATATTAAACGAACAAACACAATACAAATCACATATACTCTTTGATACTATTGAAAATCTACCTTTAAAACCGTCACTGCTTGATATCACATCTCCAAGCAGAAGACACTGATGAAGATTGGCACATAGCGATCGAAAACATTCTGTCTCAGTAAGTTTTAAAAAATGTACAAAATTTAAAGTTCGGATAGTCATAAACTATTGTTTGAGTGATTAAATATGACTAATATTGTTATTACCTTGGAAGAGTTTCAAGTTTCTGTATCTAACTATCAGCAATTAAGATGTCATTAATTTTGCAAGCAAAATCAAATTATACCTAGTGATGAAAAGTTATACTGGACACCTCAGGAGTACGGAGCAAATAAAAACCTGGAGTCGATGTCTCAAAAATGTTTTAACCTCACTTTCAACATTTACAAAATTTTATTAAATTAGTTACTCTATTTATTTATAATTCAGAACAATAGGTTATACTACATTAAATATAGCTACAAAGTAACTAATCAGGAAACACTTGGTTTTATAAAATACAAGTTTAACCTAGTGTTTTTGTTCCTGAGGTCCATCTTTACCACGAAGTACAATTTTTTTATATTGATATCAAGGTAACTGATAATTACCAAAAGGACATACCACTTTAGAATAAGCAACTAAATATTACTGATGTCTTAGTACTAATATCTTACCTACATATTAAACAGCTCCAAACTCAAAAACCTTAACACTTACAAGCACACATCGGTCAATTTGACCGACGGGCATTTTTACGCTCTTGTATTGGCCCACCTGTTTGACCATGACGCCTGCCGCGCTCAATACCTTCCCCCTCCTACTCCCACTACCCAATGGCAAAATATCGATCACTTTTGCCGGCGGCGTTGTCGATACAGACGTGTTGTTGATTTGTCGGTCGGTCAAAAATACCGAGTGTGGTCTTTACCGTTATTTAGCTGTCGGTCAATATTACCGTATGTGTGCCTTCACGTAGACTGTAGTATATCAACGTACATTTTTAGTGGTGATATTTTTTTTGTTTATTAGTAATATACCTCGTGTATAAGCTTGAGTTTGTGTGGACATAGTTAGGTTAGTTTTATTCACTTTTTGTTCATTTTTTCACACAAAATGAACCGTGCTAGCGGTAGTAAAGCTTTGACAGTGGTAGATCCAGGCTTTGAGGACAGAGTACTTAGACTTTTGGAAGAAGAAGTCGATGATCCTGATGAACCAGATGATGTTTATTCAGAAGTGGATGACTCTGACAGTGACCCAGACTTTGTATTACACGAAAGCGATGAAGAATCAGATGATTCAAGTTCAGAAGACGAAGCAATGTTAGAAGACGACGTGGGTGAAGCAGTAAGTCAGTCAATAAATGCAGTTGCTGAAGGTGTTCCGATGCCTACATATTTTTTGGAAAGGATGAAAAAAAAGGAGCGAGGTCCTGCAAATGCTTGGTCAAGTAAGGCTCCTCTTTGCAATGTGAGGAATCCAGGTCGAAATATCATAAGGGGATGATTTCCCGGGATAAAAGGGCCTGCACGAGACTTAGGAAACAAATCTAGTAAAGCAGATGCTTGGAAACTGTTTTTCGACGATGATATTATTTCAAAAATAGTTGATAATACTAACATGAAATTAGCATCTACTCGAGAGAAAATTCCCCCTGGCAAAAGTAAATCAAACTACAGAGAGACCAATGCAGAAGAGGTAAATGCTCTCATTGGTTTGCTGCTCTTGGCTTCTATTCTGAAATCAAATGACGAAAACATGGAATCACTGTTCGCAAAAGACGATTTCAGTCGACCAATTTTCCGAGCGACTATGTCACGAAATCGTTATAAGGTTCTAGTAGCAACCCTGAGATTTGACGATACTCAAACACGTGATGAGAGAAAGAGAGATAATAAAGCAGCAGCTACGAGGGCCGTTTTTTTTTTCAACCTCCGATCGCACGCCATGATGTCTAGAAAGGTCACAGACCGGCCCTGTGCGCAGCAGTCGATCGCGCATCTTCCCCACTACAACTTTTGTCACTCCCGAGTTCAAGTAGCCAGTTTGCGCTTAGCTGCAGTCGGGTAAACATATCCGCGTCTATTGATTCTCCCGCCAAATGTGATTTGAGAAGTGTTATTCGTTTCTTGCAAGCAGAAGGGAATAGTGCAGCAGAAATCCATCGGAGAATGTGCCGTGTTTACGGAGAAAACATTATGAGTGAAGGTGTTGTGCGGGAATGTTGTCGTAAGTTTAAAACTGGCCGAACCGACGTGCATGATGAAGGAGGTCAAGGACGCAAGTCTGTCGCTACAGACGATCTTGTTGAACGAGTTGACAAAGTGGTTAAAGAAAACCGTAAATTCACAATAAGTGCTTTGTCTTTGGAATTTCCAGAAGTGTCGAGATCTTCTCTGTACTCTATTGTTTCTGAACATTTAGGCTACAAAAAGATTTGTGCTCGCTGGGTGCCAAAGATGTTGAGTGACACCCACAAAACTCGCCGAATGGCTTCAGCTTTGACATTCCTTGAACGTTATCGCAATGAAGGAGTAGATTTTTTAAAATCAATTGTAACCGGAGATGAGACCTGGATTCTTCATGACACACCCGAAACAAAGCAACAATCTCAACAATGGATGCACACAAATTCACCGAATAAACCCAAAAAATTCAAGCAAACTTTCAGCAACCGAAAAGTTATGGCTACGGTCTTTTGGGACCAAAAAGGTCCGTTGCTTGTGGAGTTCATGCAGCCTGGGACCACAATTAATGCAGCTGTTTATTGCCAAACTTTACGACGTTTGCGGCGAGCCATTCAGAACAAAAGAAGAGGCATGCTGACATCAGGAATTGTTCTGCTGCATGACAACGCCCGCCCTCACACTGCAGGTGTAACCCAACAACTTCTTGAACAATTTAAGTGGGAAATTTTCGACCACCCACCTTACAGTCCCGACCTAGCACCGAGCGACTTCCATCTTTTTCCTGAACTGAAGAAATGGCTTGGAGGTCAGCACTTTCAGCACTTGAGGAACTTCAAGACACGGTCAAGACTCATTTAAATTCACTGGCGGCAACATTTTATGAAGAGGGTATTGGAAAGCTTGTCCACAGGTATGACAAATGCCTCAATCTTCAGGGTGATTATGTTGAGAAATAAGCATAAGTGTACATACATTTTGGTAATAAAATAATTTTGTTCTATTCACTTGTCTTTTATTTATGGCCCACCGGAGGTTGAAAAAAAAACGGCCCTCGTATTTCAGAGATTTTTGAGAAAATCATCAGCAACAGCCAAACTAATTATTGTCCTTCGGCTTACGTCACAATTGATGAAATGCTAGTACCTTTTCGAGGACGTTGTCCATTCAGGATTTTCATGCCGAAGAAACCAAAAAAATACGGGATAAAAGTTATGTGTCTGGCTGATTCTAAAACTTCGTTTTTATGCGATGCATACATTTATACAGGAAAAGAAAGCGATGGATTTGGCCTGTCTGAAAATGAAAAAAAATTGAGTATCCCAGCACAAGCAGTTGTACGTCTAAGTAAAACCATTGCAGGATCCAACAGGAATGTGAGTGCTGACAACTGGTTTTCTTCATTGGAGACAGTAGAAGAACTAGGCAAAAGAAAGCTCACCTACGTTGGAACCTTGAAAAGGATAAACGTTTTATACCAACTGAATTCCTCCCCAATAATAAACGCCCTGCAGTATCTACTCTGTATGGCTTCAGAAATGAAATCACGCTGCTATCTTATGTGCCAAAAAAAAACAGGGCAGTTTGTCTAGTTTCTAGTATGCATAACACAATTGCAACTAATGAAGAAAAAAGAAAGCCAGAAATGATTTGTTTCTATAACAGCACAAAGGCCGGCGTTGACCTGCTAGACATGAAATGTGCTGTTTTCTCCTCGAGCAGGAGAATAAGACGGTAGCCGCTGGTTGTTTTTTATAGACTTATCAATATCGCCAGTGTCAACTGTTTCATTGTATATATGAGTTACACTAGACATACAAATACAACACGCCCTTCTTTTATCAAGAGCCTCGCCACAGAGCTAATATCCCCTCATCTTCGCAAGAGAATCAATGAAGTAGCAAATCTTCCAAGAGACCTCAAGGAAGAAATAAGAAAGATACTTGGAAACAACACAGCTCCCCAAGTTGACTGCGTGCCTGATGACCATCTACAGAAGAGAAAAACTTGTCAGAAGTGCCCACCATATTCAGACAGCAAGACACAACAAAAGTGCATAAAGTGCAGTCTGGCAATTTGTGGCCAATGTCAAAAAAGAGTATGCAATGACTGTGCAGTAATATGTATGTGAAAGTAGGAAAAGTGTGTGAGAATAAGCAAAGTGCCTGTGTTTGTGTGAAATTTACCCGTAACTCTACTTTACACAACAGGTATGTTTTTGTCTTTTGTCTTATAAGTTTCATAACTGTCTACAAAAACCTAATTTTCGTAATTTTCTTACTTTTATAATTTTGTTAATATGTTAATAACAGTCATGTAAAATAAACTGTTTTTGTCAATTTAAATGTACTTTCTCATTTTATTGTCCCACAATGTGTTTTTAGTACTAAAAGAGATAAAATACGTGAAACATGCACCACACGGTCAAAATGACCGGATGTGGTCTTTTACGTTATTAGACACATGTGTGCTTGTAAGTGTTAATAACCAAAAACACATATTTTCTTAGTTTTTGGGCTTAACATATAACAAGTAATTAAAATGTATGTAGTTTAATACCTTATACATGGATGGGTTTGATTTTTATTTTATTTTTTTCTAAGATTATCCTATTTTAGACTTATAAGTTACCAAATATAAAATAAAACTCAATCCGAGTAGATTTTGTTTGATATTTATTTCCCATTCCCACGTAATTGGTTTTAGAAAAAAAAATTATACCAAGCATTTCAGAAAGTCATAGGAAATAAGAAAAAAAATTTAATTCGCTCAACAAAATTTTTAATTTTGGAAAACAGCAGTTCCACAACAAACATAAAACATAAGAAATTCAACATTTTGGCTGGTTTTTTTTATGAAGTAACTCACATAATGCCTTAAAATGTAATAAACTTGCGACTCCCAAAAAATTACAAATTTTGAAAAAAATTGCCGCTGTGTAAGTTCTATCATTTTTGATAAATGAGATAAATAGTGTGCAAATTTTCAATGCAATATTTGTATGTAAAATATTGTGTGTGAGTGTTTGTTTTGTCCTTTTACGACTTAATACCTCCAAAAAATTAAATATGCATTTTATAATTCTATAAGTTTTGTGTCCCAAGTGAAACATGGTGCCAACAGTGTTTTTTTAAAGTTGATTTCTTTTATGAAAAATTAAATATTTTTGGGAATCAACAGTAAATTAGATTTCAAGGCATTCTACCAGTTATTACGTCAAATAAATAGTTAGTTTAATTACTTACTAACATGTTAAATTAGTAACGTTTGTGTCTTCTTTGAAGTGGGACGGATTTTGTATTTTTAATTTTGGAGGGTAGAGTGAAGGTTTTCATATTTTTTTCGAATTTCTGCTGACTTTATGCATAGCCCAGTATATATATATTTCTTTTGTGTTCAAAACGATTACGCTTGAGCGGGAAATAAATACCATTTTTAATTTAACGTATATTTTAATAAATATAAATGTTATAGTGTTTATTTATGTTTATTAATTTAACTTAACCTTAAAAATGTAATGTTTGTAAAACGTTGTTTACCTTGTGATAGGGAACTTGAGGTTCTCAAGTCTTTCAAAAAGAAAATACATTCTCCCTGGGATGATCGTAAGAATAATCTCGCAAAAGGAGTATATACTTTTGATATACAGTTAGTAGAAAACATTGTGACACGAAAATGTTTTTAAAAATCTGAAAATATTAACACACACAAAAAGTACTAGAAATGGGTTGTTCAAGAACGAACGGAACCCACAGAACAGAACTTTGAAGTGAACGAAGTTGACAAACAAACGAGTCTTCAGAACCCTGCCAAAGACCGATCGACAATGACGTCGGTAGCCCGTTTTCATATGGTCTTTCGCTCCTAGACGTGGTCATTACAAAGGCCTATATAAAAATCGTCAATGACCATACGACAGCGTTCTTTTTTAAGTCATCGTATCAATGAGCATTTTCAAAATTACAAATGCATTTCAAACAGGAAGAAATTTAATTTACTCATTTGAAGCACTTGCTACTTTAATTAATACGAATTCAGTCACTCAGCCAGGAGGCTGGAAGATATTTATTTTATACGAATAATAAATATTTGTGATAGATGCAAAAAAAAACATTGATAGATCAACTGGCTGGTGAGAAGAAAAGAAGACTGTCATTGTTAACTGATGTATAATGCCGTCATTATAATAATAAGTAATATTAAAAAAGCACTGTTTTGAAAATTAACATTCAATTTTTAAGTAAATAAACTAACGTACTTTGTTATAGTGAAACTAACTGAAGTCTAAATTTTAATCCTTTTTTTATTCATTCTTTCTAGGCATTCTTGCTATCCATTGTTGAAATACCGTGAAAGGCTACTTTTAGGAGTCTTAATGAGTAGCCCCAGGACCGTCTCTAGTACAAGGCTATAATATACAATATAGCAACGCCGCGTCATCTGTGGACAGAAATCCGTTATTATGTTAGCTTAAGCTTTGATTTGAAATGAATTCTTCAGTCTTCGTGTTTATTTAGGACCGACTCTAGTATTTGGTAGCCCCCGTTCCAACTTGGTCCCGCACACCAAAATCTTGTTTATGTGCTTGTAATACTGAAAAAAAATTTTCAATTAACCACTTAAACAATAGTTTATGACTATCCGAACTTTAAATTTTGTAAATTTGTTAAAACTTACTGAGTGTCTCAATAAGTTTTAACAAAATTCAAATTTCGAATAGTCATAAACTATTGTTTAAGTGATTAATTAAGATTCACCGAACGTAATGAACTACAAAATTCGAGAGGAAAAAAAATGCTACTTACTGATGTGTTTTGCACATAATCAGTGCATTGTTCAATGTTGTGAATCATGGACAAGAATCACAGCATTGAACAATACACTGATCAAGTGCAAACATTGTGTCTGCTGAAAAATATCAATAAGTAGTATTTATTTTTCCAATTGATATCAATAAGAATATGATTTTCTGCATTCTGTGCCAGTATACACGTTATTTAATTTGATTGTAACATAATTTCATAAAATACTAATCTTATTGTTTTTTTTTTTTTTTTTTGTTAACGTCATGGTTCATATTACAAGTGCTACAGTTTACGCTGAGAAAATATATGTTTTACAATCTTTATAACCAAATCTATTATAAACAAATAATTTGTAGCAACGATTACTTACAAAATTTTTGTAATATATTATAACATCATATGGGACGTGAGGTGGCTAGAACCAAAGTGGACTATCTCTGCAATGAGTTAATGTTAGATAATAAATGCCAGATTAATACATATGGCCTAATATGTTGAAACTAATGGGCTTGTATCTATATAAAAATTGCATAATTTTAATAAACCATTCTGGTAGTAAAAATAGATGTTAACACTTCTATTTTCTCTTCACTTAATTTCTAAAAAAATTATGTTTGGCCCACTCTGGCTTATATAGAAGTTATATTGTTATGCAAGTTATCTTTTCAAACCTTTATTTCTGAATTATAAAAATACGGAGGAAAATAATAATAAACGATAACGTTCAAGAAGACCGGTAAAAAATGAATGAATCACGAAAACTAGTTGTCCATCACCACTGAAAATATGTTATTTGATTAATCACTTAAACATTTTATTTGAACTGAGATATTGAAATCTGTAATCCGGTCCTCTGTGATATTTAAATCTGAGAAAATGTTGCTGGACGTATCTTAGCTAACAGATCAGAGACTTTTCCCAAAATATCGTAGGTGGCCGTGCTTGTAAACAACTACCCTTTGATGTTGTTAACTGTCAGTTGGTTGCTTACTTAGCAAAAACATTTGTTAGTGTTTACAAAATTTAAAAAATAGTGTAATTTTTCTGATTGGTAATTGTCCAAGATTGGTATTAAAATGTAGTTATTGAACTAGTGGAGAAGGAAACAATGTTTCAGACATGTTTAATATAATTCATATGTTTAACCTTAAAACTACATCCTATATACTTCTTTTCTCTACTCATTTATTTTTTGTTTACAATCAATTAGAGAATTTGCTATTGCATCACATTACACTTGAATTATATTTGGCCTAATCATTTTAAATATTTGACAGTCGACAAAAATATATTTTAGGTAGGAATATGTTACAACAAAATTATATTTTAATTTAATCAGTTTTACATTAGTTTATGACTATCTGAACTTTTGTAAGTATTTTGTAAATATTTAAAAACTTACCGAGGCAATGTTTTCGATCGCTATGTGGTGATCTTCATCAGTGTTTAAATTTTCTGCTTGGAGTTGTGGTTAGGTTAAGCGGTGATGGTTTTAAAGGCAGGTTTTCAATAGTATCAAAAACTATGTGATTTCAATTGGGTTTTTGATCGTTTAATATGTTTCTATTTTGTGTTTTTCTCTGTTTGTAAATTTCATATTGTTCTAGTGTGTTAGGATGTGATCCTTTTTTGTTGATGTGTAAGATTTCTAGGTTATGGTAAATGTCTGTGTATTTGTCTCCTGTTTCTTTTAGGAGATTGAGAGTTGGAGCTCTGTTTGTGTTCCTCGACTCTTTGTTTAAAGCTGCAACCTGTTTGTCCAATGTAGAATTTGTTGCAGTTCAGTTTGTATACGCCTGGTGCTTGTAGTTTATCTTTGTTGTTGGTGTTGTGTTGTATTTTGTATTGTAATTTGTTATTAGTTTTGTATGCTATTTTATATCCTATTTTTTTAAATTTGCGGGCTATTTTGTTTGTTGTTTTGTTTATGTATGGTAATGTGATATATTTGTTTTCCCTGTCTTTAGTGTTTTTTTGTATTTTGTACCATAGTTTGTCTATTATTGTGGTGTTGTATTCATTTGCGTATGCTAAATATTTAATTGTGTCTAGATCTTTGTTTATGTTTTCTGTGGTCATTGGGACTTCTTTAAGTCTATGGAGCTTGGATCTGAAGGCAGCGTGTTTGTATTGGATAGGGTGGTTTGAGGTGTTGTGAATAAGTGTGTCTGTCGTTATGGGTTTCCTGTAAATGTTGAAGCTGTGTTTTTTTGTGTGGCTTTTTGTTATAGTTAGAATTAGTTGCAATTCATACAGTTTAATTTGTATAAGCCTTGAGCTTGTAGTTTATCTTTGTTGTTGATCTCATGTTGTATTTTGTATTGTAGCTTGTTATTAGTTTTGTGTGCTGTTTTGTATCTTGTTTTTTGATATTTGTGGGCTATTTTATTTGATGTTCTGTTTATGTATGGTATTGTAATGTATTTGTTTTCCCTCAATGTAGTGTTAATTTTAGTGTTTTTTTTGTATTGTGTCATAGTTTGCCTATTTTGGTGTTGTATCCATTTGTGATTCTAACTATTAAAGGTTTAATATTAAGGTTTAATATAAATATTCATTTATATTTTTAAGTTTGAATGAATTATATTGGTACATAAAAAAATAATATATATATTGTCAAAATCTTGTTGCTGTTTATGACGAGCTGGTTGTTAATTTTTATTACACTTTTGCTGTTACTTACGACCATACTTTTTGTTAACTAAAAGTTGTTAAATTGTTAACTTACACTTGGAGGAAACGTTTTCGTCTTACGACTTCTTCAGCCTCTTATTTTTGCCGCTAGGAATGCTGCAGTTGCGCTTCCTATAAATATATAGACATAGCAACACACATAAAAATTACATCTTAAATGAACAAACACAGCACAGATCACACATACTCTTCGATCCCATCACTTCTAACTTTCAAAATAATGGTACCGAGGAAGCGCAACTGCAGCATTCCTAGCGGCAAAAATACGAGGCTGAAGAAGTCGTAAGATGAAAACATTTCCTCCAAGTGTAAGTTAACAGTTTAACAACTTTTAGTTAGCAAAAAGCCTGGTCGCAAGTTATAGCAAAAGTGTAATGAGAATATATATTGTTTTAGAACATGCTAGGCAATGTTTTCATTGCCATGTTAAAATAGTTCCCAAATGTTCATAACTACCTTTCATTGTTATATAGAATGCAAAAGATCATGTTAATGGAGAACTAATGTTATATAGAAGTATCATATATATACTTTTTTTAAATCATGGTTAGACTGGCAGAGATTATTGTTAAGTAAAAGCAGTTGACATGTTAGTCAGGCACTATTTATTTACAGAGACAACGTTTCAATAACAGGCACGTTATCGTCTTCAGGCCTACAATACATAAGTACATAATTAAAAATAACAATAATAATTACACAGTTCTCGCACACGCATTTGATTTTTTGGTGAAAATAAGTCACGAAATTAATCAAAAGGATGAAATATAACTTACAGACCCCATTCCACACACAAAAACGAAAATATTGCATTGAACCTTTACACGCCTTTTATTTTTATCTGCAATAAACGATAGAACTTACACTGCACAAAGCGTGTTGAATTAATGTAATAAAGTTGATTTTCTTCAAAATTTGTAATTTTTTTGGAGTCATCAGCAAGTTTAATTACATTTCAAGGCATTTTGTGAGTTACTACATCAAAAAAATAAAGCCAAAACATAAAAATTTGTAACGTTTTAGGTATGCTGTGGAGGGGAGGAGAAACTGCTATTTTTGGGGCGTGAGCAAAAATTTTATAATTTTTTTCGAATGCATAATGACTTTCTCCATCACAAGGTATAAATTTTTTAAAATTAAAACTGAACTAGTGGGAACGAGAAATAAATACCATTGACTGTTTTGTTTAAGATATTGCTGCCTCTTTCTTATTTGTGTTTGTATTGTTTGTCATCTGCATCTTAGTAAGTTGCAGTTTAACACTGTGATCACATATAGGTGTACCTTTTATAAATGATTCTAAGGTAAATTTTCAGACAAATGATAAACAATAATGAGGCATATATTATATTAAAATTAATTATTACAGAAGATTTAGTTAATATAATAATTGACAGCTTACACTGTGTGCTGAAGAGTGGCTATTTATTTTCTATTCCCACATAATCAATTTTAGCAAAACAAAAAAAGTTATACTGGGTAATGCTGGATAAATTCCAGGGTGTGTATTGTTTTATTTTTCATTTTTGATAAAGTGTACAACTCAAAAAACTTTGTAAACATGAGAGTGATTTAAAACAAAAATAGTGCTTACGATTTCAAAAAGTTTATTCATAAGATCAATATTTACAAAACTCTATAAACTAAATGTTACTTTATAAAATTGGACACTTTTATACTGCAATTAAATTAAAGTATTTTAAAGTTGCTAATTGTAATCATCCAGAATTCACTGAATAAAACGTAATTAAATGATACTTAACCAAGTGAATACTTAAATGCTTACTCTCTAATGTGTTTTAAAACAATCGTTACTTTTAAAAAGTAAAGCCTCTACTGGCAGCGTCGCGCTAGGTAGTAAGGTTGTCGGGATGAGATTTATGAGTGTAGAAAGGGTAGGTTAAGTTGGTTGTGTACTATGTAATGGAACAGGGTGGTGGTTTCAAAAGGTATGTGGTCATTTAATATGTTTTCTTTATCTGTTGCGTAGTGTTTGTATATCTTGTAAGTTGTTAGTTTTTTTTTACTTTGTTTTAATATGTGGAGAATGTTTAAATTAGTGTGTATGTCTCTGTGTGTTGCGTGTTTTTAGGTGTGTTTTGTAGTGTGATTTAGGGTTTGTTTGGGTTTATTTGGGTAATGTGTTCTTCGAAGCATGTGTAGAATGACATACCGGTTTGGCCGATGTAATAGCTGGGACACTTGTTACATGTTAATTTGTATATACCAGATAGATTGTATTTTTCTGTTTTATTTTTGACAGCGGTTGTATGAGGTGTCTTAAAGTGTTTGTTGTTTTGTAAGGTATTTGGTAATGAAGTTTTTTGAATGTAGAATTTGTGTTTTTGTTGGGGTAAGTGAGGGATATGTATTTGTTGTTTTTTGTGGTTTGTCATCATGGCCGTTTGGTGATATTGTTTATGTTTAATTTTCATGTGTATGTTGGTAGCAATTTTGTTGAGCGATGTATTTTATTGTATTGAATTCTTCGTCATAGTCTTTCCGTAGCATAGGTATATTAATTAGGCGGTTTAACATATGATTGAATGCAGCGTGCTTGTGTTATGTGGGTGATTAGATGTATTATGTTTGATAATATCGGTGGTTGTTGGTTTTCTGTATGTTTTGAAATTGTGTTTGGTGATGGTAAGATCTAGAAAGTTTATTTTATTGTTTTCTTCTAATTCGAGGGTGAATGTGAGGTTTTGGTGTATGGTATTAATGTAATTGTGTAGTTGTTTGATTTGATGCTTGTTGCCGTTGAATAATAATAATAAATCTCTTCACAACATCAACACTGAAGAGCTTCAGCTGTCGAAAGTGTGTGCAAGGTGGGTTCCTCGTTTACTGTCTGACGGCCATAAGCAACAACGTGTGGCAGCTGCACAATCTTTCTTGCAATCTATTATGGAAGAAGGTGATGATCTGTTTTCAAGAATAGTCACTGGTGATGAAACATTCACTTTTTGCAGATTCACTTATTGCAGTCAGAAAACGAATAACACTCCGCAATTCACAACTGGCGTCAGATCGCAGTGGAGTCTCCATGTCGAATGACCTGTGACTCGAGGTCAAACGGCGTAAAGTCAAGCGGGAATCGGTACCACTACACCCAAACTAAAAGTCCCCACTCTCGGAAAGATGCTCCGTCACTCACGCTTGGTGACACACACGTGCAAAACTTATTTTTTGGACCCCCCTCGTATATATACAGTATATAGTATATATATTTCTCTCCAGTAATTATGTGGACATAATGACACGACATTTGTTATTAGTGTTTAAAAGTAGCATTTGTTAATTACTTTCATGTGTACCTCTCTGGGACATATAGGTTGGCTAATATGTCTAAATATGGTGGTTGGGCCGTCAAGGCTAATCACCTTTGAAAACAGGCTGTATTTGATAGCATGATATACCACATTACTAAATTACATATTCTACAAAAAAAAAAAAAAAAAATGAAAAACTTAAAACAATAAAATACAACACCCCCCCCCCCAAACAGTTACAAACACAAACTTATTGACAACATACTAAGCAAACTCTTGAATTTTGTAGTTCATTACGTTAGGTGAAACTTAATTAATCACTCTTACATTAGTTTATGACTATCCAAAATGACTATTTGGATAGTCATAAACTAATATAAAAGTGATTAAAACTGAACCAAATTAAACACAAATTTCTTCAGTCACACTTTTGGACAACAAAACAAACAAAAAATCCACCCCTATCGCATACCACGATAAAAACTCTTGAATTTTGTAGTTCATTACGTTAGGTGAAACTTAATTAATCACTCTTACATTAGTTTATGACTATCCAAAATGACTATTCGGATAGTCATAAACTAATATAAAAATGATTAAAACTGAACCAAATTAAACACAAATTTCTTCAGTCACACTTTTGGACAACAAAACAAACAAAAAATCCACCCCTATCGCATACCACGATAAAAACACAAAATTGCTTCCAGATTAAGAAAATTAAATTGTCAGAGTATATGGCAAAACAACGTACATAAACAGCAAACAGACAAATACAACTAATCTGGCGACTGCAAAATAACATGCAATGAAATATAGTGTAGGAATATACGAATGTGTCTTACTTTGCCACAATATGACATTATTTGTGCATGCATAAACCAAACCTGAAATAAAATCTTTCAAAAGCTCTACGAAAGACATTAAAACTATAACACGATATGACTATAATAGGAAAAAATAAGAAACATTCCTGGGTAAATATGCTACTGGGTATGTACAAACTAAACTGATGTCTGTAACAAATTCTAGATGAAGCAAACAGGTTGCAGCTTTCAACAAAAATTTACACAGAACATAAGCACCGTCTTAAATATATACATTGAAGTTGCTTGTAATCTTGAATTCACTGACTAAACTATAAGTAATTATTGTGTAACTAAGTGAATCCTTTTAAACTTTCTTACTGACGCATGGTCTTAAATAGTTTCATTTAAGAAGTTGACACTACTTAGTGTCAGCTTTGTAAATGAAACGACTGTTTCGAAACGCATCAGCAAGTAATTTCAAAAGTATTCACTTAGTTACGCAATAATTATTTATAGTATATACATTGGTTCATTTTTGCCTCTAACCTCAAAATAGATATAGGGCACAAATACATGGACACCAACTATAATGTAGAAATTACCACAACAGCAAAAAAAAGATCGCATCTGAACACACTGGAAAAATCAGAAATTTAGAAATAGATTTTTGGGTTATATAATATAAAAAATAGTCTAACACTAGCTTAATACTAGTCATATACACTATGCAATGATTTCAATATTACAGTTAGTGAAATTGTTACTCTTTCTGTAACTAAATCTATTCTAGCTGGATCCTTTTGACTATATAGTAAAGTAGTTGAATATTTTATTACTGTTTTATTTTATTGCTCGTTGTTTGATTAAGAAACTTAGAGTGTATACAATATTGTGTGTCATAGTACAAGTAGGTTAAGATTCCAATTTCTTTGAACCCCTATTTATTAAACACTTGTAAATATTTACAAACTTGCCTATAGTAACACTTGCTTATATTTGTTGAGGACGGCCGTTTCGGGAGATGTGTCCCATTGTCAACTCAAACCGTAACTGATCTCAAGGTTTACGTTGGTTAGGGTATTAGGGTGGTGTGAGATATTATGGGGGTGTGGGTGTATTTTGTGAGTATTAGGAGTTATGATGTCAAAACGTGTGTGTGAGTTGTAATGTAATTGTGTATTGAGTATATGTGTAGTTTGAAGTGTCTGTATATTTCGTATTGTTCGGTTGTGTAGCGTTGGTTATTTCTGTGTTGTTTATGAAGAATTTGTAGGTTAGATGTTATGTCTATGTAGTTATGTTTTGTGGAGTTCAGATGATCGGCGAAGTTTGATTGGTAGTTATTGTTTGTTAATGCTTTTATATGTTCTTAGCAACATGTGTAGAAGGACCTCCATGTCTGGCCTATGTAAAAACTGGGACACGAACTGCAAGTTATTTTGTAAACTCCAGTGGCGTTGTAGATGTCGTCGATTTTGCTGATCATCTCAACTCCACAAAACATGACTGCATAGACATAACATCTAACCTACAAATTCTTTATAAACAATACAGAAATAACCAACGCTACACAACCGAACAATACGAAATATACAGACACTTCAAACTACATATACTCAATACACAATTACATTACAACTCACACACACTTTTTGAGAGCATAACTCCTAATACTCACAAAATACACCCACACTGCCATAATATCACACCCCCACCCTAACCTATGTAAACCTTGAGATCAGTTACGGTCTGAGTTGACAATGTGACACATCTCCCGAAATGGCTGTCCTCAACAAATATAAGTAAGTGCTACTATAGGCAAGTTTGTAAATATTTACAAGTGTTTAGTGAAAACTAGTAACTCACGAAAAAGATGAAATCAACAAATATGAACACTATTTATTTCCCAATGTTTACAATCACTTTTTTTTAGATTGTATTTTGAAGTATTATAAGTGAATACAAATATTGGAGTGGTCATATATTTAGTCAAGCATTAGCAGTAAGTTAAAAAAAAAAAACATTTACTGAAAGTTAGGTAACATTTCATTAAAAAAAAAAAAAAAAAAAAAAAAAAATATATATATATATATATATATATATATATATATATATATATATATATAGATTTTTTGGACTAGGAGACTGACAGACTTACCTTGGTAAGAGTCCACACTGTAGTCTTGAAATAGAAACACATAAAAGCACTTAAACAATGATATATTTCAACCACACAGTGGTCTTTATCAATCGAAGAGAAAACACAAAAAGAAATATGAGAGAATGAAATAAAATAAATATAAGTTGTAATCTGATTACAACTTATATTTATTTTATTTATTTATTTTATTTTATTTTATTTTATTTTATTTCATTCTCTCATATTTCTTTTTGTGTTTTCTCTTCGATTGATAAAGACCACTGTGTGGTTGAAATATATCATTGTTTAAGTGCTTTTATGTGTTTCTATTTCAAGACTACAGTGTGGACTCTTACCAAGGTAAGTCTGTCAGTCTCCTAGTCCAAAAAATCTAAATAATCTTTACCAACCAAAACTAACCTAAAAAATATATATATATATATATATATATATATATATATATATATATATATATATATATATTGTAAATCTGACTTTTAGGATTCAAAATAAATAAAATGTTTGTTGTTATAATAATATTTACTATTTTAAATTTTCAGTGAAGAAAATATGAGAAAACCACCTCCAGATCCAGTATACACGCTAAAAGGTAGCATGGCTTCGATTTGTTGCCTGCTTTACAAGCTTTGTGCTAAAGCTGAATTACTTTATGCTGCCACTCAAGAGGGGAAAGTGCATATATGGAATTTGAAGGTACTTTCCAAACATAAATTCAAAAGCTTAGGCCTAAGTATAATTTAAGTTGAGAATCGGAAAGAAATAATTGTATTTAAATACATTTATCTGTGTTGGCTATAAACTCTGATTATCAAAATCTTAAACTGTATGTTTGTTGATTCCATCTTCATGTGAGCTACTAGTTTAATTAAAAACACTGTAAATATAGTAGCACTTACTTTATAATTGTTGAGGACGGCTGTTTTAGAAGATGGGTGACAACTGATCTCAAGGCTTTTTAGGTTAGGGGTGGGAGGGGGGATGGAATGTGAGTGTATTTTGGGGAGTATAAGGAGTTATAATGTCGAAAAGTGTATGTCAGTTATAATATAATTGGGTGTTGAATATGTGTCTAGGGTGCTGTTTGAAATATTTGTATATCATATTGTTGGGTTGTGTATCTTTGGTTATTTTTGTTTTGCAACATCCAATTACATTATAACTCATACACACTTTTCAACATCAAAACTCCTAATACTCACCAAAATACATCCTCATCCCAACCCTGACCTATAAAAACCTTGAGCTCATTGCACCCAATCAAACTTCGGTGAACATCTTATATCCACAAACCATAACTACACAAACATAACATCTAACCTACAAATTATTCACAAATGAATCAAAAATAACCAACACTACAGAACTGAGCAATATGAGATATACAAACATTTCAAACTATACCCTACACACATACTCAACACCCAATTACATCATAACTCCTAATATTCATCAAAATATACCAACATCCTCACCCTAACCTACAAAAATCTTGAGATCAGTTACAGTCTTAAGTTAACAATGGGACACATCTCTCGAAATGGCCGTCCTCAACAATTATAAAGTAAGTGCTACTATAGGTACTATAGGCAAATGTAACATATTTACAAGTCCTTTTAGTCTTAAACTGTACTATTTTCTTGTACTTATTCATTTTTCAGTATAAATCCTCATTGGAGCAAAGTTTTTTTATAATATCATTTGACATAGAAGTTGTATTATTAAATAATCTAGGTTAACTGATAATAAGGATTTTTTACTAACCCTTAACTTCCTGGTTAAATTATTTGTTAAATTTAAAAAAAACATTTTTTTATTGCTAGAAATTTCTGTAATAATCTGATTGGTTTCTCGAGTTGTTAACTACAGAAATAATAACAAAATATATTTATAAAATACATATCAATGATATAAAGAATAAAGAATAATGAAACTTTATGATTACCAAATTTTGCGGAATATCGTATACTTTTTCAAAGCTTTTAAAAAATGTACATAAAATTGTAATACAGTTTTGATGAAATTGCAACTTACTGTCATTTTTTGTTTGTTATGATATGATAAGCACACACAAAATTTAGACACTTATAAAAACACAAATTAACAATAAAATTTAGATAGTTGTTATAGAACTATGTCTGAACTCATAACATAGGACTAGTGGCATTGCAAACACTCAAGGTGTACAGGGTTTTTCTAACAATAGCAAATGTAAGCAGTTTTTCTTTTTTCTTGGGGTCACATGTGTAACAAGTCTTTTTATTGTTCAATCTGTCTCCAGCAGTGTCAGGTTTAGGCTATTCTACGGCTTTGGGCCATGCATGCTCATAGTTCATATGGCAAGCTTAAATTCTGCTTACGTCTCTCCAGTTGTGATGCAAGAAAGTTGAAGGGCTTACTTGAATTCTTTCCATGCACAAGTTGTATAAAATAAATAAACTAATATCCATTTATATCCAACATGTTGCATTGGCTTCATTAGTTTTTTTTTTAGGCATTTGAAGTTTAGCCAACAGAATCTTTACCCTTATAAACATAAGCATTTAAAAGGTATCCAATTCTACCATCAGTGATTTTTTAATATTGTAAAATTAATACTACTTACAAATTTACTTAGCATAAACATGGTTTGACCTTAGCATTTACTACACTGTGACCTTTTTGAAAATTCACTCATAGGCAAGAGCGAGGATCCTTTCCCAAGAGTAGTAGTGCCAGTCCCAATCTCTATATCTTCTCTCTCTTTATTTCCTTAACTAAACAAGGTTTTGTTTCAATATTAAACCTAGCATTATAATTCAAGGCTAGTCTATTTACATTGTAGGACTAATCACTAGGATTTCTTACGAAATTTCCTCTCTTAACATATATCTTTGGTTCTGAAGTTTACAGAAATACAATTTGCTTTTTTTATATTAACTTACTTCCCATGTAATTTTTTAGACTAAAATTTAATATATGAAATTTTTGAAAAATTAACAAAAAATTTGTATTTGGTGCATCTGCCTGTGACAACATTTGCAATTAGAAAACAATTTACAGATCACAAAATAAAAACATACTAAATCAACAAACATAATACAAATAATATATTTTTATTCTTGAAAAACTAACACACTCATTCGCTACAATACACTGATGTATAGTCAGTACTTTAAAAAAAATGCGTTCTTTCAATAAGTCCTTTAAAAATATAGTTTAGTTATAAGTTCGTTCAATTCATTTAGGTTAAAAACTTACATTTTTAAAGATTCATTGAAAATAAAATCAACAAATATAATCTTTGCTTAATAATAATAATAATCATGCTTTTTTGTTGCTCAATATTTTTTTAAATACTTTTTTGTTTCAGAGTTGTAGAGAAATAAATATTATAACAGTGGGGAGTGAGTCCTGCTTATCTTTACATTCTTCAGAAAATTATTTCATAACACAAGAGAAGTGTGGTAACATTAAAGTATGGCTAGAAGATGGAGAAGCATGGAAACTCCAGCACACTATAGTGTCAACTTATGTTGGATTTTGTAGACTTCAAGTAGGCAACAATTGTATTATTTCTCCAGAACAAGAGTCAGCCGTTACAATTAGGAGATTAAATGGTGAAATTTTAGAGAATATAAATATTGAATTAACAGAAAGAGTTGGTAATGTTATGGTTTTAAACTATCAAGTCATATTAAAAAACGAATATATTTTTATTATGTATGAAAGTGGTGTATTAATATTATGGAAAATGCGGTTTGGCAAAGTTGGTTATTTAAAAGTGACAAGTGACTGCCCGATGACTTTAGACTTTGACGGCAAATCTCGTGGGATAATAGGAACGAGTGGTGATAATCTTATTGAATTTTGTGTTTCTGAAGACTTTAATATATCTAATGGAAGAAACATTTCTATAACAAATCCTGGAGTAAGTTGTGTTAAAATACGTCCTGATAAATTGATTTTTGTTGCTGGTTGTTGGGATGGCCGGATACGATTTTTCTCAATGAAAACTCTGAAGCTGCTAGCTGTTCTTGATCAACATCAAGGTGCAGTTCATGATGTTATATTTTCTGACAAACTAGTCAGTTTATGGAAATGTAACTGGTTATGTGCTTGTGGTGGTTTAGATAATAAAATAACATTATGGAATTTGTATAACTAATCTTATTTACAATTATTTAAACAATATTATTAAATATAATTATGATTAATTTTTAAAGAGTAATTCATTAATTGTGTAACATGCCTAAGTAAAGAGTTAATAATACCATTACACTGTATTAAAACCGGGTTTGTTGATGGTTAGATTTTTTTGTTAATACCTGGCAAAAAACCTATTAGCTATCTAAAAAACTAAATTTAATTTTAAAAAAACTAAAATTAATAATAAAGACATTTATTAACACAAACAATATAATCTAAACGGAAAATTTAACAATAAATAACAAGATAACAATGGTGAACAATAAAACAGTACACAAATAATTAATAAAACGTAACAATAATTAACAAATATAACAATAGATAAATTATATCACTATAACATGAGAATAAAATATAATAATATTAAATAAATAAACATCTATACACAAACACAAAGAAATATATGTATAAATATAAAAACCGAGTATTATATTTTTAAATATTAAATTTGAAAAAAAAATTGTAAGTGGTGCAAGAGAGTGATGACACAGTTGATGGCCTAGGCATCGCCCCTTAATACCACTTTTAAACTGCCTTCTACATTAAAAAGGGTACAAATATTTGTTAAACTGTAGGATGAATAGGCGTGCGGATAAATAGGCTTGACAGCGTGATAAAAAGAAGCATACTAGTGCTGCTCCTCAATTCGTACCACTAATGATTCTTAACATATTCAATTTCTTGCTGCATCTCACCTTAAGATCACGAATATGTGGGATCCATCTTTTATCAAGTAATAGACCTAAAAATCAAACACTATCCGTGGTTTGAAGCTGAATCCCATCAAGATAAAGGATTGGCTACACATTTGAAGCAGAGAATTTAAAACCTGTACTCCTTGAGCATTCCTCTAATCTGCTTATTGCCAACTGCAAGGACCTTTCCGCAGCTGCCATACTATGAGCAGACACATAAATACAGTCATGTACAAAAAGTGAAGAGTGTACAGGAGGTCGTATATTATACTAGGAATATGATTTATTGCAATGGCAAACAGAGTGACGCTCAGCAGTCTTCCCTGCAGTACACCATTCTCCTGTTTATACCTGTTTGAATATGTGTGTCCAAGACGAATGCAGAAAGATTTATTTGACAGAAAGTTAGAGATAAATGCTAGGATATTCCCTTGCATACCCCATGATTTCAAAGTATTAAGAATTCTTTTTTTCCATGCCATATCATATGCCTTACCATGGTCGAAAAAAACAGCAGAGTGTTTGACGCAAGAGAAAGGCATCTTGAATAGCGGATTCTAACAAAACCAATTGGTCAACGGATGATTGTCTTTATACTGGAGTAATCTGAGTTCTGAGGCGGGAAGTGGCAGCTTTATATGTTTCCCAAAACTTTCTATTTGTTCTTTTATTTTTTTCCCAGAATTTTAGGAGACATTTGTCTCTTCTGACTTCCAAGGGTTCCAGTCCTGTTTGGATTTCCATAGCTAGTATTGGAGTCGAGTAAAGTAGTACTAAAGTAACGTAAAGTAAGTACTATCATGCCTCAGGTGCAAGTTCTTACAAAGCAAAGATTTGACTCTGCAAAGAAGTAGTCTAAGAAGTGCAAAGAAGTAGTCTAAGAAGTGCAAAGAAGAATGACTAAGAAATTAAACTAGGCAGTCATTGTAAGAAAAATATCTTTATTAATTACTTTTACATTAGTTTATGACTATCCGAACTTTAATTTGTTTTGTAAATTTGTAAAAACTTACTGAGACATGTCTTTTATTTTATTTATGAGGTTTGTTCTGTTTTTATGGGTGTGTCTGTGTTCAAATTAATAGATTGTCTGATTATTTTGTCCATGTATTTTGCTAATTTATGTGCTGGGGCATTTTGGTAGTTGATGATATCTCGGATGGGGAAATGGGTTTGTGAATTCTAAGGAGAGCATGGAGGGTAGGTGCTTTAGGATGGATTTGTTGTAGGTGGCGTTATTTGTTTTTGCTGATAATGCATTTGGAGCTATTAACTAGTTTTTTGATGGTTCTGTCGTATTTTTCAGTTGGATCTATGTGTAGTTGTATTATATTATTATTTATTATGTATCCATTGATCTTCTGTAACATTACTGGGTCCTTATTCCACGTCCATCATTTATAGTACAAGTCACTAATCATAAGCAGCACAAAATACATTACCCCACAATTTACCCCCCTATAGAATAACTAGGAACACAACTATCCTTAAACTATACTGCTCTAAATCACTCTACAGACTGACCAAAGAAATAATCACTATATCAATCTCCAAAGTAATGTTATAAAAAGATTGATTTATTATGACAAATGTCTTGGTTGTTTCGGATCAACTACGCATGATGAGCGCTTATTGTTTTGGAACAATTTCAGCAGTGAATGTGTTGAACAATTGATTAAAATTATTTTATTTTATAAGATTTTTTCTTTGTTTAAACTGAGACTGGATTTGAGCTACTGCATACTTTCTCTTCTTATTAAAAATTACATTTACCTGTTTTCACAAGTTTTTTTCTCATTCCTTTTGTGTTCTTTTTCAATTCATATTTTCCTTGACATTGGCCATTAATCATTGTACAGTACTGTATAATAGTGTGTGCTTTATATATATATATATATATATATATATATATATATATATATATATATATATATATATATATATATATATAGGAATTTTTGGACTTGATAGGAGACTGACAGACTTACCTAAAGGCAATAGTCCAAAACTGCAATCTCTTGGAAATAAGCACATATAAAACACTTAATACACTTTTATTTGAAATATTTCGATCAACATGATCTTCTTCAGTCAAGAAAGAGAAAAAAAGAGGATATATATATATATATATATATATATATATATATATATATATATATATATATTCTTGATATTTAACGTTATCCATTGTTTTTCCATTGCACTGACTTTAGAAGTTAACTGACACACAGGATAACAAACAAAAATTAAATGAAGAATTAGATAACATTACAAAAATAGCAATAGAAAATGGATACAACAAACACATTATAAAAAATATATACAATAAATTCACAAAAAAACCTAACCTCAACACAACACTACAACCGGAACACGAAAATAATGAAAATAAAAAAATCTACCTAAAATATAAATACACCAATAACAAAATAGAAAAAATAACAAATATATACAACAAAGAATACTACACTCCAACTTACAAACCAAACAACAAAATAATAAAATATCTTAATAACACAAACCACAAAACAAATTCAGAAAAACATAACCTATCAGGAATTTACAAAATCACATGCAACAACTGTAACGCTTTTTACATAGGAAAAACAACCAGAACATTTAAAATAAGATTTGAAGAACATTATAGAGCATTCAAAAACAAAAATTCTAAAGTATCAAATGTTGCAGCACACCTAATATCCCATAAACACGAAATAACAAATTACGAAAATAACCTAACCATACTTGAAATAAATAACAACCCAATAGAACTAAACTCACTAGAAAAATACCACATTTATAAAAACTTACACAACAATTTAATGAATTTACAAACAACATATACAGAAGACATACTATATAGAAATATCATACACACAGATCAAGAAAAAGTGCGCGTAACGTCAACAAACACCAACTTCACATACCGAACATCTACAACAGAAAAACATCAGTGATTCGACAATGGTCAATAGACCGAAAGGTGCCTCATCACTCAAGGTAAAATTATTGCACTTAATGGTGGAAAATTACTTACTTAGTAATATATTAACTTCATATATATATATATATATATATATATATATATATATATATATATATATATAAAGAACTAAGTCAAAATACAAATACAAGAATTATAATTGAATTTACAATTATTATGAATACATATTGTGATATATATATATATATATATATATATATATATATATATATATATATATATATATATATATATATATGTAGAATAGCTTTTATCGGTGAAAAGCTTTGAATAAATATATTCATTAAAAGTATTCTTGTTTTTGAAATATTTTTAATTTATTAACTATATTACAAGAAAACATATCACCATATTTAATATATATATATATATATATATATATATATATATATATATATATCAGGAATCTGGAAATCAGGAATCAGATTCCTGATCAGGAATCTGGATATCAGATATCAGGATCAGATATCCAGGAATCAGGATATCAGGAATCTACAAAATCACTTGCAACAACTGTAACGCTTTTTACATAGGAAAAACATCCAGAACATTTAAAATAAGATTTGAAGAACATTATAGAGCATTCAAAAATAAAAATTCTAAAGTATCAAATGTTGCAGCACACCTAATTTCCCATAAACACGAAATTACAAATTACGAAAATAACCTAACCATACTGGAAATAAATAACAACCCAATAGAACTAAACTCACTAGAAAAATACCACATTTATAAAAACTTACACAACAACTTAATGAATTTACAAACAACATATACAGAAGACATACTATACAGAAACCTCATACACACAGATCAAGAAATAGTGCGCGTAACTTCAACAAACACCGGCTTCACGGACGTAGCATCCACAGCAGAGAACAATCAGTGATTCGACAATGGTCAAAGACCGAAAGGTGCCTCATCACTCAAGGTAAAATTATTGCACTTAATGGTGGATAATATTACTCAAAATTAGTAATATATTAACTTCATAAAGTCAGTGCAACGGAAAAACAATGGATAATATATATATATATATATATATAAACCAAGCATAAATAGCAAGGAGGACTAGAAATTTGAAAACAAGAGCTAAAATATGTCTGAATGTTAAAAAGGGGGAAAGGTGTCTAAATGTAATGGAGATGGATATTGTGTAATGTTTGTGGTAAACTTCATTTGATACTAGCATTCAATTAAAATTGAAATTTCAGTATGAAAACTCAAAACAAAAAAATATGCTTGTGCTTAACCAAAACAAATGAGATACAGACAAGTAAACAGTGTGAAGTCACAATCAAGGATAATGTTACATCCAGTTCCAAAGTAGAAAGTTTTTGGGGAATAACAAAATTTGCAACATGTATGAAGGTACATAAGAAGAGCTTTGATTGGCTAATAAAACATTACAGGAATGGTCAAAAATAAAAAAGGAAAATCATAGGGGGATAATACATCAATAAATAGAAGCCTTGAAAATGTAGTTCATAACACAAGCCATAAAGATGAAGGTAGTTAAGATTTGGTAGCCAAGGGTAAAAGGTAAATCAGGAAGTTGTTAGTAATAGCACTGAGAATTGAGATATCAAAGTATAATAATATTCACCAGATATCTGAGTCTCTTCAAAGAACATGCTGAGGATTAAATGGCTACATTCATGGATAGCTCTTACTAAATTTTAAGTACATTTTAAATAATTACTGACATTTTATATTAAATTTTGAAACCCAACAAAGTAAATTCATGGAACAGGCATAAATAACCAAACTTTTGTTTTTGTTATAGACATGTATTTTTTTCAGTTTTCATCGTAAAATTTCAATTTCAGTTGAATGCAAGTTTTAAATGAAGTTTGTGTCTAGGGATAATATTAAAATATATATTGTTTGATTATGATAATATTACTTCCTCCTAACTAAACCACTGTTAATTATTCAACAGTATAGTTTTCACTAAACACTTATAAATATTTACATAGGCCAGACAGGGAGGTCCTTCTACACACGTTACCAAAAACATATAAAAGCACTAACAAACAATAACTACCAATTATACTTTGCCGATCATCTCAACTCCACAAAACATGACTAAATAGACATAACATCTAACCTACAAATTCTTCATAATCAGCACAGAAATAACAAACACTACACAACCGAACAATACGAAATATACAGACACTTCAAACTACACCCTACACACATACTCAATTCACAATTACATTACAACTCACACGCACTTTTTGACATCATAACTCCTAATACACCCACACCACCATAATATCCCACCCCACCCTAACACCCTATCCTACGTAAACCTTGAGATCAGTTAAGGTCTGAGTTGACAATGGGACACATCTTCCGAAACCTCCTTCGTCTTCAACAAATATAAGTAAGTGCTACTATAGGCAAGTTTGTAAATATTTACAAGTGTTTAGTGAAAATTAGTAGCTCACGTGAAGATATGGAATCAACAAAGTATAGTTTTCTTTTGTTTTACTGTGAATCAATGCTCTAGCTAGTAGGGCATCACTTCAATTTTATGTACAAATTATTTTATGAATTGGATTATTGGAGATTAATTAATTATTCTTTATGGTAATTTAACTTAGTAAATTTTATATGAATTGAAATGTAGGTAAGTAGTAGTTAAGTTTTTGTTGGTAGGGACAATGTAGTGGCTTAGAACGTGTCAGATATAGGATTAAAGGCATATAATAGATTACTATTACTAAAAAGAAAAATGGTCCAAACTTTAAAGACTTTAGAGTGAATACACACTAGGTGGTATTAATATTTTTGTTTAACAAAATTTATGGTAACTACCAAATGTTTTTTAAATTTTTTTAAAATAATCTCTATGGTTACACAAATTAAAGAAAATATTATGAAGTAACAATGACATAGCACTAATTTCTATAAATGCCAATGTATACAACTATATATGACATAATGTAATATCTCTATAATTAATATTTTTGATAATGGGCTGTTCTGTCTTAACATTTTTAAATCAAATTCTGAAACATTGGAATTGACTTTAAAATACGGAAACATGTTGAAGTCAATGCCATTCATATTTCGTTTTGACATTAATTCAAAGTCCAAACATTTCTTTAAAAATAATTTGTTCTTGGCTAAAAAAACTAATTTGTAACAATATTATATTAGGGATATAAATATGCGTAAGTAATCATAATTACAACTTTAGAAGAGCACAATAATTTTTTAAATATTTTTCCATATTAATTAGTTTAATTGGTCTTATGTGGTGAATTATTTTTAGAATTCACTCTCGTATTTGATATTGAGTATTTCACTAAAACACGTACTTGTATTAATATGTTACATTCGCCTATATTTTATTATTATTATTAAAAACGAAGATTTTGAGAGGTGTGTAACATTTTCACGTCAAATCGTAAAAAATAAAAATCAATAAATTAATAAAAGAACAAGTACAAATACATTCTAAATTCGATCCCATATTCAATGTCCATAATGTTACAGCAACAAAATAAACTTGGTAATTTGTATAAATTTAGCAATAATTCTATTTCTCATTTAACATATGTGTTATATCTTGCATTATTGTGTGATTCATTCCTGATGATGTTGGTACTGTTTATCAACGAAAAGCTTTGAATATAAATTAATAAATAGTGTTGTATTTTAAATAACCTTAGTTGTTTTTAATTATTATACAAGAAAACATATTATATATATATATATATATATATATATATATATATATATATATATATATATATATATATATATATATATAAGTAATACTTATTACACTTTGATATTACTTGCGACCAGTCTTTTTGTTAAATTGTTAACTTACACTAGGAAACTATCTAAGTGTTAAAGTTAACGATTTAACAACCTTTAGTTAACAGAAAGTCTGGTCGCAAGTAATATCAAAATGTAATAAGTAATGAGCAACCAGCTCGTCATGAACAGCAAGTTCCACACACACACACACACACACGTATAATGTTGGTAGCATCACATTTCTTGTATGCATACCCTTCACATTTTCAGGTATATGGATGCACTTTTAACCAAACTACTTATTTTGATATACCGACTATATTTATATACCACCTACCACTGTAAGGGTAACTCCATTTGTAATTATACGTGATATCTAATTTTTACTTCATGAGGAATTATTAGATTTCATAATTTCGATAGGTAAAATGATTTTGCTTTGAAGTAGTGGCTGCTCTGAGAACTCAAACAGATCAGAATGATTTTTGAAAAGCAGCTGTTTAAAACACAGGTTATTTTTAATATATTTTAAAAAATTATAGTTTTTTTAAAGGTTGTTTATAGCTTAAGTAGTTAACGTAAAATAATGTGTTCTAAGCTTGGTTATTTTGTCATACGAACTTATACACATCCAATGTTACATGTTAGATTCGGCTTCCCTATTCAAAAGAGATACAAAACCAAGGGTAAGGATATTCTTATTATTAATCTCATTAACAGCAGTACCGTAAATTTGCGTCTAGTTACTGGTGGTGTCAAGGTTCCTTGCTGATAGCACAAGGGTTATCTTAGTTAACTAGTAAAGTTTGTTGACACGTGATACCTCAGTAAAGTGCTCTCTTTTAAATTGAAGATAGCCTGAGAATGATGTTAGAAATCATTCTTGTGGCTAGTCCACTATTTACTTTATTCATTTCTTTTATTCCTAAAAAGTTTACATTTACTTGGATAAGAGGTGTGGTATAATTTAATTTAATTTTATCAGTTGTGGTTCTTAAGTGTATTATAGTAAACTAACTATTTAGATAGGTTAGGAATTAATTGATTTATAGGTTATTTTTAATACCTTGTGAAAGGATTATATTTTCAATCAATAACTGTGATTTTAATAGCGTATTAAAATTTTCATGGAAACTTGTTTAAATAGTATTACTGAAATTTTTTTTTCTCTGTTCATCATTACATTCAGCATTGAATGTAATCAATTTTATAAATATTTGTCTGACAAATGATATGTAACAATATTTATTTGTTCAAAAGCATAAATGATCACCTTATTGAATATCTTCATTTTACAGATATTGATATTGACAAAAAAAGTTATCTTGTGATGCAGAAACGGTAAAAATATAGACATAATGACATTGGTGCTAAAAACTTTTTTTTGTTATATTACTCGTTTTAATGTGTAGAACATGAATATCAACATTTTTTCCACGGAAAGTACGGAAAGTTTCTTTTTTCACATTTTAAATGTTAGGTTGTTATGGCATGTAGGCCTATATCGTGAACCGGCTGCGCAGTAGCTACAGCGCACTGCACTACGTCTATGTTTTTACAAAATTAAAAGTTCGGATAGTCATAAACTAATGTAAAAGTGATTATACATTATTAAAAAAGTAATTTTATATACAGCATTACTATATACTTATATTAAATTATTCTTATGAAGTATCCAGTCAGGATAGATTTGGTTATAATTTTCTACAACATTACTATATACCTATATTAAATTATGCTTATGAAGCATCCAGTCAGGATGGATTTGGTGATAATTTTATACAACACTACTATATACCTATATTAAGATATGCCTACGAAGTATCCAGTCAGGATAGATTTGGTTGTAATTTTATACAACATTACTATATACCTATATTAAAATATGCCTACGAAGTATCCAGTCAGGATAGATTAAAGGTATACTTTAATATAGGTAGATAGTAATGTTGAATACAATTATAACACACTGTTTTCTTGTATTCACTTATCACTTTCACTGTATGTACTTTAACATTGTTGAAGAGATTAATTAAGATTCACTATCGTAATGGACTACAAAATTTAAGAGTTGTAGAGAATTATATATACATAATTCTCTACAAGTATTATTCATCATTTTCCTTGTTTATAGCAAATTTAATGAGGTTATTATAGTCCAAACGCAAAAAAAGTTTGTTTTTGACCCTAACCTTTTTTGCTTTACCCTAACTTTCTCTTGAATTTTTTTGAAATAAGTTCTGGGGCATTATACGATTTGTCAGGTTATTTTTACATAAAAGTTATCTAATTAACAAACTCAATTAACGCCCTAAATATTTTAGTGTGAGTTGAATTCATTGAGGGAGCTGAATTTCAAGTGAAATATATATATTAATTTTGAATGCAAATAAACTTTTTCCGAAAAACAGACAAAATAAAACTTGATGACAACACTCAAAAACTTTAAAATTTTGAAAAGAAAAATTACTGCACTGCACAATACACTTGAAACTAAAACTACATTTGTATTAATCAGAGAATTATGGCTTTATACAAAATAGCTTTATAGTATCTAGTTACGATAGATTTGTTTATAAAAAATAATAAAGTCTGCCAAGAGGCCAACTTTTTGACAAGTTAAGTAGTCTCCACTTATAATAAATTCTTAAAATGGAACTTTTTTTAGCATATATTAAAATGTAAAATTATGATGTCTGCATTATTAACTATACTATATTTAAAAAGTACTTAACTAAATGAATACGTAATTGATTACTTGCTGACACGTTTCACAACATTCGTTCCTTTAAAGAAGCTAACGCTCTACATTATTTTATTAACCCTCTAACCCTCCTTTTTATTAACTATAGTTAATAAAAATCCTTTTTTAATTTGCAACAATAAATGTTCTATATAATTTTTTTCCTTCATTTTTAATTGTTTATAGCTCTTGAACAATTAAGCGTATAATTAAATACTGTCAAACATATTTGTAAATGTATAATAAACAATGAAATGTTCACTGATTAACTCAAAAATTTGTTTTATACATATGTATGATAAAACTGAAAATGAAAATGTTTTCATAAAAAAACCAAAACTATGTACAGGTCTATTGGAGGTACAGTTTGTAAAACTAAATAAAAATATTCATAACAAATATAGCATTTCCATAAAACATATTGTGTTTAAGTCATTATCTTTGCTATGAACTAAAGAATAATAAAACGAAGTGAAATTTGATACATTCCTTGAAACAGATTGATTACAGATATCAGTGTATATATATATATATATATATATATATATATATATATATATATATATATATATATTGTAACCTTTTGAAAATAGCAAATAAGAAATTGGCTAGATTAAAATTGAAATTAATTTTAGGTAAAAGCCTAGAAAAGGTTGTAACATATAAACAAGATATTTGAACTGTAAAATGCATTAGGAAATTTGTTGTATCAAATAAAATTAAAACAAGATAATCTAATAATAATAATTATATTTAAACAAAATTGTAAACTTTATTAACATAGGGCATAAGTAATTACTTGAGATAGAAGGTGAAAAACGGATGTAAACAATGAAATGAAAGGTTATGTTTGTAAAAATCCAGCTCAAAACACACATTTCGGAATTATTACAAAAGTAAAACGTAAAGACACTGCACACACAAAAATAATAGTAATTAAATAAACACTGGAAGGTTTGTTAAGGATCGGAAAGTTGAAACAGTATGTTAACCAAATTAAAACGCGATTGTAAACCATCTCGTTGTTGCATTAGATTTAAAAGCCAAGGAAACAGGTCAGTGTTACAGTCGACTCTAGTGGGGAAAAATCGAACTTAATTACATGCAAGTTGAGTTTTGGGAGAAGGAATAGCCGCCATGTTTTAAACATTTTTAAAAGTAAAAACGAAGCGTTAGTTTAGTCTAGAGTGGGGTAGCCAAAGGAAGTGAAGCGTTTCTTAGAAGTCAAAATTCCATTTGAAGAATTTCGTCAAAATTATACGAATTTATGAAGAAACTTGGCCAAATTAAAACAAGGATAAGTGAATTTAAAGCTATAATACAGTATTAATATAATTTGAAGTAACTAAAAGGAATTTGATTGTGTGAAATATAAAATTTAAAGAGAAATGAATCCTGTATGAGTATCCAGCCAAACTCCGATAAATTGATAAGTTAAGTACCTAGCGCTATAAAAATACACTTTAGTGAACTTTTAAAGTTATAAGGAAATTTAAAATTGTACATTATTAGAATATCTTGAGATCAAATAATAGTTTAGTAGTAAGTAGCCTAATCCAGTTCAAACAGTTTAGGGACCTTTTTGCTTATTCCAAATTTAAGTTTTTTCATCAGGAAGCTATTTATTAAAACTATTTTCTAAATTTAATCTTGTTTATCAAAATTTATTTAATTAACCAAAGAGTTAAAAGATATAGCCCATGCATATAAACCCCGAGATATTAAGAGATCTTAGAAAATAACCTAGGGTATAAAATTTTGTAACTAAAATTGAAGGAATTGAGTTTAGCCTATTGTGTTAAAACGTGTTGTTTTATTTTTTTGTTCTGTTTATTGTGTGAATAAAAAAATTGTTGTAATAAAGACTTTAAATTATTAATGAGTAGTTTTGTGTTACAAACAAATTTATGTTATAAAAATACAAATTACATGTGGCACACCAACGTGGGGTACGATTAATAGAAAAATAATAATAAGAAAAAGGCACTCTGAAGAATAGAAATAATTGAATATTTGTACTAATATTGTTTACCTTTCAGGACTTTACAATCATAAGTCGACAATTTTAATTAATTTCAAAATTTAAATATAAAAGGGGGTTTTGAAGTTTTAACTAATAAAATATAATGGAATCTGAAACCGGTGCATACAATTTAAGGGGGGGAAGAAAGCTAAAATAGACAAAAAGGAAAAAGAAACTACCATAGGAAAAATAGAATTGGAAAAAGGCTTGGAAGTGCAGAAAATAGAAATGGAAGGCACAGATATGCAAATAGGAAACATTGAGGTAGAGGAATATAGGGGACTACCTATGCAAACCCAACAGGAACGGGGAAATAATGAGAATGCAGATTTAAGGGATATGATGAGGACTTTAATGGAAATGAATGCAAACATATTAAAAGAAATGAGTGAGAATATGAATAGAAAATTAGATAAGATAGATGGAATGAGTGGGGATATAAGGGAAATAAATAAAAAATTAGAGGAAAATAGAAATGAAATGAGAGAAATGAAGGAGGATTTGAAATTCATAACAGATGAAATAAGGGAGGATAATAAGAAAATGATAGAGGATATGAGGCGACAGTTGAGGACAGAGAATAATACTGAAATATAGGATGTGAGAAGAGATTTAGAGGAGAAAGATAGAGAATTAGAACAAAAAGATAAGGAGTTAGAGGAAACAGTTACAAAAAATCAGGAGGAATTTAGGGAGACATTAACGAGAGAGACAGAAGTAATTAAAATGGAGATAGGGAAAATGGGGGACAAAGTGGAGAAAACACAGAAGAGTTAGGAGAGTTAAAGTTAAAGGTGATAAGGGAAAGAAAGATAACAGATGAGCGTTTTAGGAAAGTCGAAGATGACAGGGAGAAAATATTAGGAGAGCAGGGAAGGTTAGGAGATAGAAATAAAATAGGAAAAATAGAAATACTGCCAATAAAAAATTTAACAATTCAAACTGCAACTAATAAGAAGACTAAAAAGATTAATAAAATGATAATGGTAATAGGAGAAATAGGAGGAGTTAAATATCCGTTTCAATGCTTAGTGGTACCAGGCTTATTGAGAAAATATATCATAGGTACGGATATGTTAATGGATGTGAAGGCACAACTCGATTTTGGAAAATGGGAGATGGAATTTAAATATGAGAATAACAGAGAAAATAGAAACTATGAAACAAATGAAAGATACAATGAAGATGTGAACAGTGTTGAGGCAAGGACAGGCGTGGGGACAAGAAAAGAGCATGGTGCCCACAGTCAGTCGGAAAACTAAGAAAAGTGAAACCATAATAGGCGCTCCAAATATAGAAATAATTTAATTATAAATAATGTACTTATAAATATGGAATTTTTTGGAACAAGAGGATGAAAGAAATTATAATTTAGGAATGAATAAGAAAATAAGAAACCCAGAAATAGAAATTAAAATAAAGGAAACAAGTTTACAGGCATTAATAGACACAGGCAGTAATGTGACATGTATCCAGGAGAACTGGATATTGGAAAAAAAAAATCAATAAAGTAGGAAGGGAGATATTAAATATAGATGAAGGAAGCAATATGAATAAACTCTAGGCGATTATATGTATAAGAAAACGTTAGCAGAAGATAAGTTTTAAGGGATGGTAACTATATCTACGGTAATTTATTGGTACACTTCGTCGAATATTGAGAATAATGAATAAAGATAAATATGAATCTATGATGATAAATATTGGAGCATCGTTGTTATAAATAAAATATGGTAGTTGTGTATTTAAACTTCGTCGTATTGTAAGGGAGAATCTGCGTTGATAAATAATGGAACTTCGTCGTATATATTATATATTATAAAAGAAAAATGAATCTATAAATAAGTATTAAAACAAAATTTATATTCGTTGATATAGGGACAGTGTAATCGAAGGAGCTATAGATATGATCAAATAGAGGATATAAGATTGCAACCTTTAAAAATATTTGATGTTAAACTTCATACAAAATAAACTTAGATGATATAAGAAAATAATTGAACTGGATGTAAGATTAGAAGGGGAGATAAAATACTAACTTAGAACTGGGAGTTAGATGAAGCTAAAAGCAAAATATGAGATATGAGAGAAATAATAAACAAGGAATAAAGAGAAATAAGGGAAAGAGAAATGTTATAACCAATTAGACCAAAAGGAAATATAGAACATACCAAAACTTTAAGAAAGAAAAATCAGAACAAAGACCTAACCTATAAGCAAGTCTAGACATACTACGACTCGGATAGGCTGGGATTTAAAGACACGGTATCAGAGAATATATGTTAAATAAATATTGAATCAGACTTATGATTGGAAAGATTCCAATATAATAAATGTAAAAAATTTATAATTATAGAAGGAATTGTAAATACCAGAACATGATTTATTGTTACTATATAAAAAGAAGTGAAATTTGATACATTCCTTGAAACAGATTGATTACAGATATCAGTGTATATATATATATATATATATATATATATAAATATAAATAAATAAATAAATATATATATATGTATATATATATATATATATATATATATATATATATATATATTATTGTTGTATGTGTTGTTTTAAGCAATGTGATACCAAACTAATTTACCAAGGATATGAAATGTAGTAGTACTTGACATATGTGTAACTAGTCTGTATTCTGTTTTCTTAACTTAAATTACCTTTTACTTTACCTCTTTATTACCTTACCAAATGTGGATCAACAACTTCATGCTTACCTATGTTAGTCAAAAATAAATTCTAAACAAGGAACATGATTTTAAGCATCCAAGACGTAAATAATGTTTAGTTAAAAAAAAAATTAATGCAGCCCTATTATACTAAAACACACAAAGCCATATAAACTGGAAGTTTCTTGATAAATTAGAGCACTATATTTTATTACAATACCATATATCTAGAAATTATCGGTTTAGGATAGACCTAGTTTAAAAAAAATCCACCAATAGAATAATTGAAATTGACAAAATGCGTGACTTTAAAATGTTCTGATATCATGATTAAACTTTATGAACAAAGATTAAAGGAACTTGTACCGCTACAATATATATTGAAACATGGTACCATACAACATTTTTGTAACATTATTTCACAATTCTCTGTAGCAAGTCATTTTTAAAGACAGTATTTAATTTTGTTTAGCCACCAATAATGTAAATGTTTACGAAGGAAATTTAAAATTAAATTATTATAGACTTATTGCAGTTTATATGAAAAACATGAGAAAAATTTATTATTCAGTTTTGTCACCTATATTTTTAGCTTATAATGACATAAACTTAGGTTATTGTTGGGTGAAACCCATGTAAACACTGGTATAAATTTAATGATTTGTTTTACATGCAAGTTACGTTCTTATTATTTTTATATATATTAAATCGTATCCTAAATGAATACTTTATATAGATATTGAAGTGTAATAAAGTACTGTATTTTATTAAGAAGCATTGAATTTATTGAGAATTGTTTCTAACTATATGGCATTTTCTAATTTATTCTGTTAACGAATTCCAAGTGTAATTTCAGTCAACGTATATTTTTTTACCACCAAACCTATATTAATTAATTTGTAGGTGTGTTGATAAAAAGTTATATTTTAGTAGGTTGTAAAATAGTTCTCTATTTATAAAGAAACATTTACTTTACTTAGTTTTGTATGTGTTAATATACATATTGCTTGTTCCTATTAACAAAAATTCAACCACTGTTTATGTTTCCTAACATTTAAAATCACTTGTTTAGAATAAATTTCTGGGTAATATATATAGAAATTTAAAAAAATCAGACGTGCCTGCATTTAATGCAGTATTACCATTAACATGAACAATATTAGTTTTATGTCATAGCATGATTATTGTCATCTGCTGGCTATTAGTATTTTTTTAAATTTTAAATTTAAGTGACTGAATGCTCAGGTGGAAAAGTAGGAGTATAAAATATAAACTACAGACAATAATTTGCAATAACTAATAACCACGATTGAGATTTTTAAAACTAATAGGTTTATGTTTATCTTGGATATCTAAATCAGCTTCATACCCAATTTTATTTCAATTGACCATTAGTTTAATGCATGATTGAATACTAGACAACAAACACAAAAACTCTCTGAATTATAATATCAACGTAATGGCTACAAAATACAGTAGAGTCTCGAAATTCAGAGTCCCAATAATTTTAGGTTCTATTAAATTCGAGCCTATTTTTTCTATTTGAAAGAAAATGACGAATCGGGTTTCCAAAAAAGGTTTATACCCATATGGTGTGCAAAGGAAAACAGTCAGTGTTCCAAGATATGTTTATATAAATATGGTGTACAAAGGAAATGAGTCTGGCTTTAAAGAAATGTTCACATCAGTACGGTATGCAAAGGAAATTAGTCAGCCTTTCAATAAATGTCCATATAAAGTTCTACAAACTGATGTTGTACATTCTTAATTATAGTACTGTATTAGGGCGCATTAAAATACTTATTTTTTCTAATGCATAGGAACGTATTTCCATGTAATCCGAGGAGGTCTCGGCCCCATCTACCTCGACTCGTCGAGACTCTACTGTATTTGGTTATGATAGATCTGGTAATTGATAAATAATATCTTGACTAACGATAACACTCAAATTGAGAATTTAGCAATAGGCATTAAATGGTATATGTTTACATACAATAGCAGATGAACATCATTGGTATCTTGACATATGACATTTTATGAACTGGATGTATATGAACATTTAGTAATGGAGCTGAATTGTTGACTTTTCAACAGTTTTATATCCAGAAAGTTATATTCTATTTTGCTTACAATCAAATTTATTCTAACCAAATATACCTTCGTATCTAAAAAAATATATAGTAAAGTAGATAGTGCTGTTATTCTTAAAAAATTATTTCAGAAATGGTTATGTTTGTAACATGGTTATTATTCCAACACAATAATTTATATATTAGTTTTAATGATCATTTATGGTATCAAACACTTAGATCACCTGTTTCTTGTTTAGTATGTATATTTGAGTAACATATGTGATAAGATAAAAAGTCAAAGTTTAATAATATTTGATTAAATATAACAAATCAAGGAATCTTTATTAAAAAGTGAACTGTATTATATTAAAAAAATAACAAAGAAGTCAATAAGTTATCTTTTGTTTAGAAACCTTATTATATTATTATTTTTTTTATAACCAAATATATGGTAAATGGATACTTTGTAGGTATATTGTAATACAGTGTTACACAGTGTTTTGTTTTGTAAAGAAACTGGGTTTATAAAGTTGTGTGTATGTTGTAAAGGATTTGTGAGATAAATATATATATATATATATCAGGTAATATTTACAACAAACCTTTTGTTATGAGGCTGTTTATTTAATTAACAAGTAAATCTTTTTTTTTTTTTAATTGTCAGTCATTTTGTTATGAAAGATGAGGAAAGAACTTGAATTGATTATAGTATGACCTGGGATATAAAAAAGGATTGTATTATCCTGTCATTATGGTTGCTACCTGAATAAAATGTATTCTTTATCTGTAGGTATGCTTATATCTCATATAACTATATTGAAAGAAGGTTGGGAAAAAATCATGTACTAAAAGGTAGGATTATCGAATTCACATAATAGTCTCTTCAGGGCATGGGGTAATGATGGCTTGTGAACCTATTTCTCTCTTTTTTCGATAGGGCAGTAGGACCTAAGTACTCTCCATCAGTATTGTGTGAGTTATTGTTTCATGTGTAAAAGATCTTAATTCACTAATGATGTACAAATTTGTAGCAAGAATATTTTTGTTTGTTATACCAATTTCTCAGAATTTTTTGAAATAGGCCCTACAGCTCCAAAAAGCAGGCTTGCCAAAAACAAGTAAGATTCTTGCTATTAAAAATATTTCATCATGGATGTTTGTGTAAATGAATATGAATACAAGAAAACATAATTACTATCAATTACAATACAAATGTAAGAAGTGTTACAAAAATTTTATTTAATACATATTATTCAGGTTGTTTAAATATAACAAACATATTATGAATTTCCTCTGCTTCTTATAAGTATTGATTTGAAAAGAAATATTTCTGAAAATATTTCATGCATTTATTTTGATGAAATACCAAGATTTTGTTTAAGTATTACTTTCAAAATAATTGAGTTAAAATTTTCAAAAAAGGATCATTTTGTGTCAGATATCTCGTTAAAGTAATAACACTTTCTAACATCAGATATTGATACATTTTGTAATTTTAAAGTATGTGTGAAGATAAGAAAAATTCAAATTTTTAATTTTGTTTTTATCAAAAATGTTTTTGAATTAGTGCTTTGTAAAGTTTTCAAATTAGCTAAAAATGTGGCAGCCATTTTTTAAATGTTTATATCCCCTCTTAATTAAGGTAGTCACATGGGATGTAAGTCATTATTGAGAATTTGCAATCCTCTTTTCAGGGTTATATAAGACTGAATGTTGCAAGAAAAAAGATTTTGTTAATATTTACAAATTAATTTTGTTTGAAAAAGAGTTTATACAATTTTTGAAAAAAATTAGGAAAAGTTACATTGTTGCTACTTTATATACTTCATGTGGTAATGGGATGACAATAGGGGTTTACGAGCTTTATTTGAAAGCATATATTTTTTAATTCATATAGATTTTCTGAATTAGCCTTGAACATTGACCTTTACTGCATTTTGGCTGGAGCAATTTGGCACCAATCCCTAATTGTATGTACGAGACATAAAAATGTAAAATTAATAGTAAAAATGCTAAATCAAGAACCATTACTAATAATTACAAAATTACAAACTCTGCATGGGAAAAAGTTATAAAATCCACAAACAATAAAACTGTCATGAGTTAAATGAGTAGAAATCATGTCCAAGAGATCAAGAAATTATATAAACACTATCTAAAATGATTTTAAGAAAAGCTAATGAAAAAATTACAATTAGGTAGAGATATCAGTTGACCAGTGCACTTTAAAAATCCTACAGATACCTTCAGCAAGATGAAGTAAGTTATTTTCCTGTATCCCCGAAGTTCTTCACTATCATTTAGCTACTGCCGAAGGACTTATGTTTGACGGACATCTATCGTAAATGTTTTACATATTGTAGCTCCTACAACTCTAACAGGAAGAATTTACACTTTATCCGGTGCATTTATGCTAAGCAATAAAACACTATCAAAGTATATGGGTTGTCTATAGAGTAAAAAACATTTTGTTGTAACTGAATAAAAACAAAAAGTATCAATACAAAACTTTATTCTCAGCATTATAGTACTTTCATCTATATTTCAATAAAGTCACTGTAGGGACCAAGGCACTTGTTGAAGTATGTAACCAGCTTTCCGTTGTTATTTTCTTCATGATCGAAGCCACAATGACACTACTTCTTTGAGCTCTTTATCACTATCAAACTATTTTCATCCCAAAATCTCGTCAATTTCAGAAACAAGTGAAAATTGGGTGCAAGGTCAGGCTTTTAAGGAGGGCAGTTAAAGATTTCCCACTTAAATTTTTGAAGTTCTTCTTGTGACTACATTTACATGAGGACGAGCATTGTTTTGTATCAAACCACCTTTGAAGACAGCAATCAGTGTTACTAATTTTGGATAGTGCATCATAGTCATAGCTGAGAATAGCCATAACTATTTATTGTTTTCCCTCTTTGCGTACACTCCACTTGGGATTAAACCCTTTTAGTACCATAAAACCTTTGCTATAATTTTTCGGGTCTTTAGATTTGATTTTTCTTTCCTGGTTTTGAGGGAAACCAGGATTAATAATAAAGACTTCCACACCAATCCACAAGATTTCATTATGAACAATAATATAAACATTTTGTAAGAATACTTGACTCCAAAGTAATACAATATGTTAAGTAAAGAAACAAAACTAAACACATAACATAGTAACAAAGAAATTAAACCTCAAACTAAATGTACTTTTTAACTCAAACTGATACTTTCCCAAAAGGTAAGACATCTTTTTGAAAGTTTTATTTTAGTTACTTTTAACTACCTGAAGTAGACTATCAGCATAATAAAGAAGTGTCTACTTGTTACACCAATAAAGTATTTAAGAATGCATTATGACATATATGTTATAAAGATTATTCCGAGATGCTTTACAACGATGTTTTACTATTTAATGAATGTTTGAATGATGATATCAAATTTCTATTTAAAACAAAAAAAAAACTACTCAGGAACAATTCATTAACATTTATTATAACAATTTTTATTTCACCCTTTAAACAATACACAGAACAAAATTAAACTTAACAAATTTTAACACAATTTACTAAACTCACTTTCTTTGATTTTTAGTTACAAATTTTCATATACCCTAGGCTAATTTTACGATCTCTTACTATCTCGGGGTTTATAGCATGGGCTATATTTTTTTAATTCTTAGGTTAATTAAATAAATTTTGAAAAACAATACTAAATTTTGAAATTAGTTTTAATAAATATTTTCCTGATGGAAAAACTTTAATTTGGAATAAGCAAAAAGGCGAAACTATTTGAACTGGATTATGATCTTATTACTATTTATCACAAGATATTCTAATGTACAAAATTAAACTTCCCTATTATCTTAAAGGTCCACTAAAGTTTATTTTTTTATAGCGCTATATATACTTAACTTATCAAATACCGAAATTCTGCAGGTCGCTTACGTAAGATTCCGTTCTCTTCAAATTTCACTTTTTACACACTTAAATTCGTTTTAGTTCCTTCAAATTATATTACCACTGTACTTTATCTTTACATTTTCTTATCCTTATTTAAATTTGCCAAGTTTCTTCATAAAACGGTATAATTTTGACGAATTCCTTCCAATGTAAAATTTTGACTGGTCATCGCAGGTCCGATTTTGTAGCGTCACCCACGCTATCTCCAACTCAACTAACTCTTCGTTTTTAATTTTTTTAAAAAATATTTTACAAATATGGCGGCCTCCTTCTTCCAAAAAGAAATCATATGCTCTAATTTAACGAAGTTCCGTTCCTTCCCACTAAAGTCGACTGTACACTTGACCTATTTCTTTACTTTCACATCTGTTAATGTCAACGAACTATTTTCACTGTTTTAATTTTTTGTTTACAATCCCGTTTTTTACCTTACATCTCTCCAGCAATTGTTTATGCCCTATGTTACTACAGTTTACAAATTTGTTTACACATAACTATTATTAGATTATCTTGTTTTAAATTTTATTTGATACAACAAATTTCCTTATGCATTTACAGTTCAAATACCTTGTTTACATTTTGCAACCTTTTCTAGGCTTTTACCTAAATTTAATTTCAATTTAACCTAACCAATCTTTTAATGAATTTCTTTTTAAATTTTGTGTGAGTTATTTCTAATATATTTTTCCAATTCTTAAAGAACATTATATAGCCCATTCTATAAATGTTACAATGTATAGTTGTCGAAAGAAATTAGAAGGAGAAGCAAGTTGAGAGAATTAAAAAAGATTCAGTGTAAAAAGTAGCAAAAATATCAAACCAACTAGTTATAAATGGGATTGAGTAGATTAAAAAATAACAAAGAAATACTTCTAAAAACTGTATGATTGTGAAATAAAATAAAATTTCGTTAAGAGAATAAATATTATTATAAAATAAATATTATCATATAATATTATTAAATATATAAAAGGGTTAAATTTAAATCCATTGCATATCATGATGTATCCTGTAATATATTTTTGTGTCCCTCTCCAATACTCTATTCATAATAAAGATATAATTTGTCAATTCGTAAAAATTATTTTGAACAAATTTTTCAAGTCTTAAAACTTAAAAAATTTTTGATGTTACTTAATGGCATTTACTGTGATTAAATACTTTAATAAAAATAACTAAATGTGTGAAATTTCTCTGAAGATGAATTTTATAATAGTTTATTGCATTTAGACTATCAAGCGTATCATAGATAGCTTATAGAGCGACTAGTACAATGTGTGTCTCACAGCATTTAACAGTACTCACTCAATGTATAAATGCATCTGAAAAATTTCAGTTAAAGATTTTTAGGCAAGAATTTAAATAATAAAAATTCAAAAAGGAAGAAACTATATAAAAATCTTGTATATTAACCTCAAATATATGAAGAGTTATCACACAGTCTGATTCTAACAAAGTCCAAGTAAAGATCTGACCAATGTATTTATTTAATTTCATATATTTTTATTGTATTTTTTTAAGTCATGTTGTTTCATGAATAAATCATCAAAAGGACATGTTCCCAACTTGATGTAGTTGGTAAATTAGTGATCTATTGTAACTATAAATATATTTTATGTTTTTTATATCTGTCTTTTACAAAACGTATTACAATAATATTATTTTAATGATGTTTAGATTTTGATAGCTATTTATAATAGGAAATCCTAAAGTGTTATAATTATATTACAGTCATTTAACTGTAGATAAATAGAGAAGGAAATTTATAGACCAAGTCACAATTTTTCTTAAGTTTTATTCTATTATGAAAATTTATTAATTTTTTTTTATTAGTTAAAGATATATCAAATATATATCTTATGAAGGCTCATTACATCTCTTTTATTTCGGTATAAAGGGGATTTTGTTTGTAATTATGTAATAAGATATAAAAACAATTAGATATGAATTTTTATAAAAATCCTAAAAATACCCTAATAATAACCTAGGGTCACTACACGAATTTTGATTTAGTATACAAAATGTTAGATGTGTTGTCAATTATGTTGGGTATTGCATGAGTAGTAGTTAAACCTATTGAGAAGAGGTTTGCATGCATCTCTCTGAGTGCTAGTCTTACAACCCAAAATACAGAATATCTCTATGCTCCTTAATATGTGTAACAAATCCATTTCACACATTTACCTTAGCCAAGGCCTCAGTAGCTCACTCTTTGCAGTCATGGTGTACAAAGCTTGAATACCTTTGTATCTTTTGCGATTTATTCTTGCGCTAATCCCTTTTCTTTGTTATTTTATCTTTATTGACAACTTTTGTTTCATACGTTTTAAATATACACTTTATTTAAATTCTCAACACTCTTAGCTTTTTTAAAAAATTTTTTTAAAACTTGAAATATGAGTTTAAAATGTGATATTTTACACACAAGATTGTTTTAATAATAATTTGTATTCAATTGGAAGAGAACCTGTAGATAATCAGAATGCTGATATGTATTGATGTCCTCAAATTAATTTACTTACAAATTCATAATGATATTAAGAGATCACACTAACAGAGACTTTTGGGAAGAGAACCTGTAGATAATCAGAATGCTGATATGTATTGATGTACTCAAATTAATTTACTTACAAATTCATAATGATATTAAGAGATCACACTAACAGAGACTTTTGGTGAACTGGAGATATTCTATTGCAGGAGTTATTTCCAATACTCTTAAAAATAGCATGAAGAATTTTATTATTTTATTTAGCACTTCTTTACAAACATCTAAATACAGGGTGTGGCAGCATAACTTCCTTTTTTTAAATGCTCGCCATTCAGTTAGTTGATGTCATAGCGGAGCGCTAGTGGTCTCGTTCAAGAGGGGGTACAGTAAAGTTTTGTCTCAACACGTTTCAGTCGCCATCATGCGTTGGAATAGTGAGGAGCGTGCCTTTGCCGTTGAGGCCTACTTTTCAAGCGGATGTTCGGTTATTGCAACACAGCGCGCATTTCGGAATCGCTTTAATTTAGCCCCGTTGGCTCCCGTCCCAGACCGCAAATCAATTGTTACATGGGTCACTACATTCAGACAAACTGCAAGTGCGACAAAACGAAGAACTGGAGTCCCTCGGCCCGTTAGATCACCTGAGAACATTGAAGCAGTGAGAGCGTCAATGTTGCGATCACCACGGCGTTCTGCGCGCAAACACGCATCTGCCCTTGGACTATCCGATCGTTCTGTGAGAATAATTCTTCGTGATGATCTTCATTTTCATCCCTATAAGATGGCAATAGTGCAGGAACTTTCAAAACGTGACTTCAATTCTCGGATGAACGCGTGTGAGCTTCTTGATGTCGTTCCCGAGGGTGCTATTGTTTTTTTTAGCGATGAAGCCCATTTTCATTTGTGTGGGTCAGTTAACAAACAAAACATGTGCTACTGGGCTGACAACAACCCTCGAGAATTGCATCAAAGGCCTTTGCATTCACCCAAAGTCACAGTGTGGTGTGCAATTTCCTCAGCTGGAATTATTGGTCCCTGGTGTTTTGAGGAAAATGAGGTTACAGTGACAGTGAATTCGGACCGGTATGTAAACATGCTACAGAATTTTTTTTTCTCACGGCTACAAGAGTTGGATTTGGGGGACACTTGGTTCCAACAAGACGGTGCAACAGCACACACTTCAAGAGCATCGATGGCTGTTTTAAGGGAACACTTTCCAGAGCGCCTTATCTCAATTAGAGGTGATTTGGAATGGCCGGCACGCTCTCCCGGTCTGTCCCCTTGTGATTTTTTTCTATGGGGTTTTTTGAAATCCCGTGTTTATGTGAACCGTCCAAGAACCCTACAAGATTTGAAGACCAACATCCAAGAAGAAATTGCCAACAAAACACCTGCTACGCTAACAAGAGTCATGACAAACGCCAGAAATCGGTTTACGTAATGTATGGAGAATGAGGGACGTCACCTAACAGATTTGATCTTCGAAACAATGTAAATAAAAACTTTAGGCATGTACCTACATTATAAAAAAATAAATAAATATTTTCAGATGCATACAATAGTTTTTATTGAGTTTTCAAAAAAGGAAGTTATGCTGCCGCACCCTGTATTTAGAATTTAATAAGGAAGTACTAATCGGCGAAACATTAGTTAATCCTAAAATAAGCTACTTAACATTTACTAAATGTTTTTTTTTTTGTTCAAAAGAAATCATCTTGCAAATGTTACAGTATTCTCAAAAATTAAAAGGAATTTTAAAAAATATTTTGAGTCATTTTTGTAGTTCTTAAAATATAATTATGTGTTTTTAGTTTGTGCATGATTTTGGGGATCCTTTGAAACATTTTTTTTTGCTAGATGACCATTTGAATAGTGATGAGAATCAATAAATGAGTCAGTGTATCATTGGTGTTTAGATTTTTGATTTGCTTTTGTGGGTAAGTATGTATTTTAATATAATTAGTTAATATTTTTAATTAAAAATTTTGCCTGCCTTTTCATTAAACTGTAAATAAATACAAGGCGATTTCTCTTGGTAATTTAATAGAATTCAATTTTACAACTATTTGAGCTTAGCTTGTGAGGTTATATTAAAACAAATAAAAGACATACACAAGATTTACAAATTAATCATTTATTTACTCATAAGTGTTTCAATGACAAAGTCATCATCATCAGTGAGTGCTGCTACTACAAACTCTTAGTTACAACTAAGATGAAAGTAAGGTTACAATTCTGTTTAT